>PVIW01002987.1:0-188877 GCA_004026585.1 Noctilio leporinus | reverse complement strand
GGCTCCATATAAATTTTTGAAGTATTTTTTCTATTTCTGTGAAGTCTGTCATTGGTATTTTAATTGGGATTGCATTGAATATGTAGATTGCTTTGGGTAGTATGGACATTTTAATGATGTTAATTCTTCCCATCCATGAACATGGTATATGCTTCCATTTATTTGTGTCTTCCTTGATTTCTTTCTTCATTGTTCTGTATAAATGCTCAAAAACATTTGCTTCATTGTTTTCTACAGAACAGTACAGGTCTTTTACCTCCTTAGTTAAGTTTATTCCTAGGTACTTTATTTTTCTTGTTGCTATGGTAAATGGGATTTGTTTTTTCGCTTCTATTTCTGTTGTTTCATTATTGGTATACAAAAATGCTTTTGATTTCTGGATATTGACTTTATAGCCAGCTATTTTGCTAAATTTGCTTATTAGGTTGAGTAAGTTTTTGGTGGAGCCTATCGGGTTTTGTGTGTACACTATCATATCATCTGCAAATAATGACAGTTTGACTTCCTCCTTTCCAATTTGGATACCTTTGATTCCTTTTTCTTCTCTGATGGCTATAGCTAGAACTTCCAAGACAATGTTGAATAGAAGTGGAGAAAGTGGACAGCCTTGTCTCATTCCTGAACTTAGGGGGAAAGCTTTCGGTTTTTGTCCGTTAAGTAGGGTGTTGGCTTCAGGTTTCTCATAGATGGACTTTATGATGTTGAGGTATGCTCCCTCTATTCCCATTTTGCTGAGTGTTTTTATCATAAATGGTTGCTGTACTTTATCAAATGCTTTTTCAGCATCTATTGATATGATCATATGTTTTTTATCTTTCAATTTGTTGATGTGGTGTATTACATTGATTGATTTACAAATGTTGTACCATCTTTGCATCCCTGGGATGAAACCCACTTGATCATGGTGTATGATCTTTGTAATATACTGCTGAATCCAATTGGCCAATATTTTGTTGAGAATTTTAGCATCTATGTTCATCAGAGATATTGGCCTGTGGCTTTCTTTCTTAGTTGGATCTTGCCCTGGTTTTGGGATTAGAATAATATTGGCCTCATAGAAAGAGTTTGGGAGTCTTCCCTCTTCCTGAAGTTTTTGGTATAGTTTGAGGAGGATAGGAGTTAGTTCTTCTTTAAATGTTTGGTAAAATTCACCTGTGTAGCCATCTGGTCCAGGGCTTTTGTGCTTTGGGAGATTTTGGATTACTTCTTTAATTTCACTAGTTGTTATTGGCCTATTCAGGCTTTCTGCTTCTTCTGGGTTCAGTTTTGGTAGATTATACATTTCCAGAAATGTGTCCATTTCATCCAGGTTGTCATATTTTTTGGCATATAGTTATTTGTAGTAATTTCTTACAATCTTTTGTATTTCTGAGGTATCAGTTGTGATTTCTCCTCTGTCAGTTCTGATTCTGTTTATTTGGGTCCTCTCTCTCTTTTTCTTGATGAGTCTAGATAAGGGCTTGTCAATTTTGTTTATTTTTTCAAAGAACTAGCTCCTGGACCTGTTGAATCTTCAAATTGTAGTTTGAATCTCTGAGTTATTTAGTTCTGCTCTGATCTTGATGATTTTCTTCCTTCCACTTGCTCTGGGTTTTGTTTGTTGTTGCTCCTCTAGTTCTTGCAGCTTTGTGGTTAGGTTGTTTTTATAAACTTCTTGTGACCTTTTTAGGAAGACCTGTATTGCTTTAAATTTCCCCCTGAGAACTGCCTTTGCGGTATCCCATAGGTTTTGGTCTGTTGTGTGTTCATTATCATTTGTTTCCAAGAACTTTTTGATTTCATCTTTGATCTCATTGTTAACCCCTTCATTGCTTAAAAGCACGTTATTCAGTCTCCATGAGTTAGAGAATTTTTGGTTTTTTCCCTTGAGATTGGCTTCTAGTTTCAAGCCATTGTGACCAAGAAGATACTTTGCATGATTTCAATTTTCCTGTATTTGTGGAGGTTTGTCTTGTGACATACCATGTGGTCTATCTTAGAGAATGATCCATGTGCATTTGAAAAGAATGTGTATTTTGCTTCTTTGGGGTAATGTTTCTGTACTTCTTTTAAAGGTTGCCTTTGTGTCAAGTTCTTCAATCATACTTGTGATAAAGCCTTTGGCCATTGTGTAATGTTCCCCATTGAACTGCCTTGATAATTTTGTCAAAAATCTATTGATGGCATATGTGTGAGTTTATTTCTGGACCGTCTGTTCTGTTCCATTGAGATATCTATTTGTCTCTCCTTATACCAATAAAATAGTACTTTGGGTTTTATAGCTCTGTAGTGAGTCTGAAATCAGGTGGTGTTTATTTTCCAACTTTGTTCTTCTTTCTCAAAGTTGTTTAGACTATTCTAAGTCCTTTGAATTTTCAGATAAATTTTAGAATCAGTTTTTTAAATTTCTACAAAGATTCTTTGGGATTTTGATTGGTTTACATTGACTCTACAAATCAATTTGGGGAGAATTAACATTTTGATATTGAGTCTTCTGATCCGTGTACTTAGAATTTCCACTGATATAGGTTTCTTTAATTTCTTTCAGCCATGTTTTGTAGTTTTCAGGTTCTGTAGTGTATAGAGCTTGCAGGTCTTTGGTCATATTTATCCTTAATAAGCCTTCCTGGTGAGTCTGATGCATGATAAAATTATAGAATCACTCCTTCTCATCACTATTACATAAGTATGGTGCTGAAAAAGTAAATATTAGAATAGTATGCAAAAATGTCATTATTGCAAACATAACTGAGAGCTTAAAAATCTGAAGGTACCAGTTTTATTTCATTATAGAAACATGATCTATTTGTCTATTTTTCTAAGAATTACTTTTTTTTTAAAGATTTAATTTATTTTATTTTTAGAGAGGGGGGACAGGAGAGAAAAACATCAATGTATGGTTGCTGGGAATCCAACCAGCAACCTTTGGGTTCTCAGGCCAGTGCCTTATCCACTGTACCACCAGCTAGGGTAGTATTTGTCTATTTGTTTATATTCTTCTTTTTCCTATCTTAATTTTTAAAATGTCCTTGTGCATATCATGAACATCACTCATTTAATTTTGTTTGTTTCCTTTCAAAATGAAGATATTTTTATTCCTGTTTATAAGAATAACACATGCTTTCATTGTGGTTTTAATTTGCAGGTCTCTGATGGTTAGTGATGTTGAGCATTCTTTCATATGCCTATGGGCCCTTTGTATGTCCTCCTTGGGGAAGTGTCTGTTCAGATCCTTTGCCCAGTTTTTAATTATGTTGGAATGAAATCAGAGACATGGGGAAAAAATAGGAGCAGAATGATGGTGAATAGGGAGACAAGGGGAAAGTAGCATAAGGGTTTAGTGGAGGAACCAATGTGAAAGACCCATGGAAGGACATGGACCATGAGATAGGGATTGTGGGAGAGGGGATGGGAAGGGTGGGGTGGAAGAGAGCAATGGGGGAAAAATGAAACAGTTGTATTACAACAACAATTAAAGGAAAAATAACACATACTCATTGTAAAACATTAAACAATACTAAAAAGAAAAATCACAGTGAAAATCATCTGAAATTCCATCACCTATATATAACTTCTGAGTGTGTGATCATCTTTTGAGACATTTTCTGAGTAAGGGTATCTGTAATTTGACAAATTGGAGTCATATATGCTGTTTTGTAAAGTTTTTAAAATGATAGAAATTCTGTATTAATGTTTTATCATTGGAAGAAATTCAAAGGAAGAGAAAAGCAAACCCTTCTCACACTTTCCCCATCCTCTTCATTTTAGGAAAAGCACTTGTCTTCAACTTCCAGGTCTTTCTTTATTCATTTGTGTACATATATAAACACATAGAAACATATGTGATTTTGTCAAACATAAATTAGATAATACTGAAAATACTTACAATTCTTTTTTTTTTTTTTTAAAGATTTTATTTATTATTTTCAAAGAGAGGGGAAGCAGAGAGGGAGAGAGAGAGATATCAATGTAAGGTTGCCTTTCACCTGCCTCCAGCTACAGAACTGGCTGGAAACCTGGCTTACAACCTGGTTATGTGCCATGGCTGGGGAATCGAACCAGTGACCTTTGGGTTTGCAGACTGGCGCCTTATCCACTGTGCCACCAGCCGGGGCTGATTACATTTCTTATTCAGTATTTAAATTTTTGGTATTATTGTGAATTGGATCTTATTTTTAATTTATTTTCTAATCAGTTAAAAGGAATTATGTTGTATTTTGAGTTTATAGTGTATTTTATATTCATCCACTTTATTAGCTATTTTATTAATTTCTGTGAAGGCTCCTCAAACTGCAGTGGCTGGATAGTTATTTTAGGCTGCAGTGAAGGTGGACAGGCAGGGCTTCCTCAGTGTCATTATTTTTAATAACAATTCTTTTTTCATAAAGATAAAGTCAGCTCTGTTTTAAATAGTTCTGCATGTATTTTGTTATTGTAATTTTTTTCTTCTCTTTTTAAAAAATAAGTGGCAATTTTATGAAGTGCTATTTTAGCATTTGTTGAAATGTTTGCATTTTCATTATTTAACCCAGTGATATGGGCGGTATTTTATTATTGTTAATAATAGTTGCCTTTGTATCAAATTCTTCAATCACACTTGTGATAAAGCCTCTTTGGCCATGATGTAATGTTTCCCATAATATATTAATTAAACATATTGTATATATATTTTAATGTGATATTTGTGGGTGGTTTATAACTACAGATGAAGATTCTCTAGAGTAGTGCTTCTTACCCTCTTTCTCATTATTGCCCTCCCTAAGGAGACTTTTTAGACATCTTTCGCTCTCTCTCTTTTTTATGTATATACTAATAGACCAAGGGCTTTATCGATGCAGCAGGCTCTTTACAATGAACCCAAGAGAGCTCCCTTCCTGGGAAGATGGGATATCTGTACAAACCCTCTGGGGTTTTCCCCTTCAAAACACAAGCTCTCCCTTTCACTGCAGCCCTTGGATCTGCACCTGCCCAAATCATCCCTCCCTGGTTTTAAACAGGTGGTGCCCACAGGTACCCGTCACCAACACTAACCAGCCTCTCTGGCAGATAGTCACAGTGTCAGTTCTGCATTACATGGGGACAAAGGCAAATACCATCAGATCCTGCAAAGAATTTAAGAAATGGACAATTTCTCCCTCTAGCTTGAAAACAAAATACATTTCAGCAGATGCATGTCCTAAAATAGCTGGGAGTTCCTAGGAAGATGGTCAATTGTCAATCCCTTCTTTACCAGTCTGTGTATCCAAAATTCTTCTCAAGGTAACATGAATCTTTCTTCTTTTAAAGGTGCCTTTCTAGCTGCAAGAGCTCTTATAATGGAGCCCAGTCCTCCTACTACTATGCCTTTTCATGCCACTGGGGTAGCACTGCAATGCTATTATATTTTATCTGGGCTTCTCAAGCCCTTTATAAATGTACTTCATTAGCAAGTCAATGCCATTTCTGTCCAGCAATTACACAGCCTGCTCAGTTTCGCTGCTCTTAAAATTTGTGAGCACTTTGTGAGCCCTGGGCTTACTCCTTCAGGGCTTGATCTTCAGTGTTGAGTTCCGCAGGGAAGCATGAAGTGTCAAAGCATGTCCTGTTGCCAATGGAGCCTGTCCATCTCGCTAGGTCCAGGCCTGGCTTGCCTGCTACCACCATCTCCTCCTGCTGGTTTGAGAATTTGTTTTTGTCAAGCTCTTCTCTGTCCACCCAACAGAAATACAAGGACAAGGTATTTTGGGCCATGGCTGGCTGGGCTCAGATCAAGCTGAGAACCTGCTCAGGGGTGGGAAGTGCTCTCCCGGGACTACCTCCACCTTCTCTGCTAGACATTTGTCTCTTAATTGCTCCTCATGTTCCTTTTAAGTCCACAGTATGTGCTGTATGTATATCTTCACTTCCTGCATAAAAAAAAAAAAAAAAAAAAAAAAAACCATCCTCAAAAAAAACAAAACAAAACAAAAAACATCCTCAGGAACCGAATTGCTCCGTTAAAATACATGGTGATATTGTCCTATTGTTTCAGTACATGGCCTAAGGAGGGGACTACAGAAGCCTAATTAGTAATGGAAAAAATATACAGAAAAAATTAAAAAAAAAAATTTAAAAGAGGCTATATAACCCCTGGATGATGGCACAGTGGATAAGGCACTGGCCTGTGAACCCAAAGGTTGCTGGTTCAATTCCCAGCCAGGGCACATAACCAGGTTGCAGGCCAGGTCTCCAGCCAGGTCTGTAGCTGGAGGCAGGTGAAAGTCAACCATACATTGAAGTCTCTCTCCTTCTCTGCCTCTTTCTCTTCCCCTCTCTTTAAAAAATAATAAATAAAATCTAAAAAAAATAGAAGAAGTAGAATTCCCTTTGAAAGAGGCTACATGGCTTATAATATTCTTTATTTGTGCATTATATATATGTATTTAAAGATTTTATTCATTATTTTCAAAGAGAAGGACAGGGAGGGAGGGAGGAAGGGAGAGAAGCATCAATGTATGGTTGCCTTTCACCTGCCTCCAGCTAAGGACCTGGCTGGAGACCTGGCTTGCCATCTGGTTATGTTCCCTGACTGAGGAATCGAACCAGTGACTCTTGGGTTTGCAGGTAGGCAGCAATCCACTGAGCCACACCAGCCAGGGCTGTGCTTTTCTTTATTAAGTTGTAGAATCAAGCCACATGTATTTTACATTTTGGAATGAACTATGGAATAGGCCATATTTTTCAAAGTTCAGAAACATGGTATGGGATGGCAGAGATGCTTTAAGACCAATACATTGTAGTGAAGACCAAGTCAGTGCATCAGCTCCTCTCTGATGAGCCTATAAAAAGCAAAGACTTTGTAAATTATACCCTCTGCCCCTTTCTTTACAGCATCAATCACAGATAGGCCCTTCAGCATATGGGTCAGAATGTTTGCAACTTCTGGGTGGATAAGGCAGGTTATAGGACTGGAGTGGAGGCCAAGGGGCGTGGGCCTAGAATGTCTCTAGGCCCCTCAAGTTGTATGCATTGCACGTATGGCCTTAGCAAGAGAGCATAACACTATGGAGAGCAAGACTTCTTTGTTGGAGTAGCTTATCAAACCAAAAAGTGAAGCCACAGATTGACAGTATAGTAGCTGGGTTTGAAGTTGGGGAGAAGTGAGGACAGAGGTTGGAATCACAAGCTGAGCTATACATTGGGATGAAGCAATGGGTATTAAAATGCATATGAGTGAGGGCCCAAGACTGTTCCCAAAGGCTTATTTTGTCTGTTGTACATACCTCTTTTGGAGCTTCAGTCTTATCTTCAAGGAACAGAACCCCTTGAATACCATTTTTAAGATCAGGTGATTAGCCTTGGAAAGTTTGGGGGCATTTAGCATTCACCCATATTGTGGTAGACAATATGTGCAGGCCAGCCAAGGTGACCTCCAATGAGTAACACTTTTATATAGTCAATCCCCTTCCATTAATTGCAAGTGGAACCTATGACTTGTTTCTAACCAATATACCATGGCAAAAGTGAGGGGATGTCAGTTTCTTGATTTGGTATGTTACTGGGTTGGCCAAAAGGTCTATTTAGTTTTTTCCATAAAACAAAAGACACCTTTTTAAATTTTCACCAATAACTTCATTGATTTGGATATATTGAGTATGTTGGTTATCTCCCACATGGTATCAGGTTGGTTGTTCTCAATGTCTTGATTTGACTGTTATCAACTTCAACCAGTCTACACAACCATGGAGCATCATCATCTAGTGACACGTTTGATCAGTCATAGCACATTTCCATACACTGAACAAATCTTTTTTTGTGTTTCAGTTGTGTTTTTACCTTTCTTAAAAATATAAAGCATAATATGCCAAAAATGTTGTATATTTTCTTTCATTTTAAATATTAAAATGACTACACAAAAATTCACCAATTTTGATAAGCTTAAAAATGTACTCTGATATGACAGTTGTCACAATCAATCTAACAAAATTGTTTCAAGTGAAGTTAAACACAACTAAGTGCCATCTTACAGAAACAAACTTTTCCGCCGACCCAATACATGACTAAGGTGATAGAATGTCACACCTTGATTATGTTTGTCTGTCTGTGCAGACTGGACAGAGACATTTTCCTATTGGCCATGAAGAAGCCAACTGCCTATGGAGAGGGCCACATAACAACAAACTGCAGATGACCGTAGGACTTGAGGGTAGCCAACAGTCAGTAAGAAGCTGGGCCCTTGGCTCTACAGACACAAGCAAATGAATTCTATCAATAGTGGATGATCTTGGAAGCAGATATTTTCCCCCAAACCACCAGGTGAGAATATAGTGCAGCTAACATATCGATTGCTACCTCTGAAACTCTAAGCCCAGGACCCAGTTAAGTTATATCTGGATTCCTAACCAGGGAAACCATAAGAATAAATATGTCTTCTTTTAAGCCACAGAATGTATGGTAATTTGTTATGCAGCAATAGAAATAGAAAACTAGCGCATGCACACACACCCTTAGATATTTTTAGTTAAATAACTTTGTACATTTTTCCCCTTCCCCAGTTAGTAGTTTAATATTTATTAGGTGAGGTTTGGACTTTCATAGTGTAAAAAAAAGTTGTTCTTTTCATTCATATGTTCAAATCTGTCCTGGATGGGTAGCTCAGTTGGTTAGAGCATCGTCCTCACATGCCAAGATTGTAGGTTTGACTCCCGATTAGGGCCCATACAAGAAGCAACAATGAATGCATAACTAGGTAGAACAATAATTCAATGTTTCTCTCTGTCTCTCTCCCTCTCTACAATGAGTAAATAAAAATTTTTAAAAATCTTATTAGCAAATGCTTTAGTGTCCTATTTTGTTATTTTTAGATTTTTATATATTTGTTATTCCTTTCTAAGTTCAAATGTTATTAAATTATAGCTTTACATTTCAAATACTTAGCTTTTGGTTTTCATTTATTGAGCCCAGTGAAACTTTTTCATCTTCAAAATCATCTCCTGCTTTTATTGTTCTATTTTCTTCTTCCTCTTTAGCCTATCTTCTCATTCCTTTTCTAATATCTTCAGTGGCATTCTTTCTAAAATGTTCTCTCTCTCTCTCTCTCTCTTTCTCTCTCTCTCTTTAATTTTATTGTTGTACAACATTTATCCCATTTTCCCCCACTGCTCTCCCCTGCCCCAGCCTTCCCATTCCCCCTCCCACAGCCAATCCCACATGTTGTCTATGTCCATGGGTCATTAAAATGTTCTTTTTTTTTTTTTTTAATTTTATTGTTGTTGTATTACATCCAGCCCCTTTTTTGCTCCCCTCTGTCCTCCTCCCCACCCATCCATTCCCCCCAAAGTCAATCCCACCTGTCGTCCATGTCCATGGTTCCTTTATACTAGGTTCTTGAAAATGTTCTTTTTTTATTAACTACCAGAGCAGAGAAAATTTAAAATCAGAAAATTTCCTAAAAGTACTGCTTTGAATACATTCCACAGAGATTACTGTGGCATGTTTTAACCATCATTTTCTGAATCAATTCCTTTTGTGTTCTTGATTTTCTTTCCAATTCAATTGCTGACTCAGTAAGAATATAAAAATTTTCAAGTAGTTGGTTTATTTTTATTTGTTTTGGTTTGTTACTTTATATTTCATTCTATTGTAGTTTGGCCAGAGAACATAGCATGTACCATTTCTGTTCTTTTTGAACTACTTGAGATTGTGTTTGTGGCCTAGCATGTGATATATAAGACCATATGGGAAGTTGCCACCAACGGTTGAAAATTATACACAGTACAGGAGCTCTATTAATTCTGTCTCTTGAGATACTTTTTCCCAGGATCTGGGACAGGCTTGGGGGCTAAAAAATGAGAGTTGAGGAACATCCATGAGTATAGTTAGTAGGTGGGGCCCTGGTTTCTGGTTAAGGTGGGATGGGCACCACTCAAACAGCCAATGAGAGTGTTGCGGAGAGAGAGAGAGAGGGATTAGTTAAGAGACTGGCTGTGTGATGTGCCAGAGATGGGAAAATAGTGTGCCACCCTCCAGGGGAAGGCAGGGGTCGAACAGTAAATATGCAGAGAAATCACTGAACTAAAGAAAGAAGTATGGATCTCACTGAAAACTCCTATGTTAAGTAGTATTTGAGTTGGCTGCATATGGTAGAGTCTGCTGGTGCTATCACCAGGCTAATGAGGATTTAGAGTTATCTCTAGTGATTAACTTTTATCCTTTCTGGTAGAGAGAGGAGCCTGGAATGTTTACAAATTTATGTCCCGCTTTTAGGCAAATAGGAGAGGGCAGAGAGCTTTTTTTTTTTTTTTTTTTTTTTTTTTGTATTTACTTCTCAATTGCCTTTAGCTCAAAATAATATTTATGCCAAAGTGGCAAGTTTGGAGTGGCATATTCTGCTATCCTTTAAGGTTAAAAACAGCATTCTCTAGCAGAGCATGAAGTTAGGAGGAGCCTGAATATTGATAATTTCCACAATCTGCAAATTGGTCCTGGAGGCCTGCCAGACTGTTTGTTACCGTGGGGGACGTGCTCCACTTGATTAAGCTGCCATATTTGCACCTCTGTTTTTATGCAGTGGAATTCAAGCATAATTGAGGATAGGTCAGTAAAATCTCTTAACTATAACTTTTTCTAAAAGAACTTTCCTTGTATTTATACCCATTTTTGCTTTATGTATTTTGTGACAATATGTTGGGGTCATCCATATTCAATGTTCTTAACATTGTTTATTAAACATGACTTTTCCATTATATGATAACCTTTTAATTCTTTTGAATACTTTTTGCTTTTACTTGGGAGGTAGTGAAAAGTGAAATTATTTTGTTTTTCATAGAAGAGAGTTGAAAATTCAGATTGTTGATAGGACCAAATATAGAAAAGAAAATGTTCATTGTTTATTTTAAGTTAATTGCTTTATACTACTAAAACAAACAAACAAATAAATAAATAAATGTGACTTGCCCTGATAAATGTGGCTCAGATTGACTGGGCATCATCTTGCAAACCAAAAGTTTGCTGGTTTGATTCCCAGTCAGGGCACATGCCTGGTTTGCAGATTTGGTCCCTGGTCAGGATGTGCACAGGGCAATGGATTGATGTTTCTCTCCCTCTCTTTGTCCCTCCCTTCCACTCTCTCCAAAAATAAATAAATAAAATCATTTTTTAAAAGCACCTTACCTCACATACTTATAAGATGCAAATAAGCAAAGGATAAAATGGAAAAGAAGCAAGAAAATATAAAATATGAACCTAGAAAACGTCAAAATTCTTCTAAAAACAAAGAGCCTCAGTTCATATTGAAAAACAAAATCCATTAGTAAATTAATTATCAGGTACACTCAAGTGTTTTTTAAAAAAGACAAAACACAGAATGTTAGGCAAATACTTATATCAAAATCAAACAGGAAGAAAGCAAAGGAGATTTCTAGAGTCATTATTGACCTCTGCAGGTTCCCCTCATCTTCTGAGTCCAGTTCTCACAAGGGGAGGAAGCCACATATCTCTGAGGGGTGCTGCCAAGGAATTCTTCGGGGTCCCTGGCAGCCCCCTTTGTCATGGGTAGAAACTGCAGTTTCCAAAGTCTGGTAAGGAAGAAGCCTAAGCTTCTGTTTTCCTGAATGCATCTGAATTCCTATAGTCCCCATTCCATCAAGGCGTCCTGATCTTTATCCCAGCCATGTGTGCTCCTCCTCCTTGTCTTCTGTCTGTCTAGTTCTGGAAGACTCCTGGTGGTCTGGAGTGAGGAGGGTGGGCAGGGCAGATGCTCCTTTGTTGGTAGGGAGACACCCAGTCTCTCAGGACGAGGCATCTCTCCATTTCTCGGCTGCCCTGAATGTCTGTGAATCACCCTGCCAGGCACCCCAGGCTCCACCTGCTTCCACACGCTGCACACCCTCTTCCCATCTCTGGGGTCTTGCCATCTCTGAGTGGGATTCTATATGGTTAAGTGAGGCACAGGGCTTTCTGCTCACATATCCTACATGTTCATTTGGATTTTTCTCCTTTTCTGGGGCTCAGCCCAGGACAGAGGGCCCTGGATCCTTCCATCCACTGACATCTAAGCTAGAAGTGGCAAATTAGTGGCATGCAGGTCATATCCATTGAAGGAAATATTTTCTCTGTCTCAGACAGCATTTAAAATTCTGTTCAAAGATTATGAACATTTTGTTTGAGAGCTTTAGCTTTTAGATTCATTCATCTACCAATTTACAGGAAGTGCAGAAAACAGAGGAACATGTTAAACGGCACCAACAAAATCCAGACTCTGGGGAACTGCATTACAAAGGACCTGGCTTCTTTAACAAATACATTGCAAAGACAAAAAGAAAGAGAGCAAACCTATAGGTTAAAGGAAACTTAAAAACATCAATCACTTGCAATGGGTGGACTTTGGATCCTGTTTCAAACAAACCGTAAAATATAAATAATATGAGCATTTTTTACCTTTCTGAGAAAACTGTAAACATTAACACTGACAGGCTATTTTATTGGGGTTTACCTCATCATGACATTATATTATGGTTGGAAACATGATTCCATACCTTTACACAGAAAATGGTGAGTCTGGGATTTACTTCAAAATATTCAGGATGGGGAAAACTTATAGATGAAACCAAGTTGGCCATGAGTTGATACTTGTTGAAACGTGGTGATAAGTACAAGAAGGTTCATTATACTATTTTGCTGATTTTTCATGTTTGAATTTTTTTGTTTGTTTTCAAAGAAGAGTGCTTCCACATAAAAGTTCTGATTCTCTTGGGAAAGATCTGGTAACTAGGCCAGATGTCCAGACTGTAAAAATTAACAACCAGCTGGGTTTGGGACTTTGTTACAGGAAGGTATTGCCATTAAGGGACCCACAGTCTCCACCGCCCCCTGCTGCCCTTACACCTGGCCCACTCCTCTGTCCATGCCTCCTGCCTCAGCCAGGCAGCATTCTGGTTTGCAATCCATGGGATTCCTTTCCTTCCTTCTAACACTGCCCCTCACCCAGCCCAACCACGATCCTTTGATCCAGTGGGGCTGGGTCAAAGGAGGTACTTACACTTCTTTCTCTTTTTTACTGTGTTTTTCTCCCAAATCTTTTTTCTGTGCCATAAATGCTTTTTGGTTTCCCAAGAGTCTAAGATTTTAAAACTTAAAAGTTACAAGATAACCTCTCTTCCTTCCATTCCCCTCCTGCTTTTAGTCATCACATCCCTTCCCTGCTGAAGTGAGAACAACCTGGCACTTGGAATAAGGACACCGGTGGGGGATGGAAGGAAAAATTATGGAAAATTTGGTTAAGAAGTAGGTATCGGCAAATATTAACATATTGTTGACCGGTAATTTTATTTATACAAAAGCTAATGCAAGTGCAAGCACAAGTTAACTTGTTATATTGGTCAACAAAGTTTGACCTTAAAAACAGTTTTTTCGTTACCAATGAACAATATGCTGATATCAAGTTCTGCCAATGGTGAAGGGAAACAGAAACACTCATGGGCATGATAACTGGTGTAACCTTTCTGGGGCAGCATGGAAGTGTTCAGTGAAAAGGAATTCAGTCAGATCCCACGGCCCAGTGCTTCTGGATCTGAGCCCACAGAAACTCTTGCCTAGGCCCCTAAAGGTACATGTGTGAATCCGTTCTTGTAGGGTTGTTTGTAATGGTGATGACTTGGAAACACCCAGAAGTTTACTAATAGTAAATTAGATAAATAAAATGTGTTCTATGCAAATGATGAGTACTATTCATCAGATAAAAGTGAATATTTATTTGTATCAACTTAGAGCCATTTCAAGATTTCAAAATCTTGCCTGGAAAAAAGTAAAATGAGAATGATAAATATACAACCACTGCAGCGTATTTTTAAAAAATATGCACAGGGCAGTACTGGAGGCAACTGATTGTTGTTTCTCACTCTACTTTCCTCTCTCTCTTCCTTTCTCTCTAAAACCAATGAGAAAATGTCCTCAGGTAAGGATTTAAAAAACCAATTAATAAAAAATATGCACAAAATAATATCAATAACTGGGCCTGGATACAAATGGAAATATAGATAAACAGGTCATGCACAATCATAGCAATGGTAAGAGGAGAAAAATGAGATTGGGGGTGGGTTGAAGAGGTAAAATAAATAAATAAAAGTGAGCCCCGCACATGTTAGACATGGTGCACCTTGAACCAGGGAGACAGCTAATTCATTCTGCATACATGAGGTTTCAGCAAAAAGAAAACTGAACCAAAACAAAACAGAAGTTAATATTTAAAATATTAACCTGACACATGGAAAACAAACTGGAGTGAGTGGCCGTGAATAACCAGAGGTGTAATGTGTCCACAGAGGTGGCACAGAGGTGGCAGAGGGGGCAGAGGAGGCTATTACTTGGCCTCTGGGCAGAGTGGGGGCAGAGGGTGGCCTTGGGCAGGCCAGGGGAGCCAAGTGTCCCAGAACCTTCAGACCCCTGTGATTTTCCAATGGCTGATCTCATTCTGGGGTCACTCCATGTTGTGGTCTTGGGTCTCTTTAAACACAATTATTTAGCCTTCCTCCAGCATTGCTGACTGCTGGATCACGAGATTTTCCCATAGAGATTGTCACCATGGGGTGGCTTCAACCTGTTATTAGCTTCCAGCTCCTCCAGCAAAGTCGGGATAATCCTGGGAACAAATCCTCCTTCAGCCCACCTTTTTTGGCATGCCTTCAGTACCGAAAGCTGTTTCTCCAACATTTTATATGCTGTAAGTCCGGGTTACCTTTTCTTGGGCTGTGAAAGGGCAGGCAGAGGGTGGTTCTAGCCAACAGCTCTGGTTTTGCTTGAAGCCCCATTTATGGGGAATGAAGGGGAGGACGACAAGTTATTTGTTGTCTCCGGGGCCCATCCTCCCTGCTCCCCAATTTCCTTTTACAAACATTTATTCTGTACAGAGCGTGCACCAGGAACTGTGCTGGGCACTGTATGATTAGAATCTGTTGTTATCACTGCTCTCAAGGAGGTTATTAGAATCTGATGTTATCACTGCTCTCAAGGAGGTTAGAGTCCAGTGGAGAGCAGGTAGTGAGTGTGGTCAAGCGTTGCAGAGATTTGTGAGGTGAGGGTGCTTGGAGACCACATAGGTGGGCAGCTACTTCAGATGGGAGGGCATCAGGGGTGGCTTCTTGCAGGCAGTGCTTTGGGCTGAATCTGAAAGGGTAAATGGAGTTAAGAAGAAGGGGAAAGGTAGTCCTGCCGGAGGGAAGAGCATATGTCCTAGCTGGGAGGCATGAAACAGCAGGGAGTTGTGGGAAGCTGTCAATAGTTCATCATACCCGGGCTCAGGAAGAGCTGGAGTGCTAGGACCTAACATGCTGTACCTCCTCCCTGCAACCTGCAGAACTGCTCCAGCTCCATCATGTTCCCCTCCTCGGAAATCTTGGGCCAATCCTTTATAATCACAGGTTTCTCTACTGTATTTTATTTTTATTTAGTTTATTATGAAGGTTTCATTTCCCAGTCTTGACTCAGAGGGGCTCACTACCTCAGTGTTTTTCCCACGCAGTGCCTTGCATTTTGTCTTTACTCTGGATGGGCCTGACCCACCCAATTCTGAGTAGATATGCTGTTCAGCGGGGAGGCAGACTGGGCAGCAGCACCACAGCCCACTCCAGTGCATTAGGTTTCCATCTGAGAGGCTTTTGCCAGGGAGCACCTGAACTGGGCTGACACCCGGGCCAGAGCCCAGGTGAACATCTGGGAGAGAGATCTTCAAGTCTATGGTAGCCAGCCTCTAAGATGGCACCCAATGACCCCCACCTCCAGGCTTTCTTGCCCCATATAGTCTTCTCTCTCACTGAAGCAGGATGAGTCTGCATGACCAACAGAATACAGCAGAAGAGATGGTGCATGCCTTTGAGGCTAGGTGAACAAAGACATTAGACTTTGGCCTCAGTGTCTGTCTTGGACTGCTCACTCTGGGAAAAGACACCTTCTATCTAGTCAGGACTCTCAAGCAGACCTACCAGAGGTCCACATGGTGAGGAATGAATGCCTCCTGCCAGCTGCCATGTGAGGAGCCAGCTGGACACACTCTACCAGCTCCAGCCATGCTTTGACAGCAGCATTGTTCAGCATCTTGGCCACCGTTTCATGAGAAACCCTGAGATGGAACCACCCAGCTTAGCTGCTTCCAAACTCCTGACTCTTAAACACTCTTAGGGATGATAAATGTTTGTTTTTAAAAAGCCGTCAAGTTTCAGGGTACTTTATTGCATAGCAATAGATAACCTCCACAAGCACTTAGCAACTCCCCATTGAGGAGAGGTTAGAGGAGGCTTCTTGGCTGCTTCCTCTGAAGGCAGGAATATTCGGTCTCCCGAAATGTCACAGCCCCTCACCCCCATTGCTCTCCTCGCTCCCTCTCCCTCCCCAGGTACTTCCTTGGAGAGACAAATAACCCAACAGGAGACCAGGCAGAACTCTCCTCTGAACCTCCCTCACCTGACTGGAGCTTTAGGACCAGCAGCTGCCACAATGCCACCACGCTGCTGGGGGAGGTCAGCAGTCCGGGGGACACTGACCTGGGGCACCAGGAGATTCCCAAAGAAGTTGTGTGAACAAGCCAAGCCTCATCAGAACCTTCCGTCCTAACCCGAACAGAAGTCCTAACTGCTGGTTTGGTTAAGTTGGTGTGTAAGCTTGACCTCTGGTTTCAGTGAGTTTCTCGTTATTCCTGTGCCTACACTCGGTATGTGCCCAAGCCTCATCTTTTCCCTTGTTCATCTGTCTATTGTCAGTTAATTCACACGCTCCTACTGCCACCTCTCAAACCTAAGTTGGTAGAACATTTTTTCCTCCTAACACTTTCAAATCCAAGGGATCCCAGGGGCTGTCAAGTGGGAAGTTTGGAGCCATTGGCGCTGAGCTCTCTGAACACCCATCTCTGGAGCAAAGAGGCCTCAGGGATCCACAGCCCCCTCTCCCCTCAGAAATACAACTGCAGGACCTTAGGTCCTAGTGAGGCAAGAGAGTAAGAAGCTAGGAAAAGTCCTTGGCAAGTGGAATGGGGAAACTGAGACAGATAGCCCATTCAAACTGGCTGCACCCAGCACTCTGACTCACTTGCTTCCCGCTGTTTTGCACAACCACTTCCCCACTTCTTTAAGCAGTAAGCCCTCAGGACAATGGGCTCCTAGTCAGCATCAAATAATCAGAGGCAGAGCTTTTGGTCAAACTAGAGATAACATTTAGGCCTCAGGTGAGTTTTAGCTCCAGGCCCCGAAAAACAGCAAAACCAGACAAAACAACACAGTGGCTGACATCAGGACCAGATGCAATGACCAATGACCTCCTTACCCTAGTGCCGACCAGTCGTTGGAGATGACAACCCTTACCTTATATGAATCAGCATATTAAAGGACACACCTGGAAAGCTGGTACATATTTTATTGAGGTCCTTGCCCAACACCTCCCCTGAAATTCTTGCCTTTATTTTATTTTTTAAAAGATTTTATTTTTTTATTATTTTTCAGAGAGAGAGAGAGAGAAACATCAATGTATAGCTGCCTTTCACCTGCCTTTAGCTATGGATCTGGCTGGAGACCTGGCTTGCAACCTGGTTATGTGCCTTGACTAGGAATCAAACCAGCAACCTTTAGGTTCATAGGCCGGAGCCTTATCCACTGTGCTACAAGCCAGGGCTTGAAGTTTTTGCCTTTAGAAAATAGGTAAAAACCCTTGAGACAGTGCTTACTATCTCGCCAGAGCACACCCTCGGCCTTCCTTCTTCAGGCCTGTATCTTTGCTTTCTTTCTCCTAAGCTCCAAGGGCCCTTCTTTTGCCTCTGTAACTTGTTCTCTGAGCCCACACTGCCCAGCAGGCTCACCTCTTCTGCCTCAGTGACTGTCTTTCTAAAAGACTAAGACAGTTCTCTGAGCAGCCTGCTCCATTCTTTCTTTCAAGTGCACTTTTGCTTTGCTTCCTAAATAAACTTCCTCTTGCACTAGAGTTCTTGGCTATGAATTCTTTGCTGTTCTTAAGATCCGAGGATGCTAAACTGAGAGCTCACCTCGCTGCTAACAACAGCAGGGGCAATGGCTGATTTACAGAATGTGGCATATCCTGGTCTATAGCAGCTTCCTGTTGGGTTTTGGCTTATTTAACAAACACCCAGTGCTTGCTATGTGCACTTTATAAATATTAAGTCATTTAAACCTCATAACAATCCTTTGAAGTAAATGCTATTGTTGTCTTCATTTTATAGTAAGGATATATAGGCATGGTGGGGGTCACACAATTTGCCCAAGGTCACACTGTGAGGGAGAAGCAGAGCAGGGATCGATGCACTCCCAGGCAGGCAGCCTGGTTCTGTGCTCTGCCCTGAGATGACAATTGACTCAAAGTTTGTCAATGAGAGTTCTGTGCCTGCCCCTGGGGCACTGTGTCTTCTTGGCCAGGGCCCCTGGGCCTGGACAGGATTATGCATTTTGGTTCTGGCAGTGAGACTCATGGAGATTCACATCAAAGCAGGGCAGTGCCTCCTGAGGCAACTAGGCCACAGGTTTACTGGAGAAACCAGGGGCTTGAGGTAGGGGGTGAGACAGGAAAGTAAGAGGGCTATTCCAGGCCAACCTGTGATTCAGCCTCGAGGGTCAGCTTGAGCCCTGCCTATGGAAGGAGAGGCTCCTCTGGGATGATGCTCATTTCTGCCTCCTGAGCTCAGCTCAGCCAGGTACCTTTGGGGAAGCCCCCGTACTTCCCCATGTGCTACACCTTTGGTTCTCAAGCAAGGGCGGTTTTGCCCCCAGGGATCACATGGCAATGTCTAGAGACATATTTGTTTGTTTTTTATTGTCACAACTAGAAGGCTGCTACTGGCACCTCATGAGCAAAGAAAGGCCAGAGATGCTACTAAAAATTCTAAAATTCACAGGATGATCCCTCCAATCACCTTGTCCAAAACTCTTAATAGTGCCGAGGTTAAGAAACTGACCTGGGCCCATCTCACAGGACCTCTCTACAACCGCCCCCCCCCCCCCATCTGATTCCTGTTTCAGGGGTGGCCAGGGTCCTGGTGGTGTCTTCACGTCAGCATCTCTTAGAGGCCACGAAGAACATGAATGTCTCAGTCTGCACTCCAGTTACAAGTTCTTAGAAATAAAATAAGGGTGTTGAGGTATTGACAAATGTCCCTGACATTATTTTGTATCAGGCTTTGTAGTAAGCATTTCACATGTTTTATCTTATTTACTTCTCAGAAGCTTGCCTTTGGTACTATTACTATCCCTATTAATGATTGGGAAATTTAGGATTATAAATGTTAATGCATCTAAGGTCCCATAGCTAATAAGTGACAGGGCCAGGTTTCTGGATTATCCAGGTAATCCCTGACTCCAGTACTGATATACATACCTAGGCAAAGTAAAGATTGTAAATTCCCAGGGAGAGCCTGCCTGAGGTCAGGGCCTGTGGTTCCCTGGAACAAAGGGATCAGTACCACTCCCTCCACAGCACTATTGGCTAAGATTCTCTGGAGCTGGGCAGACAGCAGCTTGACCTGACCTGGTTCTTTTAAAAGGGCGAGGAATAGTAGAGAGAAGGGTTTGTTTTAGTTCAGGGACAGTTAAGACAGAGAGGACTGGGCAGGGAAGAGGTAGGTGATGAAGGGAGGCTTAGGAGCTTTTTACTATTTATTATAGCAGGGGAAAGAATGGGAGGTTTGTTTCTAAGACATAAATACCCCCTTTTGATCTCTGTGCCTATTAGAGATAAAGGACTCATTTGGGCCTCAGAAATGAGTGATGCCAGCATTAGTTATTCTCACCAAGCCCTACTCTAAAGTAGCTGAACCAGGACATGACCAGGTTTGGGAGGAGGCAGGACTGAAGTGGGGTGAGTTGCTGCAGTGATCAGGTTCACTATGCAGAGATGAAACCAGCCTCAGTTCTCAAACTGGAGAACAGTTAGTGCTAGACCCCAACATCTGGGCTCCAGTCACCCTGAGTTTGCCATCAGGGCCCTGTGGAATCCTGACTCCACTGAGAGGAGATGGGGCCCGTGTGTTTTCGGAGTTGCAGAGACATCTTAAAGCTCTTAGGAGGGCTTTTGGTGCTGTTAACATCCAGAGGAGCCTATCGCAGGGCCCTGCCCATTCAGATTCGGGAAGAGCTTTGAAGTTTCCCTTGTGTGCTTGTTTTCATAGCCCTGGTCCTGCTGTGTTGGAAGTAGCCTGCAGCCCTGCCCCATCCCTGGAGATTTATTCCCAACCTACGAAAACACTGCAAGCTCTGCTCACCATCCCCAAGTCACTGACCACCTTTTTCTCAGGCTAAAAAACAGAGGAGACCTCAGAACCCCTACCAGGAGACATTCTTTATGTGTTTTATTTCTCTAGAGATTTTTCTGATGACCTCTAGAACCAGATCTACGGGCTGGAGCTTCCAAGAATGGCTTGGGGGTGGGAGGGCTTGGTAAGGGCGAAGGTGAGTGAGCAAGATGATCCCTGCCAGCCACCCAGGTCTAGGGCAGGGCCCAGAGAAGAAAGAGCAAGTTGATCCAGCCTTTCCAGTCAGGCCCAGTGAGCCAGCAACTGGGCTTCTTGTAGCCAACTACCCCTCTGAGCTTCACAAAACAGTCTCTGCTATCGCGTGCCTCAAGTTCCCCAGAAAGTTAGTATTGAAGGAGAAGGGGAGGGGAGGAACAGGGGAGGAGGTAGGGGAGGTGGTAGAGGAGGAGGAAGAGCGGAGAGTAAAGATAGAAAGACAGATAGTGGAGGAAGAAGGAAGAAAGGAAAGGAGAGAGGAGGGGAGGGGAGTATCCCAAACCTATCGGCTTTGCTTTTTGAAGTAAAGACTCTGATCAATGGTGTCACCTTGTGGCTGTGACAAGGAATTACAACCGTCATCTGCATGGGTTTCTTGCTTCTTTCTCCCCTTCTGCTCTGCTTCTGTTCCCTATTCCAGGGTAATGTTTCTATATACAAGGTTTAGAATGGAACTGTCCAAAAAACAATACTCACTAGCCACATGAGTATATATACTTAAATGTAAAATAATTTAAATGAAAATCAAATTAAAAATTTAGTTCTCAATCATCCTAGCCACATTTCAAGCCCCATGTGACTTCCTAACTATTGCACTGGGTGGTGCAGAAATAGCGCGATGCCATTGTTTTGGGAAGTTCTACCCAGCAATGCTGTTGGCGAAAGGTGAGTTGTCAAAGGGTGGAGTGGTATAAAAATTCAGAAGAAATACAGTTTAGAGTCTGCTTTATAACTTCAGAGCGGCCCCTGGTTCAAGATTCAAAGAGCAGTTCTCCCCCCAACGATTCCCTTCCAGTGTTGGGTCCCAAGCAACTGCTGGGGCAGTGCTGCAGTTTGGAAAGAACACTGGGTTCCGGCATAAGCTCCGCCATTGAAGCCTTTCTAGGCCTGTTTCTTCACCAGTCAAATGATTCTGCTAGGCTTTTTCAGTTCTACTAGGCTGTGGCCTAGTAGTGCTTATGTAAACTCGGAAAGGGGGCAAGGACTGAACAAGCCCCTGGGCTGTGCCCACATCTGGGGTGGCTCTTGGCATCCTCACCCCTCATCACTCTGTCCTCAAAACCAGTACAAACTTCATCGCTTTCACATCTCTCTCAGGTGAGTCCATCTTGCTCGGTAAAATGCCTCCTCTAGAGACCCCTGTCCTTAGCATCCAAAGGTATTTTATAGAAACCCACCTGCCAAGGGCCCACAGAGCATGTGGGGAGGCTATGCTCCTGGTCTGGACTCAGGACCTTCTGGCTCCCATCCTCCTGAATACCAAGGCTGACTTTGTTTTAACTTGTAAAATGTTACTATGCCCTGACCCTGGCTGGTGTGGCTCAGTGGATTGACACCAGCCTTCCAACCCAAAGGTTGCTGGTTCAATTCCCCAGTCAGGGCACATAACCAGGTTGCAAGCCAGGTGTCCAGCCAGGTCCGTAGCTGGAGGCAGGTGAAAGGCAACCACACACTGATGTTTCTCTCCCTTTCTTCCTCCCGGAAGAAAGTGATGAAATAAACTCTCTGAAAGTAATGAATAAAATCTTTAAAATAAACAAATAAAATGTTATTGTATCCCAATTTCCCCCTTTTTGCTCTCCCCTCAAAAGCTGACTTTTGATGTGAGAATTCGCATCAAGACTTGGCCAGTGTTTTCTTTCCTCAAATTGCCAGATTCCTTTCTGTGACCAATGGTGATCCCATAACTCTGCCCCTGCTTATATCTGACAGCCTAGATCTCCTGCTGATTGTCTCCACTGACATCAAAGTTGAAAAAAAGAAAGAAAGGGGGGAAAAAGCAGTTCGTTTAGAGGGAATGCCCAAGTTTTACAGATCTGGTTATTAGCAAGTTCATGTGCCAGGCTAGCCAACTCGGTCCTTTTTTCAACAAACAGAGCAGAAAATTTCACGGGTGTGTTTCTCTCATTTTCCAGGTTAACATCCGGGGCACAATTTGCAAGTGTGCTTACAAAATATCACCTAGAACACTATTTGGGATCAGGGGGCAGGTGCTAAGGTTATTTCTTTATTTCTGAAGGTTTATATTCTCTACAGGCAGGGTTTGCTTTCCCAGCAAGGAGTGAGAAGGAATCAGTCAAATGTTTTCTGAATGGCCTCTGGGCGGACAAGGTAACTGGTTTCATCAGATTAGTTGACTCAGCAGATCAGAAATGCCAGTGGCAGGAAGTCCGAGGATTTGATAAGTTTTTTTAAGTGTTTGCACTAATAATGCCCAGGACAGCTTGCAAGGGTGGTGGGGGTGGGGGTGGGGGAGGGTCTTACCACAGGGCATTTTCTAACCTTGGTGGCCAGAGGCAAACGACCTCTAACAAAATATAAAACACAACAAACAAACAAGCAAATTCCCATTTGATTATTAGAATCATTGCAATGAATTTAGTCTTTTAGTTTCTGTGGTGTCAGCAACTGTTTTCTTTGGTGTGTTCTTGACATTTGAGGGTTTCAGAGCAAGTCCTGTGATGAGCAAGTATAACCTGTTGCTCAGGACAGCCTGTGTTAGGAAACTTGGCCTGAGAGGGATCTCTGAGCTCTTGTCCTTGACTTTCTCTTTCAGGGTCAGTGTCTGTTGCTCAGGGAAGTTTGCCTAGGTGGTGCTGTGTGGTTCCAGAGCTCCCATGGCCACTTGGTCTGGGAAAGGCCTGTTGGGTAGATTCCTCCACTGATGGGGCCTGTGCGGGGCCTGTGAAGAGGGAGGGTGGGTAGGTCACAGCTGCCTTGAAGCTAATCCAGCCCGTGCTGTGATCAGAAACCACAATAGAGTCACCTAAATAAAATTGGCAACCAGGGCAAAGAATGACTTAGCTGTCCCCTTCCTGCCATGAGAAACAGGCCTTCCACTGCCACCTCTCCACTGAGATGGAGAATGGCATTTACCTCCATGTGGTTTTCAGGTTTAGGAAGATGAGGGCTGAGGTGGGGGAGGGGGACTGGCTGTGCTAGCAATAGCTCAGAGCAGGGACACTTGGGTCCTGTCCATGGGATGTGAATCATTGCAGCATTTCAGGAGGCCAGCTGGCAGCATGAGGCATGTCCAGGTCAGGCCTGGCTTATTTGTAGTTATCAGTTGCTGTTCATTTTTAAGGTTACTCTTTTTCATTCTCAAAACTGTGCTGCTTTGGAGGATAAATGATGTGGTTACCCAATCTTTGGAGTACCTTTAGGAAATGTGTGCAAAGGTGTAGCTCTAGAGATGTTTATTACAGGGCTACTAGGCATAGGGAAAAGTTAGAGATAAATTATGTGTCCAACAATAGAGGATTAACTAAATTAGTTAAATTATAGTACATCCACAGAGTAGAATGCTAGATTAAAAAATGAAATGCAGTGAAATGGTTAACAATATGGAAATGTATACATATTATTAAGAGAAAATTATTAAACACTACATATAGTATTATTCAAACTTAGCTTACAAAGAAAAAAATGCACTGAACAAAGGACTGAATGAATGAATGTACATTAACTATTGGTAGTTCTCTCTGAAAAGTGGGACTGGAAATTGTTTATATGTTTTCATTTATGCCTTTTCTGTATTCCTAAATTTTCTGCAGTGTCCATGGAAATTATAAGCAGAGTAATGACTTCCCAAAGGCCTAATCCTTAAGAGTCTATGAATATGTTAGTTTACATGGCAAAAGGGAACTAAATTTGCAGATAGAATAGATGTTACCAATCAGCCGACCTGGAGGAAGGGAGAGGATCCTGGAGAATCCAGGTGAGCGCAGTGCAATCACAGGGGTCTTTCCATGTGGAGAAGGAGGTGGGAGAGGGAAGCCCTGTGAGAGACTCCAGCCATTGCTGGCTTTGGAGATGGAAGAGGGGCCATGAGTCCAGAAATGTCCTTGACCCCAGGAAGCTGGAAAAGGCAGGGAAATGGGTTCTCCCTGGAGCCCTCAGAAAAGGAATAAAGTCCTGCTGACACCTTGATTTTAGCTCAGTGAGACCTACGCTGGTCTTCTGACCTCCAAAACTGTAAAATAACACATTTATGCTCTTTTAAGCTGCTAGGTTTGTGGTGATTTGCTAAGCAGCAATAAGAAACTAATACAATGGGTTTCTTTTCTAGAAAAGAAAAAGAGAGATGATAATAAAAGTCATTTTAAAAGAGGATTAGTTACTCCTTATAATTTAACGCAGCCACCATCCAAGGTTGGAGGTTCTAGTAGAAGGCCTGGAATAGTCTTGAGAGAGAGAGAGAGAGAGAGAGAGAGAGAGAGAGAGAAGGAGGGAGGGAAGGAAGAAAGGAGGGAGGGAAGAAGGGAGGGAGGGAGGGAGAGAGAGGAAAGGAAGGAAAGGAAGAATCTGCCACTCTGGCAGGTGTGGCTCTGCCTGCAACTGGCCTGCAAACTTAAAAGTCACTGGTTCAATTCCAGGCCAGGTCCCATTTGGGGGTGTGGTTGATGTATCTCACACATTGATTTCTCTCCCTCTCTTCCTGACTCCCTTACTGGTTCTCTAGAAATGAAAAAAATTTAAACTTTAGATTTATTTTTTTTAATCTGCATGAGAAGCTCACAGGAATGGCTGGCTGCTGTTTTGTTATGAAGAGAAAACAATAAGGCAAGGGACAGGTAAATAACCAGACCAGCCAGCAGCCTGAGAGCTGTCCTACAACAGGACACCAATGAACAATTCTCTGTACTAAATGGGCTCCGGGCAGTCAGTACCATGGGGTGAGAAGCGGGAGAATCAGGAATCTGCTGCTTGAAGAAGAATTCTGGGAGTGGGGAAGAAGCCAGACACGAAAAGAAACGCTTTCCAAGTGAGTGGACACTGCCAGGTTGTTCTGCTGGCTTGTGCTGACATATCCTATTCCAGTACCAACAAAAGGGAGAGGGCTGATGGGCAGGGCCACGGGGAGCTTTCCAGCCCCACCCAGGGGTAGGGAGCTGAGCTTCGCAGTCTCGCCTACTTAGGACTGTGAGTGGAAGCAGCATACTCAGGCTGGAGGATTTCAGAGGAGCCTCTTAATATCCTTCCTGTTTGTTTTGAAGGAACTCAGGGAAACACCCTTAGCAAAGGCTGCAGTGAATAAGGTTTAAACAGCATTTTCATTTTCTTTGCTAATGGGTCTAAAACCACCTCCTCTTTGGTTTAATGTGTTGTCAAGACTCCCCTTCTGCATCAGGAAACAGGTGCTGGGCTGGAGTTGGGCGAGCAGGACATTTATCAGGGATAAACAACTGTGAAGGGGAGGGAAGGGGGGCAGGACTGGGCAGAGGGAGTGGCCGCACAGTGAAACCGGCTGGACTGAGCCAACCCCACAGGCATATGGGGCCCATCAGATGGGTAAGCTGCAGTGCTTAGTGTTGGACACCCTCCCTGTGACCAATCGTTGCATTTGGTCATCGTCTTGGTGAGGCAGCTCTCGCCAACCCCAAAGAAACAAGAGCCTGTTTGCAGGCTGCAGCAAGTCCTCTGAGGCCAGCAGGTTGGCACAACTCTCTGTTCCCCACCCTGTCTCCCTCGTGGAACTCGTCCTGCTTACTGGCTACACCCCCAGCCCTGCTGGCCTGGTGGGTGAAAGAAGGTGTTGGCTATTTGGCACAGCTCCTGAGAACAAGGGGTAATGCCATCAGGACAGTGTGTCATAGTTCAGAACAAAAAAAATTGTCTCTTTACAATAGGACAAGACCCCTCAGAGGCCCTGAGCCTCTAGAATAGACACACAAAATTGGGAACCTGAACGACAGGATAGAGAAGGGATTTCTACCCTGAACCAGAGGGTGGACAGGTTCCTTCCCAGGATCCTATGACTCTGAGGATGGGCGGCTAATGGGGCCATCTCACGTTCTGCTCCACAAGGTTGCTCTTGGCCATTTGGGTCTCTGCCTGCTGGTGTTACCTCTGGAGGTGACAGCTACTTCATGCCAGGCTGTTGGTCACTTCTAGCACCTTGTCACAGACTAGGCCTTCTTGTCCCAGACAGGGCCCAAATCCATGTCAGAGAATCCCTGGCAGACTGGCTCCTTCGGGTACCCACTCCCTCTACTCACCCCACCTGCCTGGCTCCTAGGCCCATGTTGTCCCTTTTGGATTTGCTGACCCTGTCATGGGGCACTGCCGCTGCTGCTACATGGTTCTCACCCTGCCCTGTGGCCCTGGGCATGAGACACTTACTTTACCACTATCTCTGCCTGGGGGCAATTTCAGTCAATAACAATTACTGAATGTTCAGAATCCCCTTAATAAACGGGACTTCCTTTTGTTTGCTTAAGACATACCTGCCACAAATTCCAGAAGGTGACACCTTTTTCTAATACTTCAGAATTTGATAATCAAGTAGTATTTATTTTGTTTGTGCTACTCACTATTCCCTATTCTACATGCAAAATAGGTGCACATTAGGTACATATGACCAGACTTGAGTACCCACCATCTGTTTAAGAAACAGAAACGTATTGGTACCTTTGAAGTTCCCTTCCCTGGGGTCTCTCTTCTCTAAAACCTCTCTTTCCCTGTCTCTCAGAGGTGGCTCAGGGGACCTCTGTCTGGAATTTCAGTGCTTCACTCCTTTATTTTCCTTTACTGTCTTACTACTTAAGTGAACGTTCCTATACAACATGCTATTTGCTTTTGCTAGTATTAAAAAATGAATGTAAATGGGATATACTGTATCATTCTTCTGTGATGTTTTCTTTTCACCCAATATTATGTTCTTGAGATTCAGCCCTGCTGTGATGTGGGATTTTATATTTCAGTCAGGCCCTTCTCAGTCTGTGACTCTATAGGCTGAAGGTTGAGGGCTTTTCATTTGTCTTTGTGCAACAGTCCCACTGGAGACCTCCTTTCTTTCTCATTATCTGTCTCTTATCTCCTCTGCATCTTCCACTATAACCCCTTTTAAGTCAAAGACCACCCCCCCAACCATACACCCACACATGGGTACCCACCCTGCACTAAGTTCCGGAGATGAAAATCCATGCCACTCACTTGGAGGTGGTTTCATGATTGTGATTCTTTTATTGGGTTGGCCAAAAATCTCCTTTAGGTTCTTCTGTACTATGGCTCTAATAGTGGTCAGGTGTCTTTAACTTTGAAATAATTTTGTTAAGTTGTATCGTGATAGCTGTCATATCAGCACGCATTAAAAAAGATTTGTGAGTTTTTGTGCAGCCATTTTAATATTGAAAATGAAAGAAGATATGCAACAGTTTTGGTGTATTATGCTTTGTTAAAGAAAGGTAAAAACACAACCAAAACCCTCCAAAAGATCTGTGCAGTATATGGAGAAGGAACCTGTCAAAAGTGGTTTGCGAAGTTTCTTGGTACTATTGACATTTTGGCCAAATAACTCTGCTGTGGGGCTGTCTGATGCATTGGAAGATGTTTAGCAGTGCCCCTGGCCTCTTCCCCCTAGAAGCCAATAGTGGAAAATAGCCAACATACTCAAAATATCCAGATCAATAGTTATTGCTGAAAGTGAAAAATGTATCTTTTATTTTACAAAACCAACTAAATGGACTTTTTGACCCACCTAGTACTTTGCTGAAATCTGTGCCCTGGGACAGAAATGAGTTTTCTCTTCCTGCTTTAGGAAAGGGAAGCATGTTGATTTTATTGCTATTAGGTTAGGCAGGCAATGTTTTGCAAACTTTCATGAATGAGCACAAGAATTACCTGGGGGCGAGTGTGGGGGTTTGCTAATTGGGTCGGTTTTTGGACTCCGTTTCTCAGAGGTTCAGAGCTGGAAGGTATGGGGTGGAGCCCAGGAACCTGCATGTTAGCAGACGTACCCATTTCCTCCCAGCAATTCTGATGCCAACTTTCTTTGATCCCTCTTTTGGCAAACATTGGACACTTGACCTGAAATGCTCTCAACCTCCCAGTATTTCTCTTTAAGGAGATATTAAGTAAAGACCTGTCCCCTGAGCATTCAACATTGAGCCTGAGTAGAAATAAATCTTCACTGAGGCTTAAAGTTCTAGCAAAGACTTGCCCTCCCCACCTGGAGAGCAAGATCAGGCAGGCTCCAGATGTGCTACTCTGACACTTGCCCCACTGTCCAATGTTGAGTTTCATGGGGGTCGCTGCACCTGCACACAGAGAGCAGGAAGAAAAAGCTGATAGTGGCTGCAGATGCATGAAATGGCTCAGCCCCCAGCCTGATGCCAGCAGTCCTTAGAGCTGGGTCACTACCAGTGGCAGTAGCAACAGCAGCAGCAACAACTGCAAAGGCAAGAGTATGGCCCACAGGTAGTCTCAGAGCCAGTGGTTTAGGCAGCCAGGGCCACTGCGGGCCTCAGCCAGGCTTTCTTTCTTTCTTTTTTTTTTTTTTAAGTACCAGAGGGGAAAGCCACATAACTTCCTCCTCCAGCCCTACTTGACTTTTTTTTTAACATTTTATTTCATTATTTTTAGAAAGAGGGGAAGGGAGAGAGGCAGAGAGGGAGAGAGACATCAATGTATGGTTGCGTTTCACCTGCCTCCAGCCACTGACCTGACTGGAGGCCTGGTTTGCAACCTGGTTATGTGCCCTGGCTGGGGAATGGAACCTGTGACCTTGGGGTTCGCAGGCCGGCACCTTATCCACTGTGCGACCAGCCAGGGCTCAGCCAGGCTTTTTGCACGCTTTCCAACTTGCCCAGGCTTCAGGGAGGCAATGAGCCCTGGACATCTTGGGCAGGATCTGTGGATCATGGACACCTGTCTGCAGTTCCCGTAGAGAACAAAGATATTGGCCAGTGGTCACACTTCGGTCACCAGTCACATTTGTTGGGGAAGAAGCTGTCTAGGCCACTGGGGCATATGACAAAGATTTTTAGGGAAGCAGCTAAACTATTCTTTTCCAACCTAATGAATTGAAAAAATAGTCTCTGAGCCTAGAGCAGCAAAGAGGCCTTGGGTGGTACAGGGGTAACCGAGGCCATCTGATTGTCTTTGATCGATGTGGTTGGAGTGGAAATGGAGGCATCATTCAGTTAATGAGCTTGGCTCCGCATGGTGCTGGGGCCTCAGTGGTGAACCCCTGGCCTTTCTGAGCTCTATGTAAGTGAATAATTGTAGAAGTGTGCCAACTGAAGTATCTGCTAAAATGGATTTGACTTTAGTAGCCCAGGATTGCTTCACAGAGGAGGAGATACTGAGTTTTAAAGTCAGGAGAGGGCACTGCAGGCAAAGGAAACTACAGCAAAAGCCTGAGAGGAGTTTGGCAGGCTCAGATGTTTCTCTGTGCAATAGAGCACGGAAGGTGCTTGGCCCAGAGAGTGGGCCTGAGCAGGGAGTTCTATGGGGCTGGTGCCCCTAGGAGAAGCCTGAGAGGGACCTGGGAAAAGGAAGGCAGTCAGCAGTGAACCAGGCCTTGAACCAGTGCAGCTGCGTCCTCTGGAGGTGGCAGGCCAGGGGAGGGTTTAGCAGGGTGTGCCTTGGCCTTGTGTCTTGGGCAGATCACCTGGGAACTGTGTGGAGGTGGCAGGGCTAGTCTACTCCAGTGATGGAACTCACTGGCTGTACTATGACTTGAAATTGTAAACAGTGACATGACACACCCCCAAGGAGGCTGGGCTGCCTTTCAGACTTACCCACAGACTCTAGTCAAACCCTGGCTAAACCCTGGTCCATAGATGTCTGAGAAACACATTTTCCCCCCTAAGTAAAGTGTTTCCAAACTTCTGTGGTAAGATAAACTGGGGGCCTTTTATAATCATGCAGATTAATTGGTCTTTTCCCTGGAAATACAGATTCAGGGGGTGGGGGTGGGGGGCAGGATCTGTATATTTAATGAACGACCCAGGTAATTCTTACTGTCTGGAAATCTTGAAACCCCCACTCTGGGAAACTTTGTTAAGCCCAGAAAGATTTAAAACTAAGTACGAAAAGGATTTAAAATAAACCTACAGTGTTGATTCTTTTGTTCTAAGAATACCCTGCACACATTTGGCATTTTAACTACTTGTAATGTTAAACAGAATTTAATCCATTAGAGGAGAAATGAGACTTATAATTTGAATTTAAAAGTGTCATTGAATAACTGAGTTAGACTTGTGATTTTAACTTGAAAATTTAATGAATTATCAATTTTAAATAAAAGGTTGAACTTAAATGTTACTGTATTTATTAGTTTAGCTTATTAAATTTATGTTTTTTATAAGTTGTCAGTAAGATTTTGTTTAAGTCAGACAATTGAGGTATTTTAAAAAGAAATTGCATGTTAAATTTATAAATGTAGTTCTAAGTGGTTGAATGTGCCTAATTAATTAAGCCTATTAACCAAAGACATCCTTTAAAATGTTTGCTGTAATTTTGTTTGCTAAAACAATAAATAGAAAAAAATATTTTAAGAACTTAAAGGCTAAAGGAAGGTTTTAAGAAGATGACTGGTTAAACAAAATGTGGTATATACATATAATGGAATATTATTCAGCCTTAAAAAGGAAGGAAATTCTGCAACATGGATGAATTTTGAGGACATCTCTACTAAGTGAAATAAACAAGTCACAAAAGCACAAAATGTGATTGCACTTATATGAGGTACCTAGAGTAGTCAAACTCAGAGAGAATAAAACGGTTGTTGCTGCGGGATGAGGGAGAGGGGAAATGGAGAATTACTGTGTAATGGGTATAGAACTTCAATTTTGCAAAATGAACAGAGTTCTGTGGCTGGATGGTGGTGATGGTTGTCTAACATTATGAATGTATGTAATGCCAAAGAATGAACAATGAGCCACTTAAAAATGGAGGACCCCCCGAAACCAGAGTTATCTTCTGGAGGGTGGATTCCTTGTAGTACAGGCTTCCCTCACTCACCACTAGGTGAGTGTTCTAGGAACCCATCTGTATCAGTGTACTAGGAGGCGTTGTTGTGAAAGTTTTTCGAATTTGCAAGTTCATTCGACTTCAGTAATTTTTTTTTTTTTGAAGACTCAACACATTTGCCCATTTCATGATGGGTGATTTACAAGTGCACCTGCCCATTACTATGCTGAGTGCTCAGCAGTTTTTGACCAAAATGGCATGACCCCCATGCCTCACCCTCCCTCTTCACCTGATCTCACCAGAGTGGCTTGTTGTTTCCCCCAAAAAAGGCCTCAAAGGGAAACGTTTTGCCAATGTGGAAGAGGTGAAACAAAAAACGGAAGCACCAAAAAGCACCAAAAAGAACAAGTTCAAAAACTATTTGAGCACTAGAAAAAAAATGTCTTGATAGGTGTATTGCATCAAATGGAGAGTACTTTGAAAGACTGAAGTTTAAACATGTAAGAATAATATACAATTTTTTATAAATAAATTCCAGTGTTTTGGGGGTCCTTCCATATATATATATGTGTGTATATATATATATACACATATTATATATATATATATATATATATATATATATATATATATATATATAATGACACCTAAAAATGCTTAGCCCTTAGCCTTTAAGAGCTCTACTTGCTGAAAATATTGTCAAATAGAGTATCTTAAAAATAATTATTGGTAATATGGTCAACAAAATTATGCTTAGTTCATAACTCTTTCTAAACTATGTTAAAAAAAAAACTTAAGGAAGATTTTTGAATTGGTAATAGTGAAAGGTTTGACTTAAAAAAAAATAATTTGTGAATAATCTTTTCTATGCAGAAAGACTGCCCTCTAGGGCTCCCCCCAGTCACATTGAACATACAATATTAAATGAGGATTCTAGGCCTCTAACTAAGGCAATGATAGAATGGAGGACAGGGACATATACAGCAAGCATCAGGCGAGGCAGAACGGCTGTGGAAAGCAAGGCAGAGAAGCTCAGGAGGCCAGGACAGCTCCTGCCATTAGGCTTGGGGCCAGAATGGATGGCAGCAATGTTGATCCAGTTACAGAAGCAGGAGCAGGCATGTGGGGAAGGGTGGAAACTGAGCATTCAGCAGCCAGCCTGACACTCAGGCATGTTGCTCAGGGACCTTGTAGTAGAGGTAAGCATTTGAGGGCGTGGGGGCATGGTTGGCAGTCCAAGTGCGGTGTACTGAGTACATGACCCTGAGAGAAGTGTGGAGGAGGGCAACAAGGAAGGTACAGAAAACGGAGGCCGAGGGCACAGGGGACTCCCAGGTCAGGTTAGTTTCCCACACCCATCTTGTTTTTACTACAGGGAAATCCCCAGCCTTGGCCCTGCCCAGGTTTGGGTGGTAAGATGCCTGGGAAATAAGTGAAGAGGAGTCTACAAACGAATCTCCTTTCCTCGCAGCCCTTGGTGAGGGCTGGCAGGGTGGGGTGGAAAGTGATTCTGTCAGCTTTGGTGTGTCCCCCAGTCATTCTCGATCACCTTCCCCAGTACTGATTACATTCCCTTGGTGGAGGAGCATCCTGCCCCTTACTGCTTGATGCAGAGCAAGTGTCCCATTAGTTAATCACCCCTCAGGCTGCGGCTGCCTGAAAGCAGGAGGTGGTGGAGGCTGTCTGGCCTCAGACCCCTGCTGCTTATAGAGGGAAGGCAACCCAGCTAAAAGGGGGCCCCTGCTCCCCATGTGGCCTTTCTTCCTCTTGGTCTCCTGCTCTTGTCTGATGGCTAGAATTGAAGCCAGGCCCCAGCTGGATTTCGGGCCCCTGGATAGTGGTGACTGACACTGTGACACCTATTCCCAATTGACCTCTCACTCAGTGCCACATACTGTGCCCTGAATTATGATTTATTCTCAAAAGAACCCTGAAAGGGGGCTGTACCTTAGGCAGAAAAATGATAGTGATCCAGGCAGGAGAGCTCTTAAAGAAGAGGTGGGTGGCATTGTAGGGACACAGACAAGTCAGGTATGTTTACAAAATGAGTATAAAGTCCGTATTGTCATCAACATATTGCAACTTTGACATTTGAGGAAATGAATAAGGAGATGGTGGTCAAATTATGTTACCCTGTAAGACCAGGACTAATTATTTTATTCTAGTATCTTCAAGTTCTATCTTTACTCCCAGACTCCAGGGAATCGATTGGAAATAGGTCCGAGTTGGCCTTGGTGCCAAGCTAAGACTGGCTGTTCTGTTCTGGAGAAGCTTCCACAGGCTTCCTACACAAAGTTGCCTCCGAACACTGGCCTAGGGGTTAGGGCTGGGCGCAGGGCTCTTGGCTTTTTAGGAACTCAGACCTGACAACACTAGACACTATATGATGCAGAGATAAAACCTTGAGGTTGGGCCTTGGGGGGAATCCTATTGTCCTAGCATTTCATTTGTATTGAAGCGTTCCTTTTCCCCTACAGAGTTGTTTCTCAGAGCTGAGCAACATGGGACAGCCAAGCACCAGGACCATCATCCTAAGGGCCCAAAGGAATGATCCCAGTATTATAAAGTGGAGAACTCTGCTATGTCTACACTGATATTCCTCAGGGCCTAAAGTTAGGATAAAATACAGGTACCGCAGCTTTTTTCAGATTGGAATTAGCTGGGAGCTTTAAAAATACTGAGGCCTGGGTTCCACTTCAAGATTCTGGCTTAATTGTTTTTGGGTGGGGCCTGGGCATCTGGATGTTTAGAAGCTTCCCAGGCGGTACTAATGTAAAGGCAGATCTGAGGCCATCCCAGTAACACCTGCATGGTTACCTGGCATCTCTACTGGGACTGAACCTCATCTGCACGTCTCCCCGTAACACTCTACTTTTTACATCTGTTGTGTTGTCCCCAGGAAAAGGGACAAAGGAGAATGCTGCTCTTGGAATGTATCTGGGTGGTTGTTTCTGGCAGACCCATATTTAGAAGCTTCGGAGGTGAAGGATGGATTTTCTATCATTTCCTTCTTCTGTCTCCAGCTGCATCTAAGGTCTAAGTGAAGCAGAATGAAGTCATGTCCTGGTACCCCCTAGATATCCCCCAAGGGTCACTCGGTGAGCAGTGAGTTCCAGGGGCTGGGTATCAACTCTGGGTAGTAGGGACACACAGCAGCAGGGTAGGTGGAAATCTTGATTCAGTCATTGTTCTGAACCCTGATAGGGGACATTCACAGTGTCCCCTAGGCTTGCCCTTCTGTTTCTGGTGAGATGAGGTGAGATAAGCATGTAGAGTGATTAGGAAAATTAGTGGTTAGGGCCCTGGCCAGGTATCTATCTGTTGGTTAGAGCATTGTTTCCATATGTCAATGTTGTGGGTTTTGATCCCTGGTCAGGGCACATACAAGAATCAACCAATGAAAGCCTAAATAAGTGGAACAACAAATTGATCTCTCTCTCTCTCTCTCTCAAGTCAATTTATATATATATATATATTAAAGATTTCATTCATTATTTTCAGAGAGAAGGGCAGGGAGGGAGGAAGAAAGGAAGAGAAGCATTAATATATGGTTGCCTTTCACCTGCCTCCAGCTACAGACCTGGCTGGAGACCTGGCTTGCAACCTGGTTATGTGCTCTGACTAGGGAATTGAATCAGTGACCTTTGGGTTTGCAGGCTGTTTCCAATCCACTGAGCCATACCAGCCAGGGCTCAAGCCAATTTTTAAAAAGGAAAATTAATGATTAGAAAGATGTTCTAGTGTCTAAACCATGGGAGCAGTTGCATGAGTGGGAAGAAGGGAGGATGGCACATGGGCCAGTGTAGTTACAAAAAGTTCTGCAAAGAAGGTGAGACTTGAGTTTGGAAGACTTTAGCCAAGAGGATAAGGGAACCCTTCACTGAGAGTTAGTGAGATATTAAAAGAGGGGATGGCACAGTATGAGCAAAGATCAGTTATTAGGTATATAGCAGTGCAGGCATGTTGGCTTTCTTTAAGAAAGTCTCATCCTGGGCATCGCTGGGTGGAAATGAACCAAGGTGATTTATACAGTTCAGCCTACACCAATAGTTCTTAAAATGAGTGGCTCAGGCCAGAATCTGGGAACTAGTTAGACCTGCAAATTCTCAGGGCTCACCCCAGACTTACTAAATTAAGCTCTGAAGTTTGGCTCACATAAACTATTTTTCACAAACCCTTCATGTGGTTCTGAGGCTCACTCAACTTTGAAAGCCACTGTCCTACTTTTCATCCACGTCTGCTGAGTGGACTGTGGCTATTATCATCAGAAACCAAGGGGCATGTTTGTTCTGGGGTTTATGTGCCGTATTAGGGTGAAACCTCGTAGCTTCCCCCGCTGGTCTTACGGTCTTTTGCTTACTGACCTTATGTCCTGTTCAAGTGATACAGTGTTAAATAGTTGACAGACAGTTTACCAATTCAGTCAACAATTGCTAGGCACACTGTTTTAGGGGAAGGAAGTTCTATTTTAAGGGAATGCTATTCTAAGCTCTGGGACTGCAGCAGTGAACAAGATCAAAGTGTATTCTTCCAAGAAGCTTATGTTCTAGTGAGAGTGATGATCCACTTATTAAACATAAAAATATCTAGTAGTTCTAAGTTCTGGGAAGAAAGCATGAGAAAGTGTTAGGGGTGGGGGGTGGACATCCATTTTTAACTGTAGTTAGAGGTTTTTCTGAGGTAATATTTGAGCAGAAACCTTGTTGAAATGAGGGAGAAAGCCACATGAAAAACCTGAGGAACAGTTGCAGGGTAGCTCAAGGCATGGCTCCTCCATGACCTCAGAGCACAGGTGACCGCCAGGCCAGCAGCCATAAGGAGGGAGGAAAACAGTCTGTGTCTGGAGTCCCAGCCTTCTCAAGGCCCCTGCGTTTATCACAACCCTGTAGCATTTTCACACGCTACCTCAGCTCCCTCCCCACTGCCACTGCTCCCTCCCTAACTCATGAGTAACCCAGACCCAAGACAGGGCGAGTAGTTTCACCCAATCCACCATCCCAGGTGCTTCCCTGTAAAGTGAGTAATAAACAGCATGGCCACATTTGCTGGTCCTTCAGGTGGCTTTTTCAAAATATCACAAACCAAGATGGAGCTCCATGGCTTGGAGCTCCTGCATTAGCCACAACAGTACTCTGGGAATGGGATGCAGAAGGGCTGAGTCCCTGAGGTAAGAATGAGCTCCATGCGCTTTAAGAACAGAAAGGGAAGATGGTACAGCTGCAGAAGGATGAATGAGGGTGGCGGGGAGGTGCAGGCCCAAGAGGCAACTGCCAGATCATGACAGGCCTGGAAGATCCCGTTCAGGTGTCATGACTCCATTTTGGGTGAGGGCAGGCTTCTGGAGGATTTTGAGGATGTGAATGATGTGTTGTCTCTTTGAACAAAAACCACTCTGAAGAATGGACTGTTCCATAAGAGTACCAGCAGAGGGATGAGTTAGGAGAGTACTTGAATAATCCAAATGAGAGAGGTGGTATCAAGGTGGGGGTAAAATTTACTTGCTTTCTAGGTGTTTTGAAGGAGGGACCAATAGGACATGGATGGATTCGTTTGGGGTAGAGCAGAATCAACAGTGATTTCTGCATTTATATGACTAGAGCTGTTTTTTTTTTAACTGATCTAAAGGCCTCAGTCCTCCTCACAGTTCCATACCTACAGAGGAGATGGGGACAATCTGGAGACATTTAGAGAATCTCTCTCTTCCTCTAAACTCTAACATTGGCCACCATAGGCTGTCTTGTGTGCGTCTTTTCTTATAAACATCATTATTTTGCCCATAACTGGGCTGTGTTTTCAGGAATGTAGATTAAGCTGAACAGAATCCCTTCCACTCCGAGTAGAATAAAAAGTTGTGAGAAAATATAGAAAAGCATGCTATTTTACTTCATAAACATAACAAAAGATACTTGATCACACTTATCACTTTGAAAAGTCCCAAGGGTTTTTTAGTAGCTCTGGGCCACGAACAAGGAAGAAGACTAACATAAGTATATATATCCTATCGCAGGTGACAAATCCTATCGCAGGTGACAACTGGCTGAGCTAGGTATAGCATCTACAACTTCTCAGTTTGTCTTCCTGCTGAGCATCACTGTCCCCCTGCTATCCCTTCTCAGCAGGTACCAGAGCTGTCTTTTCAATGTCTTCATAGAAGATGACCTTAGGTCCTACCTACTGCATTCTCTCCACCTCTTTGAGGGACTCAAACCTACATTCCAGCTAAAAGGAACACCATTTCCTATGAATTGGATGTGACATCTTTTTCTCTTGTTTTTTAAAAAAGCAGCTCTCTTCACAGCTCTGGAACAACTTGAATGTGCTTGCTTCCCAGGCCAAGTACAGGAAAGGTGTGCAAAAGGCAAAAATGTGAGCTTTGCTATTCAGGGCACTCTCTTGAACAAGTTGTCTTCCCAATGCCTCTAACCCTGTTCTTTTCCTCCCACAGGAGTTAGACCCCTTGGACAGAAACCTACATCCCCATGAAATACTGCCAAGTCATCCTGAAAGGCAAGATGGGCATGTTCTCCCTGCCAGTGATACCAAGTCAGTTTCCTCAGGACATGTGGTGCAACGGGACCACTTGGCCCAGCCCCCAAAGCCAGGTTGTTATGGTCACTGTGGGGCAGACTCTGGCAAGATTGTGTTTCAGCAGGTATCTTCTGTGGTAGAAGCAGCATGGCCTGTACCTGATGGAAGAAGAAGGGGGACAATTATGCTCCCCAAGCTCTGGCTCTGCATATGACCTTGCTTTTTAAGAACTACACTTGAGGTGGGAGATACAGACATTTCAGGAGAAAGTATAATGTCTCTCAAGATCCTAGGGCAGATTCAGGGGAAAAGATTATGAAGCCTCAGGTACAAAGTCTCTCATTCCATTTCAAAGAACTTCCTTTGAAACCACTGTTAGCACTGCTGGGCCAAAGAAGAAACTTGGGGTCTCTGGAACTTCTGTGTCCCATCTGGTTCAACCAAGTTCCCCATGTTAGCACAACAGCAGGTGGCACCCTGGCCACCAATTCGCTAGAAATAAGTGAGAAGGATCTTTGGAAAACAGCCTCTTCCTCAGTCCCAGTAAAAATAGCTGTCTTCCCTACCAGGTGGGCAGAAACTCTAGGGAAAAAAATACTTGCCTGGCTGTCAGACAGCAGAGAAGCCCTTTCTAACACTGTGATTCCTATGACAAGCTTTGTGGTGGTCACTGAGTGGGCAGTTTGGTCCTCACCTGTAGAAAGAGCAAGGCTGGAGAGTGCCTCAGAGGATAGACCAGCCACAAGGCCAAACCCTGTTGACTCACTGGGATCTGTTAAGCAGTCAAATTTGGGGTGATGGGGAAGGACCACACCCTGGGAAGGGGAAGAAGCTGCCTTCACAAACAGGAGTCTTGCCTATTGAAACACCATGCTTTTTATGGGACAAACCCGGGACAGGCTTGGCCATTGAGTCCCAGCTCTCCCGGATGGCAGGCTATATCCTATCCCTGTCATCACATAGCGTGCTCGTGTCTTCAGTTCTATCTTCTTGTGTCTCAAGCTGAGAGCTCCTTGGCTGACTTGCTTGCAAGAATTCTTGCTGCTCCTGCAGATACCCCAACTTCTGCCATCAAGGGGCCTGCTTGGCTAAGCACTGGGCTCATCTTCAAGTGGGAGACACTTCGGTGGCTGCATCTCTGAGTGGTGAAGTGTTGACACCACCTAGTCTCTCTCATGGCCTTCAAGTGGCTCCCTCTGAAGCACAGTCGTCTTATCCATTGGATAGCCCTGTCCTCACCCCTTTCAGAGCACAGACAGCCCACCCCAGAGTATGATCTCTGAGGACGTCTCATGGTATCATGGGGATCTTACAGAAAGAGACCCAGCACACACTCCCTGGAGTCCAGAGGAGCTGCTCACAAAACCACTGGAGAGCCTGGCCAGAGTGACACTGGCAATGGCCCCACCAAGTTCCTAAGTGTGTTCCCCAACCCACACTTGTTTTTCTACCCTCAGCCTATGACAAAGTTCCTGGGACCCCAAAGGGGTATCTACGTTAGCTTTGTGGCTGGTGTCACGTTGACAGTTGCCTTGTCTCAGATGCCTTGTCTGAGACAGGAGGGTGGGTGGGTGTAACCCTTCTTTGGCTCCTAAAGTTCAGTCATGTCCCCAGGGCTTGTCCAGTCAAGGGAAAGAGCAAAGGGGCTGCTAGCCTCTCTGCTAAGCTCCCTGGGAGCTGTGAACTGAGCTTTCTACAGACTAACATGGAATACCTTCTGCAGAACTCATGGACTTTTCTGGTTCCCTTTCCAACTCTGGCTGGAGCAGAGCCAACATTTAGTTTAGTAAGTCCTTCCCAGCCTGAGCCCAAGGAAGCAGTTTCTAATGGGGCAGATCCTACTCTTTAAAGAGTCCTCATTCCTTAAAGAGGAGTGGGGACTTGCTTTTAGCTACCTGCTACAGCAGAGAGAGCACAAAAGTAAGAAGACTGGGCATTGTGCATCCTTTTGCTTCTGAGTTCTAGGGTTTTGGCTTTTGTGCCTCTGGATTCCTCTCCTGGAAGTGAAGCTCCTTCAGGGCCAAAGACATATGTCACTGTGAGTGTTTCATTGGTCTCTAAGCTACAAGCCATCTAGGCAATGACCTCCGTTGGGGAGACCTTTGAAGAACATGCTTGCCCTGGCAATTTACCGATCCCCTGGGACAGGTATGGAGAGACCTCACCTGGTGTTCCTTTGCCAATGGTGTTCCTTCCTAGCTTCCCAGGGGCTGCCTCTGAGAAAGGGACGTAGGTTGTAGAAGCTCCTACTATTGTGCCCCCTCTGTTCTCCTGGGGAGAGAGTTCATTCTCTCTGGAGACTGAGACACCACAGAACTACTCTAGTAAATTAAATACTGGTATATATTTACACACACAAATGCTTAGGATTTCATTCATATTCTGTGTATTTCAGATCATCTTTCTCTAAATGAATTTTGGAAGTTTCTTTATAGCTTATTGAAAGTAACTCGTGCTTTTATTTACCCATTGTCTTTCATCCTCTTTTATCAGTTGTGTTGGATATGGGATTCTAAGTTAATAGTTATTTTCCTCTCCACATCTTCAAAACTGATGCAGTCTTCTGATTTCCATTGTTGTCACAGAGAAGTCTAAGTGATAATTCTTCAAGGTGACCAATTCTGTCTGACTTTTTAAAAGACTGTCTCTTTGTCTTCATTGTTTTATAATTTATTATATCTGTGTGGATTCCTTTGTTATTTTTAATTCTACTTGTTCATTCTCCGATATGGTTATTTATCATTGTGTAACAAACTGCCCTTAACCTTACCGGCTTAAAGAAACAATCATATTCACCTCACTCTTGTGGTTAGAGATTTAGGTAGGTGTCAGCTATGTAGTTCTCCCAACTCCATATGGAATTGACAGGAGTTTCTTGGTGGCACTTAATGATATCTGAGATGGTTTGGAGAGTCCAATATGACACTACTCATATCCATTTACACCATGAATGTTCATGGGGACAACTGGAAGGCTGGATGCAAATGTGTCCCTCTTACAAGGTGGCTAGATTTTCCCGGCACAGGTTTTCAAGATACCAAGGTGGAAGCTGAAAGGCTGCTTCTGATTTAACCTTGAGGGTCATGCAGCATGATTTCCACTGTTGCCAATTGGTTAAGCAAGTCACTGAGGCCAACCCAGATTCAAAAGGAGAAGAATTAGATTCCACCTTTCATTGGGCAGCATACTAGAGGTTTTATGACCACCTTTAATTATTACTTTGTGCATCTGAATCTGTGGATGCATTTTTTAAGAAAGATCTTATTATTTTTAGAGAGAGAGGAAGGGAGAGAGGGAGAGAGACATCAATTTATGGTTGCCTTTCACCTGGCTGAAGACCTGGCTGAAGACCTGGCTAAAGACCTGGCTGAAGACCTGGCTGAAAACCTGGCTGGAGACCTGGCTGGAGACTTGGCTGGAGACCTGGTTATGTGCCCTGACAGGGAATCAAACCAGCGACCTTTGGGTTTGCAGGCTAGTGCCTTATCCACTGTGCCACCAGCCAGGGCCTGTTTTGTTTTTTTAATGTGAGAAAACTTATATCCATTTCTTCCTCAGATTTTTTCCCCTGCATTCTCTACTTGTTTCCCACTCCTACCCCCACCAGGACTCCAATTCTATAGCTAAGATTTCTTATTCAGTCCTTCAAATCCCTTAACTTCTTTCATATTTTCATCTTCTTGTCTCTCTGTGCTGCATCATGGGGGATTTGTTTTGTTCATTTATTATAAATTTTCCAACTTTAGAGTCTGATGTTGCCACCTGAGTACTGGTTGCTTCCCTTGCAACTGGCCTGCAGACCCACCAGCGGTGCACTCCGAGCCAGCACTGTGTCTCCCGAGCCCAGTAGAGACTCACCCATGAACCCTGGCAGCAAGCAGCCTCACTCAGTCCTGGCCCCAAAGTGGCAGCTAGAAACCATCTCAGACCCGAGTGCTACCTGTGAGGGTCTGAGAGGTAGAAAGGCAGAGACTAAGGGGCCTGCCAGAATAAGGGAGAAGGAAGCCCTGGGAGCTGGAGGGCATCTGCCTCTTCTCCCTGATGGGAAAGAAGATCCTTTGTTCATGGTGAAACCTTGATCTCCCCAAAGCTGCAGCTAAGCTCAATATGGGCTGGATTGTTCCCTGACTCAGTTTTCTTCCCCCCTCAGTAATAAAAATAAAAATAAATCTTTCCTCATGGGACAGGGAGTAAATGCCAGTTGAGACCCCACTACATAAAACATTGCTGCTGTTCACAAGGGCTCTGCTGTTAATCCCTCAAAAATCCAAATGGGTGGTAGGATTGCCATTTGATAGGTGAGCTAACTGAAGCTGAGAATGAAAGAACTCAAGCACACCTACAGTCTTATAAGGTGTTTCGGTTTAAGTGTAGCATCTAGAGCCAGACAGCTTGGGTTTGCATCCTGGGTTGCAGCTGTCTAGTTGCGTGGCTGTGGGTAAGTCATTCAACTTCTCTATTTTATACTCTGTAAAAATGAAAATAATGGTACCATAGGCTTCTAAGGATTAACCAACTTAATTATAGAGTGCATATAGAACATTAGAACCTTGGCACAGAATGTAAGCTAAATATGTTTCATGTATTATTGAAACCATTATGGATGTCTGAACTAAGTTGGAAACACTAGAGGGATTTTGATTCCTATAAGTAGAAAAGCAAAATAATTTCTATTTTACTTTCTCCTGTTACCCATGGAGATGTAACTATATTTTCCTCACTTCCTGGAAGTGGCTCTGTTTTAGCCTTTCAGCATAATCCAGGAGGTAAGATTTCATAATCGGAGAGTATTAGATATATTCCAAACCTGTTAATCGTGTTGAGAGACCTGAATCCTCCACAGCCATCTTGTAAGCCAATAGCAGGAGGAAGGCTGGCTGTACCTATACGCCAACTAGAGTATTGTCTTCACTAGTTGTGTCAGATAATTGGTCAGAAATCAGCCTTTCTGATCCAGATTTCCAGCTATGTGCCCTCCCAACTTTATCAATACGTAAACTTGATACATTTTCAGTGTAGTGTGTCTTTTCCAAGCTTACCCAGGGGCCATTGTCTCAGAATTCCTTCCCAAGGCTAATGTCAACTCAAACAGAAATGCAAGCAATGAGAGCACCCTTTAGGTTAACCAGGGGATAAAAGTCCCAGAGGCTTGACACTGTAGCAATATTTCTATACTTTGTTGGTAAAATTAATTTTCTTCCCCTCTCTCTGAAGTTGTCTTAAAGCCATGATTAAGTCAGAGCACCACAGAGGGTCTTTGAGTGGGTACTTTTAAAAAGTGTTAAAACCTTAAAACCTCCAGTGAGAAAAATTAAAAAGGTAAGGGACCCATGGACACCACTGGTGTTCTTTTCCTTCCTTCTAAGATGTTTCTAGAAAAGATGTTGCCAAAAGTAGTATGAAGACTGTGTTCCCATGGCTCCTGGCTGCCCTAATGCTTTTCTTCTTGGTAGGCTTATTATTATTATTATTATTGTATTACAATGGTTTCATTTCCCCCCCATTGCTCTCCCCTGGCCTACCCTCCCATCCCTTCTCCTGCAGTCACCCCTCACATCATTGTTCATGTCCATGGGTCTTTCACGTTAGCTCTTCGACTAAACCCTTTCCCTACTTTCCCTCCTCTCTCCCTTCTCCCTAGTCTCCATCATTCTTTTTCTTCTTTTTTTTTCTTAGTAGGCTTCCGAGCTGCTGGGATCTCCCTTGAGACGTGCTTGTCCTCAGGTCAGGGGTGAGCTCTCAGTCTAATGCCTCTGACCCCAAAATACCAAAGAAAACACTCCCTGAAGAATACAAACTTCAGGAATGTTCCACCACTTGGAACACAAATGAAATATCTCAAATCATGAGACTCTTCATTGTACTGACTTTTCTTTTGCAAACTTAAGCTTTGGAGTACTTCCACAAGGATGCTATTCCTGACTCTGATCAAAGTAGATGTGCATAAGAATTAACTTGAATATCCGGTTGTTTTCCCAAGGCTCCATCCTTTGTGTCCTTGCTTTTAGAAGTTTTCTTACCAAAAATGATATTGGGCAGGGACTTCCACTAGGAAATCAAGTGAGCTCCTAATAGGTCCAGATAGAGCAGTTTGTAACGAGCTAGCCAGTGACCCTCTCCTGGCCTTCCCTCTTTTAAGGAGCTACTGCTGGTGATGGTAATCCTTTCAGTACAGTTACCTAGGAAATTTATAAAATGTCTGGTGCTGCCACTGGCAGGCTGATAGACAGACATGGTTTCTATTTCCATCTTGCTGACTTACTGTGTGAGCTTGGTCCTTGGGTCTCAATAACCTTATGAAACAGAGGGTTTGACTAGATGTCAAAGGCTTTTGTCTGACTCTTTGAATGTTAGATACTGAAATTCCAGCAAAGATGCCATTTACCACTATCTTTTTCCATTGGACTCTAAGGGCAGGCAAGGTGGTCCTGCAATGATGTTACTATAGTTCTTTGGATGTTTGTGTTTTTCTTAGTTTTTATTTCTCAAAAGAAACTTGAGTTTGGCCCACAATAGAGGCTCACTATGTGTTAATTAAATGGCTCATGGCCAGAAATCTAATCATGACTGACAATTTGTAATTGGTGGTACATAACCTCAGGAGTTGCCCTGGTGAAATTTGAAACTGGTCCCCATACACAAATGGCAAGGAGAGACTGAAGAAAGAGGCGGAACACTCCAGGTTTAACAAATAAGGGAACTTACATATGAGGCTAGTCTTGGGCAGTTGTCAAATGGGTAAATCTCCTCACCTGCCTGCCAGAATCATAAAGGTTTATATAGAGGCCTTAACAGGCTTCAGACATGTATACTTTTTATATGGTCTCAACACGTTACTCTCTCAAGGCTGCATCCTTGAAATGGCTCTTAGTGCAGGGACGGTGGATAGGACATGCATTCCAAGGACAGGGGACAGGAGAAAGGAGCTTCCAATTGCCCAGGTCTGGCTCTTGGGTCAATGAACTCCAATAATAATATTTCCATGTTGTTTCTCTTGCCTTGCCCTCTCAAGTGTCCAGCTAAGGTATTGTCTATGTTAGTTTGGGCTGCTCTAACAAAATACCATAGACTGGGTGGCTTATAAACAAAATTTTATTGCTCACAGTTCTGGAGGCCTGGGAGTCCAAGATCAAGGTGCTGGCAGATTCAGAGATGAGAATCTGATTCCTGGTTCTTAGATAGCCATCTTTTACTGTGTCCTTACATGGGGTCTCTCTGGGGCCACTTTTGTAAGGGCACTAATTCTATTCACGAGGGCTCCATCCTCATAATCTAATCACCTCCCAAAGGCCCTCACCTCTTAATACCATCATATTGGAGGTTAGAATTGCAATAAGAATTTGGAGGGGACGTGAACATTGCAGGCAATGACAAGAGTTAAGGTGAAATAAAGCCTGTGAGGTGGCTGTCTTGAAGTTCCAGAGATCTGACATCTGTGGATTTTGCTATAAGGATAGTTTCTAGATGGTATGAAAACTAATTCTAGTTCTTTGAATCTCTATTAAGTTACATTATGATAGAATACATTGTGAAATACAACTGGTCTTTGTGCTTCTCTGAGAGCATGGTTTCAAACTTAACAGTTTCTGTCATTTAAAAAATATGTAGAAAAAGAATTAATTTCCAATATGCCTATGATGAAAGACTTTTAGTCACTTGCTTATAGGCAACTTAGATACCACATTACAAAGGGATGTTGGACATTTTCCAAAGTTAATTCTAAGTAAAATTTTGAGTTCTTGAAGGAGTTATATGGCAAAAATTGGTGATAAGTCCTTATGTTACCAGATTTATTCCAAATCTGGCTTTGATAAAATGTTAACGGTTAGTTTACTTGTTAATTTTGTCAGAAAGGTACCTATTATATACCAGGCAATATGCTAGGGACCAGGGGCATAAGAGTATAAATCACTGAAGGTGGTGTTGAGAACCCGTTATGTAATGGAATATAAGCCTGTCATTTGAGATTCATTCTCTCTCCCTCTCTCTCTCTCTCCCCTCCTTCTTCTCCCTTCCTTTTATATTTTAGCAGTGGGTTATCCTTTAACTACCTGGACCTGCTAGTTAGAGTTGCTGGTGTTCACTGCTGTCTTACTCATGTTTGTTATTGGCGTCATGTAGCTCATGACTAGAACCTACATTAAGAAGGCAAATTCTGCCCTGGCTGGTGGGGCTCAGTTGGCTGGGGTATCATCCTGTAAACAAAAAGGTCATCAGTTCAATTCCCAGTCAGACCACACACTCAGGTTGTAGGTTTGATCCCCTGTCAGGGAGCACAGGACAAGGCAGCCTATTGATGTTTCTCTCTCACATTGATGTTTCTCTTTCTCTCTCTCCCTTTAATGAAAAATGTCCTTGGGTGAGGATATAACAATTAAAAAAAAAAAAAAAAAAAAGGCAGATACTCTGGGTCAGAATGTGAGAATCATCACCTGATTGCCTACTTTCGATCTGAGGAAACTTTGAAAACACTCTCCCTTCAAACCCTATCAACCTTAAGCCACATGCCAACCTTCTAAATGCTGCTCAAGGCCAGGAGGATCTTCAGAGCAGATAGCTGCAGGTGTGGGTGGAGTAATCAGAAAAACTTTAGATAACTGCTGCCTATATAAAGGAGAGTAGGAGAAAGACCAATTTGTTTGTCCTGGAGGTGAAAAACTCACAGTGCTGTCAAATCACATAGACGCTTGTGGATTTAGGAAGAATGAGTTGATTCTGATCCTGTTTGTCACCCCTGTTCTCTGTGATTCCAAAGGTGTTACGTTGCTGGTCTCCTTGGGGAGAAGGCCTGCATCAAGACTTGACCTATAATCCCCATTTAGGGTTAAGAAAACCTCTGGTGACCTAGATCCCTCAGGTGAATGGTTTGAGTGGAAGGTCATGTGTTAGTTTCTGATGTACTATAACCAAAACTATAAACTTGGTGGATTAAAACAATACATGTTTATTCTCTTTGAGTTTTAGAGACCAGAAACCTGAATTCAGCCTCAATGGGCCAAAATCAAGGGATTAGCAGAGCCTCCAGGAGAGAATCCATTTCCTTGTCTTTTCCGTTTTTCTTTTTGGGGCTGCATTATTTTGCATTCTTTGGCCAATGGCCCCTTAACCATCTTAAAGCTAGCAGTGTAGCATTTTAAATCTCTCTCTCTTTCTCTGCTTCCTTTGTAATACTATTTTCTTTCTCTTGTGTAGTATGTGGTTTTCCTCTGCCTTAGTCTTATGCCTTACAGACCTACCTCAGAGACATTGTGGGTTCAGTTGAGTCCACCATATTAAAGCAAGTATGGAAATAAGGTGAGTCAGGCTCTTTTTGCTGGAGGAAGGGGTTTGCCTTCCATTTGTAAAAAGCAAAACAAAACCCAAACGCCTGTGAAGCACAATAAAGCAAAGCACAATAAAACTAGGCATGCAAGTATATGGATGCTTGTGATTACATTAAGATCACCTGATAATCCAGGGTATTCTCCCCGTTCAACAGCCTTAATGACACCTGCCAAGCCCCTTTTGCCGAATAAGGTAACATTCACAGGTTTCTGAGATTAGGACCTGCATATCTTTGGAAGCATTTGCTCAGCCCACCACAGTCAGTAACAGTCTGTTAAATGAACCTTGCTTCACTGGCTCGTGATTCGGAGCAGGCTGATTCTGATGGGGAAAAGCCTTCTGAAGAAAGCACAGGTAGGAACTGGAAGGATGCCAGAGCCATTTACACCACAGTTGTTCTTCTTTACACTTTTTCTCCTTACTCTTCTAGAGCATATGAGGCGTTAACAGCGTTTGAGAGCCGGGAGGGGCTCAGGCAGTCCGCAGTGTTACCGGGTGGTGGGGGAGGGGCTCTGATGCCCAGGTCCTCCGCGTTTCTGCCTCTCCCTACGCCCCCAGTCCAGACCCTCTGCCTCCATGGCAGGGTCCCGGGGCTGTGGTCCCACCGAGAGCGCGGCCCTTGCCAGGGGCAGTCGGTGACCTCCAGGTTACTGCTGCGGCCCGGGCGGCAGCCAGGCTGTGTCTTCGCGCGTGGCCAGCAGGGGTCAGCATCCCCCGCGCAACGGCTCCCTAGGAGGCATCCGCCTAAAGCAGCGACTTGCCGTTAGTTTCATATTGGCAGAATGAATATTCCAGCCGCCGTTAGTTTCAGTGGTGTTACTGTTTCACCGTCTTAGCCACACAGCCATTTGAGCCTTTGCTACTTCTCACCCCAGCACGCTTCTCCCCGGTCCGCTTCGCTTCTAGACCCGGAGAAGGCGGAGAAGGGGCGGCCAGTGGCCAAAGGCTTCCCCTTCGCCTTCCCCTTGGCCTGGAGGAAAAGCGCTTTCCTCCGCGAGGCCAGAGGAAGGAGGTGTGTGCGTGGGTGTGGTAGTGCTGGTGGGAAATAAAGGGCTTGGAGGAAGGGTTGGAGGCGTCAGTTGGTGCGGGTGCTGATACCTCGGAAGAAGACGTGGGGGTAGCAATGAACTATTAGATTTGGAATGAGTTCCTCGGCGAATGCATCTAATTCATGGCCCAAGTTTGATTCACAGGTCCCCATGGTTCCAAGTTCCAAGCCCAGAAGAGGGTGGGTGGGGATGGGGCTTCCTGGGTATTGGGCCAAGGCAGCCCAATGGGGCGTTCTCAGCTAAGAGGCACGGTAGGGGGGCTGCAGCAGCTTTTGCTGCTAGGCTCTGAGCCAAGTCTGTGATTAAGATCTTAATCTAATTAGCTGCTCTCTCACTTGTTTGTGGCCTGACATGAAAGGTGGCAAGCCTCTGGCCCTGATCACTGCCACCACTGAACCCAGAAATGGCCGTTGGACTGCGAAAGGAGCTAAGACCTTCATTTCTTGCACCAGGATTTCCCCCCTGCCCCTACCCCGCCTCTAATCTCATAGAAAACAGAATAGAGCTCAGAACTGGTGTTAGAAAAAGACCTGGATGTTAGACCTGACTTTGCTACTTACTGCTTGTGAAAGGGTGGACAGCCTTCTTGCCTGTTATATGGAAATGCTAACACGTTGAGCTCTTTTGAGGAATCACACAGTACTTGTTAAGTGCTAAGGTTAGAACTGAAGGTCAATCCTATGTCTTGGTCTGGGTATCTCAGGAGAGCATCAAGGCTAACTGATGGGTGAGACCTTTCCTGTGTGGGGGTTGGGAGGGCTGGTGGAGCTGGTGGAGCACATGCTGCAGGATAGGAAATACAGAGCAGTAAGCGTCAGTGTAGGCCCTCATGGGATGAGACTCTTATGCTCACTCCTCTTTGGTGCCACTCAGAGATGATTCCCAGTAGTTCATTCCACCTGTGATGTGGCAACCTGTTACTACAGGAGGCAGCCCATGTGGGTTCAATCCCAGCCTAAGAGTCACCAGCTGTGTGGCTTTGGGCACGTTACTGCACCTCTGCAGGGACTGGTTTCTGCAACTGCAAAATAGGTATAGCATAAACTACTGTCTTGTTGAATGGTGATGATCAAGAGGTAACGTGGGTGATGCTGCGGAGCCAGGCACATGGCCTTTGACAACTGGGCCCTCATGATCCAGATGTTGGACACTTGGGTTTTGATACTAAGGCCAGAAGATGCAGAGAGAATCCAAGACAAGTTGGCTTTTTGGAGAGGCCCTTGAAGAGACATATTTATGTCTGCAGCAACCTCTGGGTCAGAACAGTACCTTAGAGTTTTGGATATTTTTAAGCATGACAGCTCTCAGAGGTCCTCTCAAAGAGGTGTCTTCAAACATTCTACCAATATGAAATCCTGTAGGCAGTTTGAGGAGAAACTAAATTCTAGTTTTGAAATAAACTTACTCTCAGTCTTTTAAAGAAGATCACAATCTATTATGAATAAAGCTGGTAGGAAATTTGTATATAACTTTGTACCACTTCCCTTTTCTTGGATGACTATCTAGAAGTGTAATTTTGGGGTCATGTGGTTTCCCTGCCTATAGAACTTCTGACTGAAAATTGTAAGATAGTTGGAGAATTGCTATCCCTCATGGGAGAGATTTCAGTCAGATATAACAGTAGGGAGAATGCCACAAGTTTTTTACTGAGAATCAATGGGTTGTTTTTATGAATAACAGGCAACTAATGCTCAAAAGCCCAAAATCCCTGAAAATACAGGAGAAAATCACAAGACACTGTGGGTTAGGGGGTTCATGGTCATGCTTGGAGCTGATTGGAAGTGAGGTAAGGGTAATACATAGTTTCTTCAGGCTCTGAGGTCTATTCCACTGTCCCTTTGTCCACTTTCATGGGAAAATAGCCTCAGGGGTCATTCCACCTCAGTGCTCAGGAGCTAAAATGTAACTTAGGTCAAAATGTTATCTTTAGCCTGCCAGAGGTCCTCATTAGTTAGGTCCAAGCTATGACTTTTGCACCTCTGCTGCCTTGGGGGTTGTTAATCATCAAGGGAAAGTCTAGGTCTCTGAGGGGTGAGCTAGTGAGTGTGTGCATGTGTGTGTGTATGTAGAGAGAGAGGTGATTTCTTTTTTTTAAAAACCATTTCATTCATTATTCAAGAGAAGGGTAGGGAGGGAGGAAGAAAGGGGGAGAAACATCAACATATGGTTGCCTTTCACCTGCCTCCAGCTACAGACCTGGCTGGAGAACTGGCTTGCAACCTGGTTATGTGCCCTGGCTGGGAATCAAACCAGCAGCCTTTGGGTTTGCAGGTTGGCACCCATCCACTGAGCCACCAGCCAGAGCCTAGGCCACACCAGCCAGGGCTGATTTCTTGAGCTAGGATTTAAAACTAAATTTTAATCAAAGTCATTAGGACCCTTGATTTCACTGGGACTATTCAGTCCACAAACACTTACTGATCATAAGACCCTGCCTTGAGCAGTTTGGGGAATGAGTTGGAAACATAGTTCCTGCCGCTCCTGAAACCAATAGTGTATCTGGGGGCAGAGACCATACATGGAAGATATGTGAGGGGCAAGAGCTGTCATGGGACAACATGTGGTTCACTCCCCAGTGAAGAGAACAAAGAGGTTAGTGTCAGAAACAGTGCTTTGGTGCCTGAGTTCTGACTCTCCACTTAGTAACATTAGGACCTTTGGCAAGTTATGTTCCAGATCTGAGTGCAGTGTCTTCATCTGGCATATGGGGACTCTTGTGAAATACAAAATCCCTTTTAGGCCCACACCACAGTAATAACTGCTGTAGGCAAGATCCATAGATGGATCTAAATTTAGTGGACAGAAGTTGGAGGAGAAACAGAAGACTTGTGTAGTCTCAGTGTATCTCCCTAGGGACGCAGTAATTTTGAAGAGAAAAAAAAAGTAACTATTATGGAGAAACCTGGCAGAGACCACGTTAATCAAGTGATCAAGGTTAACATGACACATTTATAATAAGACAAATCAACTTCATGTACCCCTGGTATGATGCACCGAGAAGGACACATTACTCCTGTGGAAGAAAAAAGGGCCACATAATAACCTGACAGTTCCAGGGGAGGTCTGCGAGGTAGCCTTACAAACTCAGAGACCTCAAGTAACTACAAAGGATGGCTGAAAATGAAAAATATTAACTGAAAGCACTTCATGGCAGGTAACATTTTTTTTTCCTTTTTTAAGATTTTATTTATTTTTAGAGAGAGGGGAAGGGAGAAAGGGAGAGAAACATTAATGTTTGGTAGCCTCCCCCACACCCCTAACTGGGGACCTGGCCTGCAACCTAGGCATGTGCCCTGACTGGGAATCAAACCAGAGACATTTTGGTTTGCAAGCCTGTACTTAATCCACCAAGCCACACCAGCCAGGGTGGTAATTTTCCTTTTATCTCCAACCCCTTGGGCATAAACTGTGATCACAAATCTCCTCGTTGTTATTGTTATCTTGCTAATTATTAATTGTTACCTATCCTTTACCCACCTTTGTAAGGGAAGTATGTGTCTATCATTTTACCTTTTATCCAATCCCAGAGGTACCCCTCCTTTGCTTTCTCCTGCTTCCTTTATCTGTCACCAACCCCTATGGCTTCTCCTTTGATTCTAATGGACTGTATAAAACAAGGTGCTAAATTGCCAGTCTCTAGCACATTTCTCAGTCCCCATTGGGATGTTGCTTACTGGCCATTGTCAATTTGGCTGAAATAAACTCACCCAAAATTCTCTACAGTTTTGAATGTTTCTTTCTTTGTAAGATTTTATTTATTATTTTCAGAGAGAAGGGCAGGGAGGGAGGAAGAAAGGAAGAGAAACATCAGTGTATGGTTACTTTCACCTGCCTCCAGCTATGAATCTGGCTTGCAACCTCCTTATGTGCCCTGACTGGAGAATCAAACCAGCGTCCTTTGGATTCACAGCCTGGTGCCAATCCATTGAGCCATACCAGCCAGGGCTGAATGTTTTTTACATTGACATTTCTATGGTTCTTACTCAAAATACATAACCTAATCATGAGAAAAATATCACATGAGCCCAGATTGGGAGCCTTTTTAATGAAATGACTAATCAGCAATATTAAGTGAATCAAAGTCTTGAAAGATGCTGAAAGACTAAGTAATGATTCACAGATTGGAGGAGCACACTGAGTGCAACTAAACGACATGTGGGATCCTTGATGGAATGAAACATTAGGGAGGAAATAGAAAACCATTATGTACCATGGCCATGTAAGATGTTAACCTTAGGGGAAGCTAAGGGGTGTGCAGAGTGCTTTACTATTTTTGCAACTTTCCTGTAAGTCTAAAGTTATTTTTAAAAGTGATTCAGGGTTTGTAAGGAATAAATGAGATGATGCCTATAAGGTGCTTAGCATTGCTGGCACGGTAAGTGCTCAAGAAATTTTACTTCTATTATTACTTCGTTTGATAAATTCAGAGGATGGCAGGGAGAGCAGGAGGGGCTTAAAGGTACGAGGTATGTTGGGATTATAAGGACACCGGACGGACCAAAATAGAAGACTTAAATTTTTTTTTTTTTTTTTTAAATAGTGATACAAATGCCAAACTGGGAAACCAACTTCAGCTAGAGAAAGGCAGTGGGAAGCACCTACATGAAAAGTAAAGATATAACCTACGAATTCCTGCATTTCAGAAAGGCCCAGTCAGGGAGAAAAGGAGAGAGTGGGAGAGAGGGAGAGCGAACGAACACACTGAGCAGTGTGCTAGGAGTTTGAATGTAAAGATCTGCACCAGCTGGTTGGATGGGATCATGGAGGAGGGTGGGGGCGGGGGACAGTGAAAGCAGGTGGAACATCTTGGGCTCCAGGAAACTGAGCATCCTGCGTGGAAATCCAAACTGAGCTTGTGTGCTGCTTCCTGGTCCCAGATGCTTAAATCCAACAGGCGGGAAAAAAAACCCCTGATGCTGGGATGCAGTCCAGGAATATTTAGTGTTTGCCGAAAAGTCAAACCAAATGCAACAAAAATGTGACTTGCTATGCTTGGAGAGGTGGGAGGCCCAACTGCATGGTCACCGAGGAGACTGAAAATGAGACTCAAATTCAAGCTCAATTTGTGGGTGAGAGGGGTTAGTCCTGTCTAGACCCTTGCTCAGCTGGCACAGGTGACCCTGGGGACCTTGGGAAGCAGCAATTTTGAGGGTTCGCTCTTCAATTCAGGGCAAAGTGGGCTAACCCACGGGCCTGGGGCTGAGGCCTGGCTCCCTGCGCTAAGTGCAACTGGGAGGCTTTGTCCTCACTCCTCCCGTCATCTCCCCTCTGAGAGGGAGGGCCCCAGCAGGGGAAGTTAAAGCAAAGGTGGGGCTGAAAATGTGATTTGCCATATTTGGTCAAAGGTGTGGGTGGTGCAGCTGTATGTGGGGACCATGGAGTGTCCAGTTCAGTGTTCTCCATCCTGGCTGTACATTGGGATCATCTGGGAATCCTTTTTAAAACCCCCAATGCCAGGGCCCCAACTCCAGGATGATCCAATTTAATAGGTCCAGGTGAGAACCAGGAATAGTGAGTTTTAGGGCATTAGCAGTCTCATTTTTTTTTTTTTTTTTTTTTTTAAGATTTTATTATTTTCAGAGAGAAGGGAAGGGAGAGTGGCAGAGATGGAGACAGACATCAATGTATGGTTGCCTTTCACCTGCCTGCAGCCAAGGACCTGGCTGGAGACCTGGCTTGCAAGCTGGTTATGTGCCCTGGCTGGGGAATCGAACCAGCAACCTTTGGGCTTGCAGGCCGGCTCCTTATCCACTGTGCCACCATCCAGGGCTAGTAGTCTCATTTTGTAAAAGTTTTTTTTTTTTTTTTTTTTTTTAACTTTATTAAGTTTTTTGTTCTGAAAAACCAGTTGGGTAAACAGAATAAAATCCCACCCTCCACCCCCATTTGCCTAGCAACTCCTGGTCAGTCTCGTGACAGCGCTTCCTCCACTGACAGCCCCTGGAACTGTCCCAGGATTACTTGGAAGGAACTCATCACAAGCTCCTGATAGCGTTATGCTCCATGGCTTCCATGTGCGCACAAGGTGGAGACCTGCATACAGTCCAAGCACAGATAAGAAAACTGTGGCCCAGAGTGGGGAAAAGACTTGCAAAAACCTCAGAAAAGGCTTCTTTCTCTTTAACATTCTTTGAACACGTGAACTTGGAAGCACCACAGAGACTTTTGGAGTATCCTTGTCAAAACATTTCTGGGAAGCTTCACCCTGGTGCCAAGCCAAGGCCTCCGAGAAGCAGAGTGGGCCTCTGCTACAGATGCCAGCCGAGGGGTTTGTTGCTTCTCGCTCCTGGCAGGGTGCCGTCCTACTTTGTTCTGCCTTGTCTCCTTGCGAGACTGCCCGCAGATGGCCCTCTTTGAATCCCCTCAAGGTCTCTGGCCCTGTGGTTGAAAGGCAGTGGTTCTGTTTTCTGTTGGAAGGGCTAGGCGGGGCTGTGATGACTCAGGGCTGGGAGAGCTTGGAGCTGCTGGCCGTTGGGGCTCCTCCAAGCTCCGGGAGCACAGAGCCAAGTGTTCACAGAGGTTCACACTCTCTGAGGACTAGGCGGCCTTAGGCAGGGGGTGAGCTTCCCGACAGGGGCCTGGGGTCAATCACAGGCAGGTGTTGCTGCCACAGTTCTCTACCCTCTTTTGTAATCAGAAGATGCTAATTGTGAAACCAGTTGTTTATTGACTCAAGACCTCTTTCAGAGGAAGTGAATTCTCAGTGCCTTCTGTCTGGTGGTCCACTATGTCTCCCTCAGAAGAGGTAGAGTCCCTGGTGGTGAAAGCAGCCCTGGATCTGGGAGAGCCTTGGCTGTGGAGGCTCTGGTCAACGTGCAGGGGCTGGAGTTGTTTCCTTTGTTGCCTTTTTTTTTTTTTTTTCCAAGATTTTATTTGTTATTTTCAGAGAGAGGGGAAGGGAGAGAGAGAAGGAGAAAGACTTCAATGTATGGTTGCCTTTCACCTGCCTCCAGTTATGGACCTGGCTGGAGACCTGGCTTGCAACCCGGCTGGGAATTGAACCAGCGACCTTTGGGTTTGCAGGCTGGTGCCTTATCCACTGTGCCACCAGCCAGGGCCCCCTTTTTTGCCTTCTTGAAAGCTCCCTTACATTTCATCTCTGCAGGTGAGCCCTGGCCCTGGGCTTTTTCATGTGATGCTATGGAGACAGCCAGCACCACCTCCTCCCTACTTTTAAAGAGGCTGTCCTTCCAGCCAGGGTAAGGAGTATGTTAGCACATCACTACCCTGGTCCACACCCTGTCAAGTGTTCAGGGAGGGGAAAAAAGACCCCAGAGTGACAGAATCAGGGACCCCACATCTTTATTTGACGTTTGGCTTGCCGTCCAAAGGACAGTCATATTTGTTACTTTAAAAAAAAAAAAAAATTAGCTGTTTCCAGTACCACCGCAACAGGGGCCCTGACTTAGGCTGTGCCTGTGTTTGTCAGCTCCATGTTTCCATCTCTAGATGGCTGGATAGAACTGGTGTGTATGTGGGGGTGTGTGTGTGGGGGGGGCGGGTGTTGGGAGAAGGAGAGTTGTGAGAGTGGAGATTAATTATTCGTTGTAGACACACCTCTGAAACACAGGAGAAGTAGAGAGTAAGATTCCTCATTGCAATGCCCTTAAGGTGCAGCTGATAAGGCAGAACAGGAATGCACTCATGGGAGAGACACAAAGATACTTATCTTTTGTGTGTCAGCAAGTTTGACCTAAAGGACTACTGTTTCCTATCTCCTCTGTTAGAGAACTGAGTAAAGGAGCTTTCAGAGGTGAGAGAGGACCTGGCAGAGGTGGTGAGGAGAGATTGATAGAGCCAGAGCTAAGCTCTGGCCTTGGCACAGGACAGGAAGGTAACCTTGGACTCCATAGCCCATCTCTGAATATGGACTATGGGGTCAGCTCAGCTTTGGTGTCATGTAGGGACCAGCCATGGCAGGCAGCCACCTCCCTTACCTGCGGTCAGGGCATCCATCCTCTGAAGGCCAAGCCAAACAACATCTTTACTTTTCCTGAAAATGTACAAATAAATGCATTTTGTGTTATTTCAGACGCTCACTTAGTTTTTGTTTTGCATCAACTTCTATGCTGTGCAGTCAACTCAGTATACAAGAATGCACGTCTCTAAGTTGCCTAGAACCGTATCGCAGCCTTAGGTCAAGTCCGGTGGGAGCGGTTGGCTTGTAGAGACTGTGAAGCTCTTCCCTCAAAATGAGCCCAGGGTAGGGAGATGCGGTGAACAAGGCTGCGAGGTCCCCAAGCCCTGTCATTTTCAAACTGCATGGGCTAATTTAGCTGAGGCCATTTTCAATGAGTTCTTGTTTTTCTTTCCTTTATTTTATTTTATATATTTTAAAGATTTTATTTATTATTTTCAGAGAGAGGGGAAGGGAGAGAGGCAGAGAGAGAGAGAGACATCAATGTATGGTTGCCTTTCACCTGCCTCCAGCCACGGACCTGGCTGGAGACCTGGTTATGTGCCCTGGCTGGGAATCCAACCAGCAACCTTTGGGTTTGCAGGCTGGCGCCTTATGCACTGTGCCACCAGCCAGAGCTTTTCTTTACTTAATTTTTTTTTTTAAATCCAAAGATTATATTGCTCTGAAAAATGAAAAAATTCTATGGTGTTGCCAAATTAGGATTTCTTCCCTCACTTTCAGAGCTCTTTCTAAGGAATTTTATTTCAAGAAAACGAAATTTAAAATAAAGGGGATAATTACTCAGCTTACCTGTTGCCCTTTGCTGGGTGACAGGAGGCAAATACCAAGTAGCATTTGGAGACTATCCAGTCGTTCTGCTGAGTGTAGATGGTAAGGAACGGGAAGCAGAAGACAGTGGCGCATTTCTGGCTCCTGAGAGTAGGAAAGTGCACCAGAGGACAGGTGGCTTTTCTGTTGGCTAAAGCTTTGTGGCCTTCCAGAAGAGGCGGTGTCTGGGGCCCTAGAATTCAGCAGGCTGTCTTCTGGCTGTCAGCTGTCTGGCCAGCCAGAGTCCTGCTGATTGGCTGTGAGTTTGTCTCAAATTGTCAAAGTCTCTTTCCCTTCCCCTGTCCTTGAGGAAACCCACCCCTACCCATTCTCTACAACCTCCAGCTTTGTCTCCTGATGTTCTTGGTCTTAAATATCTCTTCCAGAGTATGTCCTTTCATTTCCCTGGCCTCTAAAGCAAGGTCACCTCTGAGGCCAGCCAGATGTTGCTTCTTCCAGATCTCTGAGCTCTAGGAAGATACCTCAGCAGATGGTTTATTTCTCTCTGACAGAATTAGTCTCAGCTTTCCCCACCGTGCCAGACACCTCTGTGTGGGTGGTGGGGGTGTGGGTGGGATACCTTTCTTCTCTCTATTCTGAGCACTTCTCTTCCTGTGCCTCCACTTCCAGGATTTACTTCCAAGGCTCTAAGTCTTCTTTCTCAATTTACCAGATTCTGGGGCCAGCTCCAGAGAGAGAGTTAAATGGACATTTAAATTGCCATAAAGACATCAAATCTTCTATAAGATTCTGACCTGAAATCTAAATGCTCTTTTTGGAGTCCTCACTCTCTATTTCCGAAATTTCCCTGCCTGGTATAGCTGCCCTTAGAGGAACAAGCACCCACAGGTAGACTTTGGCCCCACGGCCTGTGGCATTTCATATGAAGTGGTGTCCATGGCTGCACACTTTCATGGGCATAGCAGCCTTTGGCTGGATGACAACTAGGCCTAACCTTGGCCAGAGGCCCAGGCACACCAGGTCCTTGGTGACATCAGTGTGGCCGGCCCTGTTGTGTTGTGGGCTGGGTCCACCTTGAGCTCCCCACATTGTTCCACTGACCCCTCCCTCACACTGCTCTCTCCTGGCAAGACCATAGCCCTTAACAAAGAAGACTGAAACATTTCACTGGGAGAAAAATTAAGTTTTCTTTATTATCTCCTGTGACCTAGAAATAGCTCATCCCCCAAAATCAGATTTCTTTGCTTTTCTCTGAGAAAAAAGACCACCACCCATACCCCTATTTGAGCAAACTCTCCCATCCTAAGGGCTTGTTACCTGGGCCTGTCCCGAGACAAGTGCCTTTGGAGCAAGCAAAGGCCATCTGCAACCAGCAAGATGCATATTCTCTTTTGGAGGCTGAAGCTGCTGCTTCTCAGAAGGAGGGTGCACTATGGGAAAGTGAGTGGGAGGATAGAGCAATGGAAAAGAAACTCAGCCCCTCAAGATGCACGGTCTGGACTTTGGGGTCCCAAGCAGAGCAGGCCTCTGACCTGGGGCCAGTCCAAGAGCAATCAGCAAGTCATCAGCCTTTATTGGACGCTTAAGGAGTGTAAAGTTGTTGACTGGAAAATTGTGGAAGGGAAGCTAATGTCTTGTCCACCCTCTGGGAAGCTTAGAGACCCGTTGGGGAAATAAGACCAACATAGAGAGCAGCTGGATCACTTAAAAGCTACCAACTGACACAGTGACCTTGGGCAATACTCAACTTCTCGGGAACTGTTAATTCACCTCTAAGTTGGGGATAATATTAACAAAAGCCAAGGCTGGGTCAACCAGATGATGTTCAAAGGAGTCCAAAAATGGCAGGTGGTCATGGCCTGGAGAGTCAGAGAGGGCTTCCTACACTGGGAGCTCCTTCCTTGGAGGGTGGGCCTGTGAGTTTCATCTGTGCATCTCTGTCTCTAGTTCACTCCCTGGGATTCAGCAGGTGCCCAATTAATGCATTCTGAATGAATGAATAGAAGAGGAGGAGGAGCTAGGGCTAAGGTTGAAAGATAGTGGGATGGTCAGGTACTGGGAAGGGAGGGCCTTTCAGTCAAGGGACAGACTGAGCCTGGTTGTCAAGCAGGAACATGGCTTGCATGGTAGTGGGGGGCGAGGGGGGCGCTGGTCTGTTTTGCTGTTTGTTAACAATTTCTGCACAGTAGAGAATTTAATGTCTGGACTTGTCTCCAAGGGCTGCTGACTGCAGTAAGTCTATCGGGTTTTAGCCCATCGGGCAGAGGACCCCTTGGCCCCAATAACATGCCTTTATTTCTATCAGGACAGAGCGAGAGCTCAGACCCAGGGCAGGATCCTGGCAGCTCTAGGATCAGTGGTGTTGAAGCAAAACTTGGCAGGGTTTCAGCCTCTGCAGCAGGTAGCTGAGAGCGTGGGTGGAAATACAGATATTTTGCTCAGAGAAGTGGGGTGAATTTAGAATTCTTTGTGGAAAATAGGGTAGATGAACTCATGTATTACTCATCCAGCCTTTTCCAGGAGAACACAGATTTAATGCTAATCTAAATGCATTTTCCAACAAAGGCTTTAAAATGCCAGAGGAACCCGAGAGAAGCTAGAAACAGCTCCCTTGTCTGTAAAAGAAGGGTGGTCATGGAGAACCACAGCAGAGCCTCAGGGCTTCCCTGCAGCCTGCAGTGAGCCCCTCCATAGCCTGCAGTTTTGTTATTACTACAGATTCTAGGCTCAGCATACTTTGGTGCACCACTGAGGAAATAAAACTAAGGGAGAGAAGGGTGTCTTTTCATTGGTTCTGGCTGGTGTCTCCCCTATCTGTCTCTCAAATAAAGCTATTTGGGGCTTACTCCAGACCTCAGGGGGTGGACAGCACATAGGGCTGGGAGTTCAACTGGTTGTCACTCTATAATTCCAATTTACCAAAAATCCAAGGTAGGTGTATTTGCCAGTCTGCCTATTCTAGACTCAGATGTCCAAGGCCAAGGAGGTCCTTTTGGTGTTATTTCTGGTTTTATGGATGTTAGATAATAGGGGTGGAAAATTGCTTTGGGGCTCTCCCAGTCCTAATGTGTCATTCAGCCAATGCCTAGAACTATGTTAGGCATAGCTGGGAGATAAAGAAAACACAAAAGACAGAATTTCTTTCCTCAGGAAGCACACAGAGGTTTTGGGGACCAAGACTGACACATTAAAAACAATTAGAAACAGACTGTATCAGGCAATTAAAGATAACCTTTTTAGAATTTGCCCATGGCTGGTCTCTTTGGGAAGCACAGTACAGCACAGAAGGCAACCCAGGATTGGGTAGGGGTTAGAAGCTTCCAGAGAGACTAGAACTGCCTCTACTAATAAGCACCAAACCCAGAGATGGGAAAACTTCAGGGCGCAGGACTCATACAAAATAGGTGGCCCCTCTCCCTCCCATTAAAAGAATGTTCAATAATAATAGCCGGCACTTACTATGCCTCAGGCACTATTCTAATTGCTTTAACAAAAGACCTCCCAATAACCCAGTAAAGAAGGTACCATTTTATGGATGAGAAAGGTAAGGTGCTAGAGGATCCAGCCACATAATCAGAACCCAGGTTGCTGGTTTCTGCTCATGTGTTCAGTTGCTCCCTGTGGGCTGAGCTGAGGATCTGGCTAGGATTCGGAAGCCAAGAACACAGTGGAGCTGCATCAGCGATGATAGACAGCCTGTGGCCCTGGGAGTTCTGGAGGGATGCCCACAACACAGAACCAGGGAAGACAGCCACCTCAGAGAACTTGCATCCAAGGCCTCATGGCAGAAGCGCTGACACAATGTTCTCTCCCTGCACCCACCCCACCCTCCTTTCAACTCCAGCCTGGGAGTAAAGGAAGCAGCTGAGGATCACAGCACCCCTGGGCCTTCTGCTGACCCAGTACCTGACCTATTTCCCACTGATTACACTCGTATGAAGGAGGTAAGCAGACCACAGCCACCAGGTTTTCACAGGGCCTCAGGAATTTGAGATGGGTGGACAGAGACTATATCAGCAAAGGACATTTTGGCAGAATTCCCTGGTTACTTCCAGAATGGATCACAGAGGGACGCTGGCAGTGTTATATGCACTCTGCTTGCTCTGGAAACTTCCAGAAGAGGGAGAGGGAGGAAGGACTTCCTGGAGGATCCTTAGACTTGAAATGACCATTGCAGAAGAGTAGAAGGGGGGATTGGTAGGAGCCTCCCATATAGGAGATGGGAAGGACCCTGGCGGGTTGGGTCCTCCAGCAGTGCAGGAACTTGGGGTAGCCATGCTGAAAACTGGAGTGGCATGTGGTGAGCTGGGAAGGGTCTGTTGGCCAGGTTTTGAGGGTCCTCAGGGAGCCTCAAGTAGAGATCTGCAGGGCTCTTCACAAATCCGCTATCCTCATTTCACTCCCTCATGTAAAATTGAAGCAAAGAGAGCCTGCGTGGAAATCCTGATTTTTCTTCTCTAAGACACAAATTTCCAAAATAGCTAATTTTTGCAATCCAGCCCCTTTGACAAGAATTGTGTGCATAGGGATATTTAAATGAGTTTTATATCTGTGGTAAGAATAGCTTCGTTTCTCTGCCATGTTTGTAGCCACAGTGTTCCATGTCCACAGGCTTGCAAATGCTCCCCCAAAGCTCAGCCTACAACCTGCTTTCCCACTTACCTTGAAGCTGCATCTCTCTCTCAAAGAAACAATCCTGTTTTTCTCCAGGCCATGAAAGCATGATAACATTCCTACATAAAAGATCAGCAGCCAGGGGCCTTTGTTGAATTCAACAGGAGGCAGCAAATTCAGGAATTGGATAATGAGCACCTACTGTATGGCAGATACTGGGGAATATAAGCAAGAATGAGACACCCCTTCCCTTCTTTGAGAGGCTTAGGAACCTAGGGGAGTCATGGTAAGGGCAGCCTGTGGTGCCCTGGAGTCTAGGAGGGTGAATGACCTTCCTAGATTTAACACCCAAGTCTCACATCCCAAGAACACCTCCGCATACCACGCCCTATCTCAGTTAAAACAGAACTGTTGGCCTCCCCAGCTGAGGGCTTTTACTTGTGGGAATTCACTTCCTTTTCATCTCATTCCTCACCTCCATCCCCACCCCTACAGACCCTTTGAAATAAGCTAGTGTTTAATTTAAAATAATAATTTACAGTGAAAACAACAGCAGTGATCTATCCTTTTCAGGAGCTAAAGGAGATCAGGATATGCCACCCTAAAATATGCCATTTTGGAATAAGGATCGTTTTGAGCTGAAGGCAATTGAGAAGCAATAGGGGCAGCAGGAGTTCTCTGCCCTGCCCTTATCCACCTAAAAGCAGGGCATAAATTTCCCTTTGTGAAGGTGACATAGGTTTTCCTTCTGAAGATGTATCCCTCTCCCATGCCAGGAAGTGGAAAGCTACTCCTATCATCAGAGTCAGCACGGAGATGAGTCTGCATAACCAAACCTTACTAAAATTACCCTTATCTTCCGTTACTTTTCCCCATATATTTCCTAGTCACTTCCCCATAATTTATTGCCCCTCGAAGCCCAAACCTTTTTTCTTTTGTTTTAAGAAGGGCATATAAGTTCCTGAGTCTAACTACTTCTTTAAGTTTTACTTCTTTTATGTGAGCTCCCATGCATATAAAATATTAATAAATTTGTATTCCTTTTTCCCTGCTAATGTGTCTTTTGACAGCTAAATTTGCAAGCCCTCAGTCACTGAACCTAAGAGGGTAGAGAAGGTTTTCCATAATGACATTCTCAACCCTGGCTTTTCATTAGAATCACTTGAGCCCTGGCTGATGGCACAGCGGGTAAGATGCTGGCCTGTGAACCCAAAGGTCACCGGTTCGCTGATTCGGATTCCCCAGCCAGGGCGCATAACAAGGTTGCAAACCAGGTCTCCAGCAGGTCTGTGGCTGGAGGCAGGTGAAAGGCAACCATACGCTGACATCTCTCTCCCTCTCTGCCTCTCTCCCTTCCCCTCTCTCTAAAACATAATAAATAAATCTTAAAAAAAGAATCACTTGAGGAGCTTTTAAAACAGGTCAGTGCTCAGGTCCCTCCCTCCCCAGAACAGTGAAGTCAGATTCTTCCCCAGGTGCTTTCAGTGTATATATAGCCAGGGCACTGCCTAGGGTTAAAGGGGAAAGCAGCAGGAAAGTGGCCCCTGAATCCTGGAGTATTTCCTGGAGTAATTTCGGTTCAGAGCCAGATCAGGGTTGCTCATGAATGATGGGGAAACTGCAGGTCTTAACACAGATGCTTACTGAGGCTTCCATAACCCACTTTGGAAGGAATCAGATAGAACATCAAGACAGAGGCATGTCCACACAGTGGGGCTCAGTATGTGTTTTTGGAGAGACAGCTAAGTGTGACTATCATCTTCATTAGGCCTGGGAACCCAAGATAATCCCTCCCCATCCCCCCAACCCCCACTTTCAGCCTTCTGCCTTGCTTCAAGAAGTCCCCTCTTGAAGTTCCTTCGAGTCTGTTTTCCAGGCTGCTACTGCCTGGCTTTTCTGGTTTTCCCATTTGCCACCTCCGTGAGAGAAATTAACAGTTTTGCCAGACCCTATATAAACAGGAAGGCAAGCTGTTAACAAGAGCCTCCTGCCCGCTGCCAAGCCCAGAGCTCAAGGTTTCCTTCCTCAGAGCCTGTCAATTGTTAAGAGGAGAAAGGAGAAGAATGGGGTCTCTTGCTGCCGGCTGCTTGAATGCTAGTGTTGGGGCTTGCTGACAGCTGGGTCTGCAGCTGGCTGGCTTTGTCTGCCTTTTTGAGGGACAGCCAGGGACAGCCACTGATTAAACTGGGAACAAAGCAGGACTACAGTCGTGGTTGTGCACACCAATGCTGCTGAACAGCAGAGAACAATTAATTGCCATGTTGTGGAATGTGTGGATGGAGGCAGGGAGGCAGTTGGGAAATGTAAGAATGTGCAGGAAAATGTCAACAAGTGCTTGTGTTCATTAGAAGCTGAGAGAGACTCAGCCAGCCCTGCATGGGTCCTCAGGACCCACCACAAAGTAGAGGGTCCCGGTTGTTCCCTGCACGTCCCACGGCCTTCCCAACTGGGGTGGTGTGATACATAGTACTGGTGTGCTGAAAACGTGGGTGCCGGGCCAAGCAAAAGAGGGGGCTTTCTTGCCTTGTCATCCCCTTGGCCTTTGGGATGACAGTTTTACTTATTTACTGGAATATGACACAAAAATGCCTATTTCTGTGTACATCATGACAAGGAAAATACTTCCGGTAGTGTCTGTCTAGGCACTATGCAAGCTGAGCTCTATGCTTATATCCTGGAAGCTTGCAGTTTGCTTTCTATGCAAGAACCAAAAGGCATTGGGAGGGAGTAGGAGTGCCCATTCTACCTCCACCACGAAGGAGATTGCTGCTGGTTCTTCGGGGATGCTGAATCAGGAGGAGAGCTACTGCAGAGAGAGGCATGTGTGTTTTAAACCAGAGAAACTAAATACATTCATTCAATGAAAGAGATGAAGAAGAAGAGCAAGGTTGGCATTCAAGGCGTCCTGGAGTATCAGTGAGGTGGTTTGGAGCCCAGACAAGGAGCATTTAGAAAGTACTGGATTCTCTTTGATGTATCTTTATAAATACTAAAGATTGAAAAAAACAAAACAAAAAAAAAACAACAACCCTTTTTTGTGGTGCCATATTGTTTGCTGGACTGTGCCTTGAACTTCATGCTGAGCTGAACCTCGTGACGGGTCCTGAGATTTATTTAAATTACATGAAAATAATATTTTTCCTGTTCTGGATTCCCCCTGGAAAGCTAAATCTGAAATAAGGGATTGAGCACTGGGGAAGTGATTTTAGGAAGCAGAAGTGAGGAAAGGGAGGGAAGGGGAAAAAACCCAAAATAGGTGTTTTTTCAAGGCCATCACTCTGTAGCAGGAACTTAATCCTACCCAGGACATTTTGAGGAGTGTGAAAAAACATTTCTCAGGATCTTTCACCTGGTGATCAGCCAGCAGAGGCCTTTAGCAGCTACCACTGCCCATTGTTTGAGGCTTCCACTGGAGGGTTAATTCCCCCACATGCTAAGGCTCTACATATGTGAGCATTAAGTGGGCTCCCACTAGCATGTACACAACATCATAGAAACCCCCTATAAAGGAAGCAAAAGAAGTGAGCCTGCTCTTAAGATTAGAGGTGTCAGGGCGAGGCCAGCACAAACTGTAGTGAGAAACAGAGATGAGGTGGAGGATGAGAGGCAGGAAGCCAGAGGCACCTGACCTATACCATTCAGAGAATGTGGGCCAAGCCCTGACTTGATCCATGAGTTACAAAGAGGAAGATATGCGCCCTTAAGCTGGGGCAGAGGGAAGCTCTGGGCCTTTCTACATTCCTTTGTGTGTGATCTCTTACCTTGAAGGGCTCCCTGACCTACAGCCCTGCACTCTACCAGAACAATTCCGTCACTCATGCTATGGCAGCTCCCAGAACTCCAACCACATTGCTCCTTCTCTTCAGAGCTCCCCTGCCCTACTGCCTGGGTCCTGTATCTCCTTAACCTCCAAAAGCCCCACCAGCTGCCATTAAACTTCCCCATTCCTTGCTGGGAGGATCTCTACTTACTGTTACAGGCAAAAACGTGATTCAACTATTTCACTTGGTTGTGACTTGAGTCCACAGTAAGTAACTGTGGTAGGTACATTTCAGGTGGGCACGTCCAAAAAGAGAGATTTGTGGACAGAAGAGGGGGGATCAAGAAGCCAATGAGCTTTTCCTTATCCTGAGGGATGCCTTGATGGAGCCCTGAAATGAACTCTTCTTTTTCTACATCCGGTTCATGTGACGGGATGGGAATGCTTCCTTTTTTAGCCAGTATTGCCTGTTATGAGTTCCCTGCAGCACAGAGAAGGGAAAAACATGTACTGCTTTGTTGCTTCCTGTACAAAGAGGGCAGGAATGAGGAAGTCCAGAGAACACTGTTCTGGGCCACTGCCACTGGGGATCCAGCCAAATCTCCAAGTGCAGAGAGGCACGTGCAAGAAATTCCCAGGGTGCTTTTACATGGGTCTGATGGACAACTCACTTGCTGGCCTTAAGCTTCTATGTAACTAGACGAAAAGAGTCTGGCTTGATTTGTAATCAAATACCTCCTCTTCAAGCATTTTGTTGCTTCATGCATTGGTTTTGTCACCGACCTTGGGCAAGTATGAGCCAATACCAGATCAATAATAAAGGAGACTGGTCTCATTTATTTCATTTACTGTGCCTCTGAGGGGAAGTTAGAATATAGTTGGTGCTGTGGTAATTTTATTTATTTTCTTTATTGAAAAATTATCTTGAAGATTACTTTAACTGTCAGTTCTAGTTTTATCCTAATTTGTGCTTCTGCTCTATCAAAAAGTCTTCATTCTTTTTTTTTTTTAAATTTTATTGTTGTTGTATTACATCCATCCCCTTTTTGCTCCCCTCTTTCCCCCTTCCCACCCACCCATTCCCCTCAAAGTCAATCCCACCTGTTGTCCATGTCCATGGTTCCTTTATACTAGGTTCTTATCTAAGCTGCTCCCCTTATTTGCCTCTGCCTGCCTCCCCCCTCCAAAAAAAAGTCTTCATTCTTTTAAACCTGGAATGGAGGTTGGAGAAGTTTAGAAAAATTAAGCTCCAATTTCATCAGTCCAGTGAGAAAAGCAGAATCACTTCAAAGGGTGTGCGTGTGCATGAGAGAGGCAGCCTCCAGAGACAGGGATTTGGCTTTATGCAATTCTGGGAGCTGTTTAAGAAGTCTCAATAAGGCAATTGCCTTTGGGTCTAATGCTCAAAGTTCCCAGGGAAAATAGGTGGGTGTAAAGTAGTAGAGAGCAAGGGCAAGCTGGAATCCACAAGCATGAAGTGGAACTCAGAAAGAACTGAAGCCCATGTCCTCTGACTTGATGGTATGGGTGTCCTGTGGGAGAAGCTGGCAGCCACCATCACAAAAATAAACATACACCTGGCCCAGGAGATGAAGGATCTGAAGAAGGTTCCAGGGGAAAGGGAGCAATTGTAGGCTTGACTGCAGCCCCATCAAGGTGAGCCAGGTGATATGCCGGAGCTACAAAATGGCTACTCCTTCACCTCCTCCACCTTCCAAATCTCACACCTGGCATCTCTCTGTACCTCAATCTAATTAGAAACATACAGGAAAGGGAATTCTGGGAAATGTAGTTCTGCCTGGCCAAGTTGACACTTTACAAAACCACCATGTGTCCTAAGCAAAATAATAGTAAATTATTGTTTGACAAAAATATTAGTTAGCTACCATCTTTTGAGCAGTGTTCCAGATACTTTATATAAATTACTTCATTTAATCTCATTATAGCCCTATGAGAAAGTATTCTATCCCCAACGGATGAGGAAACCAAGACTGACAAGTTGCAATGAGCATGTTGTTATGAACCACAGAACACTCAAGGCTCCTCCTTCCTGTAAGAAATTCAATCTGTGAGTATGGGTTATCCAGCCTACCCTTAGGCAAAAAAGAAAGAACATGTGACCCAGGCATGACCAATCAGAGCACTTTATCCTCTTGGTCACAATGACTGGTCCATAAATGGGCATTGACTCAGTTTGAACTGACCAGAAACTTTCCTGGAACTTGTCTACTAGAAGAGATATAATCTTTGTTTGTATTCTTTCTTTCTTTCTTTCAAAAAAGATTTTATTTATTATTTTTAGAGAGAGGGGAAGGGAGAGAGGGAGAGAGACATCAATGTATGGTTGCCTTTCACCTGCCTCCAGCCACAGACCTGGCTAGAGACCTGGCTTGCAACCTGGTTATGTGCCCTGGCTGGGAATCGAACTAGTGACCTTTGGGTTCGCAGGCTGGTGCCTCATCCACTGTGCCACTAGCCAGGGCTAATCTTTGTTTCTTGATGGCTTGTCAAGTTAAGTCTGGAACTTGGCTCTGATAGTTATCTTCCTTACTATATTGAGCATGCGTATCTGAGGATAGAGAAGAAGATACTATTTGGGCCTTGATATGCAACCATGTCTAAAATTTGCTGTATTCTGGAACCACCCAGGTTACATGAGCTTATAAATTTTCTATTATAATAAGCTAGTTTGGGTTGGGGTTTTATCAGTTGCTACCAAAAAAGACTAATAAACTAAATTGGTGTCAAAATAGAAGAATTGTAAGAGAGATCCTAAAATGTAGATTCATTATATGTAAGAAACAGACCCGTGGTTTCCTAGTACAGAAACCAAAAATTTTCCAATTTTCCTTAGAAAATGCTACTTACAACCAAGAGAGTGTGCCTAGTAAAAAGGTTAAATGGTCCAATGTTGTCCAGTAAGTGCTAGAGCTCAAATACAGGATTCCAAAGTCTAGGCATTCAGCTTAGTACTGGCCAAAGATTAAATAGCTGCTCAGAGGAAAACCTGAGGTAAGCTTTCCTAATTCCTTTGGAAACAAAGGGAACTGTGGAGTGAAATGGAAGTGGCCAGACTTCGAGGTTAAGATCTAAGGCTGTGATTTGGGATGACAGCCACCACATGTACAAAGGACCAAAACAAAACCAAATCCTAAAGGGTGCACGAAGCAACCCTTATTTGTGTCTACCATTTAAGTACTCTACTAGACTCAAAGGATCAAGGCAAACTGATGATTAAGACAAAGTCCATCGTACTCAATACCCCGACATGAAATCTGAAATGTTAAATTGCTATGCTATTTTTAAATCCTTCTCAAATTTACAAACTTGACAGTGCTCCTTTTTATTCTCTTCCAATGCCTAGTCATCTCACAATTGGAGGTTCTTTATGACAAACCTACAAGCTTCCTGTTGTAACTCTTCAAAGACCTGGAAAACATGTGATCTTGACTCAGCAGTTACCATAGTTTTAAAGCCTAGTCTCTCCTCACCTTTTTCCTTCCAGAGCTTAAGAAACTTAATTTAGTCTTTATTACACCTTGCAAAGATTCTATTTTCCAGTGATGTTAGTGGTACGTGTCCAGACTGTTTCCAGGGCTTCTCTGTCTCTACTGTAGTAGCATTGATAGAATTTTCTGCAGTGTTGGAAATACTCTTTATCTGTGCTGTCTAACACAGTAGCCACTAGCCACTGTGATTATTGAGCATTCAAAATGTGAGTGTGACTGAGGGACTGAATTCTAACTTTTGTTTATGTTTAATTAATTTAAAATTAAAAAGTCATATGTATCTAACTCCCCCAATCATATATATCACATACATGCAGCGGTCTTATTTGGCCTCCCAAATATTATTCTGGTTCTTTAAAGACCTGTTGACTTTTATTTATTTATTTAATTAAAAAAAAAAAAAAGATTTTATTTCATTATTTTTAGAAAGAGGGGAAGGGAGAGAGGCAGAGAGGGAGAGAGACATCAATGTATGGTTTCACCTGCCTCCAGCCACAGACCTGACTGGAGACCTGGTTTGCAACCTGGTTATGTGCCCTGGCTGGGGAATCGAACCTGTGACCTTCGGGTTCACAGGCCGACGCCTTAACCACTGTGCTACCAGCCAGGTACCTGTTGAGTTTTATTTAGTTTGCAGTCCACCAGGACCCTTTACTCTAAACAACCACTTTATAGTTTCCAGCTTCTATCTAAATGCTTTGATATTTTTTCATATCTCTAGATTGTATTTATCACAATTGAAATCCCATTTTATTAATTGCTTATATATTTTTAGAATAGTTTGTCTTTGACCAAAAAGGATAGTCATTCTATGACTGATGTAGCTGGTGGAGAATTACGTAAGAATTCCTCAGATAAGCAGAATGAGAAATAAAAGAAGAGCAATCATGAGTTTCCTGATTCAGAGTTTCTATTATATCGGGAGGTGCCTATTGATGCAAAAATGGGGCATAGTTAATATTAACTTTCATGCTTGCCTACTTCCCCCCCTGAAAACCTGCTTGCCTGATCTTCCTGATTTTTACATGTATTATTTTACTCCAATGTTTGGAAATATTATGTTGAGCTGGCCTTTCTGATTCTTGGAGTGGGAAGATTACAAAATTTCAAAAATAGTCATTAAATGGGAGTGGATTGAAGGGTTTAATAGTGAACATATTTATTACTACTTTCTCCTGTCCATTACTGTTTTGATTGTTTTATTGATCTTTTGACCTTCTTTGACCTTTGGCATTCTAGGTCTAGGAAAAGAGTGGTACAAGGCTTTTCCATAAAATGTGTTTTAAGATCCAAGGGATCATGGAGTAGATCTTTAATTTGGTTAAGCCAGTGTATCCTTTTAACAATTCCAATGCCCATAGTAACATGTTAATACCTGCCGGAAGTTGACTTTAGGAGATGCCAGCAAAAGATGGCTGGCTATCTGCTCTCAGTTTCTGGCACTGCTATGTTATATTTGTCTCTGTGTTTGGCATCTGCCCCAATCTGATGGTTCTCCCAGCATCCCCAGCAATCCTGGTCTCTTGCTCTTTGTACAGATCCAGGGCGTCTCAGTGCCACCTCAAGAGTAGACTGGCACAAAATTAACCTCACATAGTTAATGTTTCATTTTAAAAGCTGAACTTTTTTCATATTTCCATTTTGGTAAGCAGACCAGATGCTTTGCCAAATTTACCCTCAGCTAATTGCAGAGTTCAGTGTCCTTAAATGTGCCCTTGTTTGCTTAAAACCTGCTGATTTGCAAAAGAAATTGTTCTAGGAATGTGGGTCAGGGTGGATGCCCCTGTGGAAGCTGACCTGACCAGGAAAGGGTTCCTCAGGTTGGCGGGGGTCTGGGTGGGTGTATATCTGCAGGAAGAGAGGACTCTCCAGGGCAGGATTTTCATTTTAATGATAAGGCTGCTGAGGCGGGGTGGGAGGTGGGGGAGTAGGGCCTGGAGACTGGGACAAAAATCAGTTTGGCTCTGCTCCACCTTTGGAAGCCCCTGAAGCTTTTTATCTTGAGCTGGCTTTGGGGCAAGATTGAAATAAAATATTAATGCACAGTTGGAGGAAAATAATTTTAAAATCTTGCATTTGCTCTACCTCCATCCTAAGAGGCCCTCTGATGACATGTATGTGAAGTAGGAATGAGCTTTCATCAAGACTAGGATAAAGATGAAGTTGCTCTGTCACTCTGCCCCTATCCCAAAGTCTGGAACCTAAAGGCCAGAGGTGATGATCCTAGGTATAGTGCTCTTGCCCAGCTCCAACTCCAGCTACCAAGGAAATGAGCTCAGAACAGCCTGGAAAGGATTGAAAGAGTAGAGGGGCCCAAAGGAAACCAGGTGGATGTGGCTCCAGTGGAGGGACAACCATCAGGGGAAGGAATCTTCTGTCCACCTTGGTGACAGCTAGGTGGGGGAGGGGGGAGGGGTAGGTGTTCCCACCTAACAGATGGGATGCAGATGAATCTGTCATTTTAGCACATGCCTCTCCTCAGGGTATCCTGGGGGTAGCACCAGTCTGAGCTTTATCACCCCCTAGTTGGCTGTGTGCCCCTTCTAGCTCTTTCTCTTATTGGATGTTTTGCTGACCTACAAGGTGGATGATACTAGGAGAGCATCTCACTGTATTTCACTCAGCTCCAATAATCCATTTAGAACTCGTTTCAGTGCTTTGAAGTTCAGTCATTTTAATAATTGCATTAGTTTCTGATGGCTAAGTAACATATCACAACTGTAGTGGCTTAAAAGACCACAAATGGAGCTCATTGGGCTGAAATCTAGGTGTCAGCGGGGCTGTGTTCTTTGCTGGAGGCCCTCGGAGAGTCTACTTTCTTACCTTAGCATCTTTTAGAGGTGGCTGCATTCTTTGGCTGATGCCCCCTTCCATCTTTAAAGTCAACAAGTGTCTCCCTCACATCACATCCTTCTGACACTCTTCTGCTCCCCTCTTCTACATTTAAAACTGCTTTTGATTACATTGAGTCTGCCTGGATAATCCAGGATAATCTAACTCTTTCAATATCAGCTATCTGGTGACCTTAATTCCATCTGTAAACTCAATTCCCCTTTGCCATATAATCTAACATGTTCCCAGGTTCTAAGGATTCAGATGTGGACATCTTTGAGGGACCATTGTTCTGCCCACCTAAATAATAAATGCTCACCTTTCTTGGAGCCTTTTCACAGATCTCATTTGACCCTAAAAATATATAGGTGGAGTGGGTGGGGTAAATGTCTTTTAATGGATAAGGAAGCTGGAGGAAGAGTCAGAAAACCAAAGTAAGCAAACAAATCTGGCACAGATCTCACCCTGAGCTTATTTTGAAATATAGGATGGAACATAATTGTGATCCAGGTCACAGTATTCATTTCACTTCTAGACCATAATTTGAGATGACAATGCATATGAAAGTGGAGGAGTATGGGGAAAGCATGACCTTGCATGGCCAGCTGTTGCACCTGGGTTCAAGTCTCTGGCTATGTCATTTTCTCTTCCCAAGTCTAGGATTCCGTGTTTTTAAAGCCACCCAAATGGCTTTGAAATTGTCCAAGACAATAGTTTTAACACAGATGGCTACTGTAGAAAGGTATTTATTAAAATGAGCCCTGGCTGGTGTGGCTTAGTGGGTTGGTGCTTGTGTGCTAACCGGGTCATTGGTTCGATTCCCAGTCAGGGCAGGGCACATAACCAGGTTGAAAGCCAGGTCTCCAGCCAGGTCCCCAGCTGGAGGCAGGTGAAAGGCAACCATACAATGATGATTCTCTCCCTTTCTTTCTCCCTCCCTGCCCTTCTCTCTAGAAATAATGAATAAAATCTTTAAAAATTAAACTAAACTGAAATAAAAATAAAATGAATGCCATAGAAAGATGCTGAGTGGAGAATAAAAACCATTGCCCTGGTACTGACCTATTTGAGTTTTCCATGAAGTAGAGGTAGATTATTTATAATAGGCAATCAATATACAAACTTCTTATTGATAAAAAAAAATTAGCGTTTTGAAAAAGAATGAGGAAACCCATGATATTTAGGGCAATCCTAAAAGCAACTAGCAAGGAGGAACTCTGACTGCTGGTACATGATTGCCACCCAAATATATTGGGCCCAATTATGCAGTTCTCCTAAAAGCTAAATTCCCTTAGCACTGTGAGTAGGAAACTCAGGAAATGAATGCTGAATCAAGGGAAATCAAGGAAGAAAGAAACAGAAACTTCCCAACCTATTAAGAGGCAGGCTGGATTTAAAAGGTTTACCTGGAGCTTTTGCTGGTTGGCACTCCCTCTCTGTTTTATTCTCTTCTTCTTCTTCTTTTTTTTTTTTTTTTTTTGCTTGGAGTGGAATTAAAGTCTTCCCCAACCTTAGCACAATTCCTCTGCTCAGAGGCCAGATTTTAAAACAACAAAACCACACACACACATACACATACACACATCAGCATCTTGTGGTGTTTGGCTCTCTTATAGTCAATAATACAGGAGCTTATGCTGTAAAACCAGGAATTAAATTTGAAAACAATGTGTCTTCCACAAATGGGCACCTTTACCAGGTGACTAAGGTTGGCAGCACACATCACACATACTCCCCGAGGCTTGAAAACGGTAAATATATCCTTTAGTGGCCCGTCATCTCAGAAAGCAATTATGGTAAAACACTCTAGGGCGGGTTTGCCCAAGGGCAAGTAGTGACTTGGATTCATCTTCTAGCTCCAAAGCATTACTATATCAAATAGTTAAAATGAAAAGGGAAGGAATGTTTTTGTTGGAGAGTCCCAACAGTTTCCAGCGTATTTTCCATTTGCCTGGCTTGAAGGCAAATGGGGTAGAAGGTGGAGTTTTCTCTACTGAAATCATGAAAATCTCTTTGCTGGTATGTGCGCATTCAGATCTGCTCTTGATATTGCTCATGTTGTTAACCGCAGCTGCATTTGCTGAGTAAATGTTTTCATCTTTTAGTGAGGATCACACTGACTTGTGATTGCTTGTACCCTGCAATTGGAGTGGGCATTTTTGTGAGGGGCTTGATTATTTTCGTATTTTTGTTGTGTCTTTTTCAATCCTCAATCCATGTGTTTTGATTTGGGCTTGTTTGCAAAAGGAGGAAATATTTGGCTCATTCCATTTCATGCAGTAAAATCAGCAGCTTACTGGGGGCTGTTTTTGTGACCTAGAAGACAAGTTTTCAGAAGAAATCTGGCAAGCATAGGTGTTATTAAGATTTTATGTGATAGGGAACCACACAGCACCACACCAAGTGCACATGTGCCTGCCTCACCCTTAACTCTGTTTTAAAAAGAAATTTAAAAAGCAAAACAAAACAAAAACCTTCCATCCAAATGTCGTTAGGTAAGCTTGTTCTATTTGAGTTTCATGGCCTTTCAACCTATGACATCCAGAATCAATGAGTTCTTTTTGTTTCTGTAGGACCAAATATTCAAAAAATATTTAATTCTGATATTAAAAAGAAACCAATATTATAAATGCTGAGTTGTAAGGAAGATCTGGCCACTTCTCATATTTTAAAGATTACAACTTGGATACACTAAGTTTTAGACTCACAGGATTCAAATAGTTATGAGCTTATAGAAAAAATTTTCATATTTTTTAATTTAGTAACTGGACCCTTGACTAAGAGAAGCAGAAAAGGATGTGGGTACCTTAGCTGGCGCATACCCGCCAATGATTCAAATTGCCTCTCTTCAAATCCTTTTCTGACCACCCCATGTGAATGCTTATTTTTCTCAATTGTCAGCATCTGTGTGAGCTCTTAGTTTGTACTTGATTAATTTGCATTTACAGGAATTTTTCTTTATAAAATGTAGCTTTTGGTTTTATTCTAAGGAAGGAGGGAGAAGTAAGAGAGTGTAACTGTCAAGTTGCTTTAGAAGTCCCACCATTTCCTGGCTCCAACACGGATCATGCTCTGGACCCCTTGGCTGTTTGAAATGGAACAGATTTCCATCCAGTGGGGCCTTGGGTTCCCCCACCAAGCATTCCTATGTTACTCTTTCCTATTTTCAAAGGTTTGTAAGTCTCTTGAACAGTAACTTACTCATCCTAGAATCAAACAATAGGATCTCAATCTCTAGAACTAAATGGTGTGGTAAAGCTTTAGAATCAGACACACCTCAGTTTGAATCCCAGTTCTGCTAATAACAGGCTATGTGATCTTGGCTAATTTATGAGAGTTCTCTGATACTCAGTTTTTCTCATCTTTGAAAATGGAAAATGGGATAACCATGCAGCTATTACATTAATATACTATAATCACAATATAATTATTATAATTCCTTATAGGAGTAAATAAGATAACACATAAAAAGTACTTAGCTTTTCACAAGAACCTACCTCAAAAATAGAAATCCTTTAAATTAGTCTTGTACTAAAGGGCTTCCTTATTTAAAATACATTAATCAAATACATATCTCTTTATCTGTTGGTCAACTTAGATCAACCTGAAATGACCAAGGTTAATGCTCTGAGCAGGTGATAATTGCACCCAAAAGGAAAAGCTGCAGATTTTTTAGTTTGCCTGCTCACATTTTTTATAGGTAAATATATTCCATTTAAAAAAAAAAAAAAAAAAACAATGAAAATAACTCGTTGACCTTTTCTTCCTACTTCCATTGACCCCTAGAGGTCTGAGGGTTCAAGGTCGAAAAATAGCATCATTGTTCCTGCTTTGTCCTCTAGATTGGACAGACCTAAATCAACCCAAATACATCTTTAGAGCATGTGTCTGGGAAGTGGGAGCACTGTGTAGTGGATCTTTAGAGCCCAACAGGCTTAAGTTTAAATCCTGTTTACTTGCTGTTAGTAACCCTGGACAAATTCCTTAATGTTTCCCAAGTCTCAGTTTAGTTTCTGTACAATAGGAGTAATTAAAGGAATTACTCATCTGAGAATCAAGTGAGGTATTGATAAAGTCCTAGTGCAACATTTGTCTACATAATACACGCTCATTTAAAATGGTGGCTGTTACTTGTATTTGTTTTAGGAGTCCAGGCAAGTTTAAAAGTTTACTCTTGATGTAGGAGTGGCTATAGGTTTTAAAGTTAGGATTATTATTATTTTTTTTTTTTGGAGATACACGATGAAGTTTTATTGATGATTCTTTTTCTTATCCAAATTAAGTAACAGGTGATAACATCCAGTTGCTTCAGAGGAAAAGTTGTCAGTGTCCATCTGAGTACGACAATGAAGATGTTTCTTAGGAACATTTTGTAAATGACACACAGTTATCATTAAAACAGTTGTAAAGAGCAAAAAGTGCAGCTGTCTTATGTGCAATAGATTCAAGAGGTTAAAGTTAGGATTATTTTTTATGCCACAAAGATTTAGGTATGAGTAAATGTGGCATTTCTACCCTTCAGTGGTTTAACTTAAATTACTGTATAAAAACAGGAGGCAGGAGCTCTGAGTTCTAACATGGCTTGCTATTTCATTCATCTGTGCATTCAGTCAACATTAGTAAATGCCTACAATGTGCCAAGCATGATAAATAGGCACTGGGGATACAGTGAATAAGACCTGGTCCTTGTCATCAAGATGCTTATTGACCTTAGGAGAGACAGATAATTCAAACTTACCTTTGACTTATCAAGACTTGTGTTCCATTCGTTTCTATTCATTATCCTTTAAGGTTTCACTTCTACCTAATAGGGATCCCATGGTTCATTCCTTCCACCATTCTCTTGACAGCACCCCAAAATCTCCATACCATTGTTTTTCTACTGCATTTGCCCCATATCCTCCTAACTTTGGATCAGTTTAACCATCTATCTTCTCTCCAAGATTACCCAGATAGCTACAGAAAATGACCCATTGCTAGGTTAGAAAAACTACACACATCTATGCTCTCCACCTCACTCTCAATACCATTTAGTAATTCTTTGTCTGGTCCTGGTAACTTCTTGTACCATTCTCCATATCATATGATCTGGTCTCATCTACCTTTTCAGCCTGTTTTCTGTCTGTTTTCCTCTCAGCTTACCCTTGAACATTACACATACTGTTTGGAATTCCCTACACACACCATGAAATTCCTGGCCTCCCCAATTTGCTCATGGCATCTCCCCAGTCATGGGGAGAGAGAACTCTGATCAGCAAGGATTTAAGTAGTTAGTTCTTTGACAGGCACATTTCTAGGGCAGAGAGGAATTATCATAGGTAGATAACATGAACGTCCACATTTTTCTGATCCCATGATTTCCAAGCAACTATGGTTATAATATGGCTTTAAAAATAAATTTCCTACAAGAAGAAAACATTGGCAGTTGCATTTTGCATCCTAAATTAATAAATTTGTACCCTGTTTGGTATATCAGTCTTTAAAGATTCAGTTACCATGATCACTTCTTTGGAGGTTATTTAGTTACAGATATACTAATGACATGGAGTTTCTGTATGGAAAAGTCAAGGGCTAACTAAAGACCTCTACAAACCCAAGATCATCACTGCCTTAAGAGAAAGGAGTTGGGGGCAGCATGAGCACTTGGATGTAACCTCTTATAGTGGAAATGTCCCTAATGGATATATATTAGCTTCTTACAAACATCCTTGCAGTGATATCCAATTTCCTTCTTTTGAAGCTTTGCTTGACAAGTAACCTTTTCAGTTATAACTGAATGGGAGGGCAAGCCTATACTTGTGCCCAGTTGCAGAGTACTCAGACCACAGATAGCTCCTATTATACACGGTAAGTCTCCTATCAATTTAGATGGAAGCCATCAAAATACCTGCCTAATTAGGCCTAAAAGTTAAGTTTCCAGGCTGAAAAGGAACAAAGTGAGATTAAAGGCTTAGAAGGAATTACGTGGCCCAGCACTTTTAGAACAATTTAATAAGAATATTTGCCATTTATAAATGTTTATTTTGTTATGCTTATCTTAGTTACTTCTTGCAAAAGCCATATTAACTCCCATTTTAAAGGCAAAGAAATTAAGGATTAGGTAAATGAAACAACTTGACCAAGCTGATAAATAGAACAAATGCTTAAACATCGGTCTGCCTGCCTCCAAAGCCTATGCTCTTTTTTCAATCACTGTGCTACACTGACTCCCCTTAACCAAGTCCATTCATTTATTCATTCACCATGTATGTATTTATTGAGTACTTACAATGTGTTAAGCATTGGACATACAAGGATTAATAAGGATACTTTCATGGAGGCCCTACAATAAATAGCAGGAGTCTAATATACAAAAATACATATAATAGTTTTAGATGCTATCATAAAATATGAGCAGCAGAGATACAAAGAATAGTATATAAGTGTTACCCGGATCTAGGTTGGGGAACAATGGGAAATTGCCATAAAGGATATGACAGTTTAGGCAGGCATTCAGAGATAGGGAGAATTTCTCCACGTGGATAAGAGCACTTGTGGCAGAGAGACCAGTAAGGAGGGAAAGGACCTACAGGCCGAACCCAGAAAGGTGCTCTGGGGAAACTGCAGATGAAGGATTGGAGGGGTGACCAAATAAGGCCAGACAGATGGGAGGAGGCCTGGTGTGTCACCATGAAGAGTTGGGTTTTAAGCTGCAGGAAATGGGAGTCTTGTGGAATTTTAAGGAGATCAATGACAGGATTAGATAGATTTTGTCTTAGATATCAGTAAGTATAACTATGGGGAAAGTACCATAAAGTCGGGTACAACATAGAAGAGTAAAGAGGTTGCTACTCTCCATGGTTTGATCATTATACATCTATTAATGCATGCTTGCCCTCTCCTGAGACCACCCAGATATTTTCCCTTGGAAAATAGCATGCAATGAGCTCTTTAATTGTGTACTAGTGAACTGATTTTTTGAAAAGTGTATGTGTGAAATGTACTTGTGCCTAGAATGTCAGCCTGTTACGAGTTTCTTTTGTAATTTGATTGTATGATTTGTTGTATTAGCCATCCCTCTTAGCTTTCTATCATTTTCAAATATGGCAACAATGTTTTCTAATTCTGTTTAAATGTAGATATATTATTCATTCCTATAGCATAAAGTTCAAACTCTTTATTATGATACATTATATAAAAGATCAATATCTTGATGTGAGTCTTTCCAACTCATCTCAAGCTCTTATCTACATATCTCACATTTTATCACATCAAACTACTTTTGGTTTGGTTCAGGCCTATGTTTTCAAACATCTATACCTTTGCTCATGCTGTTCAGCTATCTGAAAGGCTCTCCTGCCCCTTAGATGGGACTCCTCACCTATCTTCATATTTTATAGAGATCTATTAAAATATAATCATAAGACATTATGCTTGACCTAGCCTAGAGATGCAGGAACTCAATTCTATTAATCTTTTTGTCCTGGAGTATCAAAGCATAGTGGATAGGATACTGTTGGAGCTACCTAAATCAAATTTATTTTGCAGAACAAAATCATAGCATACTAAAAATATAAAGCATGAGCATATCCTTTTGTTGCTCTGTAAATGACTGAACAATCAATAGTTAATGCTTTCCTGCCTTCCTTAGTAAAGGCTTACTGACCATAGGGAGCCCTAGTTTACTCTTTTTTTTTTTTTTTTTTTTTTTTAAGGAAAACTATTGAAACAGAGTCCTAAACTTCTGTCTCTAGCAGTCATTTTGGTTCTTCTAGGCATTAATAAACCAAGAATCTATAAAAGAAATGTTAATTGTGCACATCAAACTTTTAATTTTGAATTTGAAGACCAAATATTTGTCTCTTTTGAGCTACAATATTCAGGGTCTCTGGTCTGTTTTCAATTGGAATATAAATAACTCAATCCAGAACTAATAACTTTTAAAGATGAATTGATAATTCAACTTTCCTATCAGCCAAATATAGTGCTATTAGAGTTCTGAAAAATTAAAAGACAAGACCATTCATGATTGATTATTGTTTTTAAAAGTCTACATTTTTAATGAAGCCAAATACTAAACACTAAGGTCTGTGGAACAATGATAGACAAATAGCTATATATACATTGAGATCTTAATGTATCTTGATAGGTTAAAAAGCCCTTTCCAGACAAGAGTGGTGCTGTGGAACATGTTTAGTTTCAGCATATAGATAAGATAAATTTCAAGTGTCTTTGATTTTTTATAAAATATGTATATGTTCCAGCTATCCTCTAGTATCTTGTTTTTAAGAGTGCTATGCTTTCTTGACTTTGGTTAAAATGATTACATACTGATGCCTAGACTCCTTTTCAGAAGACGTAAACATATGTTAGTATGAAGGTAAATTTAAATGTTGTGATTAAACCTGTATTTAAACACATTTTTCTAGAGCCTCAATGTTTTTAAATGCTTAAAAACTGGTGGTGGTGGTGGGAATTTTCAGAATGCTTCTTACGATTAACTGTTAATTTTTTTGACTTAAACTCCCCAAACTAAGTCCTTTAAAACTAGAATATATATATTATACATATATGTATAACAAATTAGTGTTAATTGCACTTACAAACTGCAGCATTTTTAATGCTTCTGATAAACCTTCTCTAGAATTAAAACCTAACATTTTATATTGTATCAAATTTATAGGGTAAACTATTGTGCTCATCTCATTGTTTTCTGCCTCCATGCCTATTTTGCTATGCAAAAGCTTTGTGTCAATTTACTTTTTGAGCCATTTAAAACCAAACCAAATTATTCCTTCAGCACATTTTAAACAATCCCTTAAAGACCTCTTTTTCTTGGCTATGTTTCCAATCTTGGCTTATCACTATAATATTTCATGCTCCATGCTTCTGAAAAATTCAATATTCAAGAACAAAGTAATCCAGAGCTTTACTTCATTTCAGTCTTTTTATATCCTAGGGCTGTCCCAACTCAATGACCCAGTTTTTATTGTGTCACATCTCGGCTGTCTGTTGCAGACTGTGACCAGCTTACCTAATCCTTTTCCTGTCCCTTATCAGTTTTCCCTTAATTCAAAAATCTTTTTTTTTTTTTTTTAATTCTTTGCAGTTCTCCTTTCACAACTTTTAGATTTTTTTTCCTCCTTGGGAGACTCAGAGTTCCCATGGTAGCTACTCAGAAACACAGAGTTGAATGGGAAACTGAAGTCAGTAAGTCTTTGTCAAAATTGTATCTTTAGAATTGTGGGTGGTGAATGACAGAAAGTGGATATTATAATTTGGCAATACTTATCAAGGATCCTTACAAATGTTCATACCCTATGATCTAACAATTTCACCAGATTATTAATGAAAAAGAATCACCTAAGATATAGAAAAAGACATATGTATGCAATAATTATTACAATGTTATGTATAGAAGCAAAAGAAAAAAACCACAAATATCCAACAGTAGGGTAGGAGGGAAGTTAAATTACTGTCGATCTACTTGATGGACTATTGTGTAATCATTTAAGATGATGATTGTGTGACTATGGAGAAAGATGGGTAAATATTTATAATGTTCTCAGAAGAGCAGGGTACAAAATTTTAAGTGCCAATGATCATAGCTATATTTTTAAAAAAGCATTTATGAACTGAAAATTGTAAGGCAACACTGTTACTAAGCAAAGGGGGGCTCATTCTCAAGGTGTCTTGATGTAAGACCTAACAATGAATGTTGAGAAAAACAGGTCTTTATTTACAATATTCCAACCTGAGGGTGGGGCTGGGAGCACAGAGAAGCTGAGTCCCGTTTTCTCCTGAAACCCAGCACTTCCCTTGCTCCCTAAAAGACTATAAGCCAAAACTAAACCCAGTAGTTCCCCATTCCTTATCCATTAGTTCTCTCCTTCAGGACCTGGGGTATGATACCGTCAGCCTCCATATGCCAGTCCAGAAAAGCATGTGCCATGCTACTCTGGATCATGGTGAAGTCCAGGAAAGGCACATGTCCTAAAAGAGTCCTCTCCACATGTCCTGAGTTCCAAGAGACCAGATAGAGACTGGGTCTGTAAGGTGCAGTCCTTGGCAGCTGCAGAGTCAGCTGGAGCCAGTGCGATCAAAGAAGCAGCATGCCTGCTTTCTTACTGGCCCACGCCACATGGTCGGATCACCCCTGTGAATTGCATAGCTGCCTGCTGCTTCTTCCTTCTTACCATGGACCAGCTTCACTATGAACTATAAGCTGCTACGTTATGGCTCTCTTTCTCACACCAGATCTTGTGGGGGCATCCTTTCAAAACTACATGGCTCTCCTCCTCACATGGCTGCCACCTTAATTTCAAAACCTTGAACTTGCCCTGTGACAGAGTCAGTGTGGTGACCAGTCCTGGCCAATGACAGAATCTTGGGTAGGCCCTGTAAGCTCTTTTGTCACCATTTTATGTAAGGTCAAAGCCCCTCCCATTTCCTTGCTGCCATGGAACAGCCATAGCCGTTTGCATAACTGAGACACTAGCTACCAGCCATAGATATGCAAAGGCCACCTCTCAGGAAAAATGGCTGTGCTCCACTGAGTCCCATCCCCAGATTCTGAGGCTTCTGTCCACTCTCTTACATTTGCTAATAGCTGTTATTTGAGGGTGACAGAACTATAGATGATTTTTCTTTTCTTTATTCTCATAATCTTGGTTCAATTTCTCTTAAAATTTGTTTTGAAAAACCATTGTTTTAACTAATGCAAATTGAGAATGGTTTAGGTAGATTATGTCAAATAAAATGTATAAAAGGTGATCAGATAGAGCTCTATTTAAATCTAACAACCTAAACACTTGAGGGAGGAGGAGTCCACAATAAGACAATCAGTAATTCATTTTGTTTACCATTGTGTATAATCCCCAACAGAATGACTTAGGAAAAGATGTGTTGTTACCTGTTTTAAAATGTAAAATAAAATTAGCTTTTGAAAGTTTAATATGTTCTACTTGTTTATTTTACTGCTCCTGACTTTATCCAGGCCATCTTGTTCTCTCTGAAGTTACTGCATCTCCCTCTAGTCCAACCCTTTGAATCCATTTTCCACCCTGTCTTCAGAGAGGTCTTTCTGAAGCCTAAATGTTTGTGGTATTTCACTATTTAAACTATGGAGGGATTCAGAATGTAAAAGCTTTAGCGTAGCTTACTAGCTCTTCCCAAGCTCCTCTACCTTATCTTGTGTCCTTTCTTTTCATGTGCCTTCCTACCAGCTTTACCAAACTACATGAAACAGTACTCACACTCCCTATTATTTGTCTCTTAATACTGAAATGAACACTTGATACCCACTTATTCTCCAGATTTCAAGTGTTATTTTGTTTAGAAAGGCTTCCCAGATTCCTTATCTTTTATATGTCCTTTCTCTATAATCCTACGATGCCTCCATCACATTGTGCTTTCAATGGTTTACCTGCCTTTTCCACCAGACAGTAAACTTTCCTTATTGTGTGGACAGGCAAGTTTCAGTGAGTGTGTATGTCTGTTTATTTATATTAAATGTCACCCCAATAAACAAGTGTACATTTCTCTGATACATTAACTGTATATTGCATTGCATACCCACCACCCAAAGTCAAATCATCATTCATCATCATGTATTTGGCTCCCTTTACCCTCTACTCCCCACCTCCCCTTCCTTCTGGTAAACACCATGCTGTTGTCTGTGTCTATGAGTTTCAATTTCATATTCTACATATGAGTGAAATCATACAGTTCTTAGCTTTTTCTGACTGACTTATTTTGCTTAGAATAATATTCTCAAGGTCCACCTATGTTGTTGCAAATGACAGTATATCATCTTTTCTTATGGCTGAGTACCATTCCATCTATATACGTATCACATCTTTATGCAATCTTCTATCAAAGGATACTTTGGTTGTCTTCATGTCTTGGTCACCATAAATAATGCTGCAGTGAATATAGGGGTGATCTGTGTTTAACTGCACTACCATTCCCCATGCCCCCTCCTTGTGCTCTGACAATGAGAGGACCAGTGAATGCTAACCTCAAGAGCTAGGAACAAAGAAGGGAAATATTCTGGAAGCCAAAATCTGTTATCTGTCAGGTACTTATGAGTATTCATAAGGCATTCAATGCACCTCCCTGATGATGTCAGACTTTACTACTTTGTCTTGCAAATATTTTACCTTCCACTTGGGAACACATCTTATTAGTCTATGAACCCCCCACTAGTCCTTACACATGCTAGATAGGTATTCAAACACATGTTGATTAAAATCCAACTTGAAAAAATCATTCTGACTTATAGAAATGTATATCTACCTTGTCTGTGATGAGAAAGACTCTGGAAGAAAAAATGTGAAACATAAAATATTTGTGAAGCTCAACATCCTAACAAACTTTCACAACAGTGTTATGACCCCCTGGAAAGAAAGATGTAATAGAATTAAGGATAAACAAATGTATTCAAATAAAATAAAAATAAGTACTATCTAAATCCCAAATGTGCTGACATGTAAATATCTTTTCTACTTCAATTTTCATATTCCTACATAGGGAACCAATAGAAAATACTGATTCAGCCTAACAAAGGAATCATGGTTTTACTGTTTAGATGAAAACCAAATGACTGTCATTTTCACAATTGACTTTCCTAGTTTCTTTTCCCCACCCTTATCATATCTGCTTTGTAAGCAATATAGTTATTACAGCAAAAATAATTTTTGGAAAATAAAAAGAAATCAAATATCTTTTTTCCAAAATTTTTAGTCTGTAAAAATTGCAAATTATGACTCCAGTATTTTAGCTATTAATCTTTTCATCCTAAATTAAAGTTTAAATGTGTCAGAGTCTCCGCTATTTAAAACAAAACTTTGGACACAATTGTTAAATAAAAGTCTTTCTTGATCACCCTCCTAACTTATCTGCTATGTAGACTTAGCGTTCTTATTTTACATTTTCTTGCAGAATCACCCATCTATTCCTACCTGGAAACAAATTAGAAAACTTTCCACCCGGAATTCTATTTGAATTTCAAATTATTGGAGTATACCTGTTACTAGTTTGGTATGAGGGAAAGGTTAATTAGCCAGTGCATGGGGAGGTGGGAAGGGGGGAAATCTTTGAACTGTGTAATAATAATAATAATAATAAAAACCAGAAATAAAATTAGCATAAATAGTTTGGTCAGGTGTAATTAAGGGTGGGAAGTGAAAACATTTTAAAAAACCAAGCAATGTAAGTATAAACAAGGCAAAACATGGAAATCCTAGGATGCGCATGAATTACAGAGAAGGGAAATTGAAAAGAATAATTTTTAATATAGCTGTAACTATTTCTCAGTAAAATACCTTACTTATAAAACCACATTTTCCTATAATAAAGAATAAAATATTACACTGTTGCCTCTTTATCTGAAGTTTTGCTTTCTGCAGTTTGTTACTCATGGTCAACCATGGCCCAAAAATTCAAATGGAAAATTCCAGAAATAACTCCTAACTTTTCAAATGTGCCCTGTTCTGAGTAATGTGACGCAATCTCATGCTGTCCTACTCTGTCCTGCCTGGGATGTGAATCACCACTTTTTCCAGCCTCTCCACATGGTAAATGCTACCCACCCATTAGTCCTCAGATCATCTTTCATAATATTGTAGTGTTTGTGTTCAATTAGCTCTTATGTTACTTAATAATGGCCCCAGAGTGCAAGAGTAGCAATACTGACAACTAAAACATGCTAAAGAGAAGCTGTGAAGTGCTTTTTTTAAGTGAAAAGGTGCATGTAGATAATAAGATATTTTGAAACCATTCACATAACTTTCATTACAATATATTGTTATAATTGTTCTATTTTATTGTTATTGTTGCTAATCTCTTAGTATGCCTAATTTATAAATTAAATTTTATCACAGGTAAATATATGTATACAGGAAAAAAAAAACCATAGTATGTAGAGTATTCAGGACTATCCAAGGTTTCAGGCACACACTGGGGGTCTTGGAATATATTGCTTGCAGGTAAGAGGGGACTACTTCTCTTTAAAAACAATCCAATAATCACTTTAATACAATGTTCAGATACACCCAGTCAATTTTGCTCTTATCAGAATTTCTTTAAGTAGGTTTTTCCTATTAGCAAGGGAACATGCTTACTTGTGACCGTGAGTACAGACCCTTTACTCACATTAGCTCACTGTGGAATAACAGGCACCCTGGTTTTCAAATCAAGCCTCATGTGAATTTATTGGGTATGAAGCAGTTCTTCAGTAAATGACGAATGATTTAGTAGATGAGATTACAAGGATTAAAGCTTAATAAGGCTCTCTACTATGTATTTTTTCTCCTTTTGTCTCTTGTAACTCTATGATAAAAATAAACCCACAGCCAAAAAGAATTATTTGTTACAAATACTTTAATATAAATATTTTAATAAATTTATTGTAAAGGCATTTTGTATACCACTGCCAACATAAATGATGAACATGGTTTTACGAAAGTTACAATTTTATGATAAAAATATTTCCTAAATACCATGATAACCCACTTGTTTTCTTCTTAACCTCGGGATAACAGCTGAGATGAGGGTTATAATTTAACCCTAGCATACATGAAAATTTGGTATCTTGGTTTACAAATATAGTCCAATACACCACAATATTGATAAGCATTTCCATGTGCTTCAGAGTACTGCCAAGACATGGATAGCTAACAATTTTAAAAGAAATATACACTAGAAATTTCTAACTAGAAAAGTTATAGGTACTAACTAGAAATATTACAGTAAAGCTGGTAAACTGTAACCACCAACACAGAATTCTACACACCTGAGAAAGTCAACACCAAAGAATTAAGATATTTGGCATTAGGTGGCAAACATCTAGGCTTTCGGGTTGGCTTACTGCTTTTGTGTACTGTACAGTCGATCATTGCCCTCACCCTTAGAATTTTACTGCTAGAGTATACAGCTCCAAACACTTGCTTTGTCCTTTTTCTCATACTAGATCTCTGATGTTTTCCTAACTCTTGCAGTTCTCCAGAATGACCTTTCAGGTTTTCATGAAACACACTGGGTCAGATCTCTTCTGTACCGGATCTGATTGTTCTCATGCCTCCTTTATTTGCAGAGAGCCTGTCAAAGTCTTGGAGGTGGAAATGAGTTGCCAACTGATTTACCATTTTCCTCAAGGTAAGAAATGCTGAAACAACTTGGAAAGTAAGGAACATAGTAAAGATGATGTGTACTGCTTTTTCCAAGGGCAGATTCATTAGACCTTCATTAAAGAGCAAGAAAAGAATTAAAGGCAACTGCAATAGTAGGCTTAAAAGCCAAAAACCAGCCAGCTCAGGAACCTGAAATGACACATATTAAGAGTAATCAGACCAGTAAAGTATACCCTTTTGTTTATAAAATAAGAAAATACTTAACCCTCCTATGAACCTATGCTGTGATCTCTATAATTCAAAAGGAGTGTAACATGGTCCTTGCCCTCAGAGAACTTACAGTCTAGATTAGAAAACTAACTTATGTGATAATTCTAGAACACTACACCATAGTGAATAATTAAATGTACCACTTAGAAATATAGACTGACTACTACAAGAAGTAAGACAGGAGAGTGACTAGGGTATGAGAAAGAATTCAGGATTGTAGGCTTTTAAGGTTGGGTAGAAAGAAGAAGAGGCAAGAATATAATTAAGCAAAGATATGGAATGAGCATGACTGGGAATCAACATGTCAGCCTGGAATGGATTCTTAGTTTAGGAAATAGCAAGATATACAGCAAGACAGGCTGGGTGCAGCCTAACATGAAGGGCCTAGAAAACCTTCGGAATCTAGGCATTATCCCTAAGCTCTGATAACTAACTGTGCATGTTTAGGCAGCATAATGATTCAGAAAACATGTGTCCAGGACAGCAAATGAGCTTATAATTTCTTACTCAGGAACCAAATAAACATGTTTAATTTCAAGACTGGTGAGAAGAGGAAAAAAATGATCAATTCTTAAGCACTTACTATGTTAGGTACTTTATATAAATTATTTCACTTAATCCCAACAAAACTGTGAAATATTTCCCCCATTTTATTTATTTATGTTATTTTCTCCATTTTACTAAAAGAAACCAAGGCTGATGAGATCAAGCAAACAGACCACTGTGAGTGACAGAAGAGGTCCAGTTGGAGCATAGCTTTAACTACATGCCTTTGCTCCTTCCACTATACCTCACTGCCCTTTCCTTGCTATGAAAACCTTATTGCATTTACATGTAGTACTGAAAGAAAGGAAAGAGGAGCCTACCTTTTCCTGTAGGTTACCCATGTAGCCCAGATACAACCTGATAGCTTCAATTAAGGTTATTAGGATGATAACAGTGACCACAATGAATTTATAGTAATCAGGCAAAACTGGATACTAAAAACAAAAATAAACATGTTTATAAAATCTCACATATAGTAAAACTGACCTGAGATTTTAAAAATTAAGAATTTTAATTTTATTGATAATACAGCAATGCCAAGGATGGGCAGAAGAGACCTTAGCAGAAGTATTCAAGTATAGCCTTACCTTCATTTGAAGCATCATAATGCTGCTCACCCACCAAAGAGGAAAAAAGTAAGCATTAAAATAAAGTGACATCTGCAATGCCAAACTGGAAACCATTTCATTATCTACGACAGAAATAGAGAGAAAAGAGACAAATTCTTATTCCTGGTCCATGCCTATAAATTCCTTAGTTCCTTAGAATAACTACCATATTGGCTCAACAAAACTCCAAATTTTAAGCCTCTTTAGGATCATTGCCAGTGAAAGCAAATATTTACCATTATACTATTTAGTTCATACATTGGCTACTTGGGGGTATAGTTCACATTTTTTATTATTTTAGCATTTTGCCATTAAAGTCTGGTTGTTTTTGCACCCTACTGGTATAAGTTCAAAGCAGGATATCAATATAAATCGCATTGAGACACAATCATTGTTATTACCACCTTTGTAAAGTTCTGTGTAAAGAGCCTGTAAAATGAACACATAAAATACATGAAAACTACTTTCTCATATATAAACTATTATCATACAAGAAATCTCCCCAAATTATAATTATATACATACCCTTTTTCAGCATACCCTAATTCCACCCATTCATTAATATCCAATTAAAATGTCACTTTTTCCATATATTTTTTCTTGTTTGTACTCCCTCATTCCATTAGAAATCTCTTTCCCTTGTAGGTTCTTATCACTCTAACCTGTGTATAAGAAGTGTTAGCAAAGGACCATATTCCCTCATTCAAGATACAGTCTGGTGTAGTGAAGAGATCATGAGCTTTGGAATCCAAATAAACATGGAATTCCCCAAACTTCCCAATAGCTCTGGATGCTAGATTTGAGATAAGTTATTTAACCTCTTTGACCCTCAATTTCTTTATCTAGAAAATGGTAACATTAAAATTATCTCACAGACTGCTTGTACAGATTAGAGATAATATATTTCATCCTAGTACCATGTCTGGCACTTAGGGGACACTTGATAAATATATGTCCCCTTTCCTTTTCTTTCACATATAAACAGCCTCAATGTAAACACAGACCACATTCTACCCAAATTTGAGACCCTCATAGAACCTAGCATCTTGTTTTACACGTCAAATACACATAAGCACAATGAATTAATAAGCATAAATGTCAAATACACATAAGCAGAATGAATAAATAAAAACAGACTGTCATTTGTGATACATGGGCTTCATTTATCTCAGACTAATTGTACAATATTTTGCTTTTACGTAAAGGAGAAGGGTCCTAAAATAGAATTTTAGTTTTAAAATTGAGCCCTATTTTGCATCTTAAATTTTACTAAATTCTCATAGGAACCAATATGTATTTAGAAATCAATTGCTTTAATTGTAATAATTTACAAAGGCTCTAAAATAAATTTCTTAAAAACAGGTTTTTTCTTTTTCCCCACAACTTATAATAATTTAAAAAGACAAGGAATATGCAAAGTTTCCTTTAGCTCCAAGAATATGCCTGATTATTATGATCTTTTAAAAATCCTAATTATGATATATTTTGCTTGCACCTATTTATTAAATCACCACTGGTGAAGGAATGAATTCTTAACATATGTCAAATCTGAAGGCAATTCACCATCCTAGGATTTTTTCATAATAATAGTACAATTTGAGCCCTGGCTGGTGGCTCAGTGGATAGGTGCAGGCCTGCGAACCCAAAGGTCAATGGTTTGGAGTCCTAGCCAGGGCACATAACCAGGCTGCAAGCCAGGTCTCCAGCCAGGTCCTAAAGGACCTGCTAGAGGCAGGTGAAAAACAACCATATATTGATGTTTCTCTCTCTTTTCTCCTCCCTCCCTGCCCTTCTCTCTAAAAAATAATGAATATTTAAAAATAATAATACAATTCTTGGATAGCTGTGGACATGGTAATGATATATATTTGTAATTACAGTACAATTTATCAAACTTATACCAGATCCACAAAAACAATGTGGAAAAATAATGATAAATTAGTTAAGCTTAAAATTTTAATACCTTTGGAACAGAAACTATAGTCAAATTTTGCAGAGAAGTTTTTATGTTAAAAGTTTTATACAATAACATCTTAAGAGCTATGCTATATCTGTATTTCAGCAGATCAAACTGATAATCATGCAATTGAAAATCAAATTAATATGTAAATGAACCTTGAAAGCACAGACATGAATTACACAAAATTTGGAAAAGTATAAATTGAGTTCTGTAAATGGAATTTAAATTAAAACAGTTCTAAACTACCAGCAAACTACCAGCCAGCTGCCTGATTTTGTGTAGCAAGTGAGCTAAAAATGTTTTTTCACATTTTTAAATGGTTTGGGGAAAATAATCAAAGAATAGTTTTTTTAACACTGAAAATCACATGAAATTTAAATTTTAGTATCCACAAATAAAGTTTTATTGGAACACTGCCTTGCCTACCCAGTTACCATTATCTATAGCTGCCAGAGATCTATGGCCTGCAAAATCTAAAACATTTACTATTTAGCCCTTTTACAGAAAATGCCTGCTGACCTCGGATACCTTGTTTCACCAGATTTTAGAGCCTGTTAAGCCTTAGCTTTAGAAATCAGAAAAGTAAAAACCTAGTTTTTCATACTATGTTTTTCTCTGTACATCCACATCATGAACAAGCCTAAATCTGGGGGGACAAGGAAGTAATCAAGATGGAAAAAATGCAACTATAGAACCCAACTTTACTTTTCTCTGATTCTTTTAAAAATTCCTAAACCAAGCAATAGAAAAATATTTATATTTCCAGCTGAGTTTAGCGATAAAAACCGTATGGCTTTGTTTGACAGTATGTTGTCTCTCATCTTGATTTAAGAAGGGGAAACTGTTGTGGAGAAAATCCGCATTACCACTTGCCAGTCAGGTAGCATCAGGGCATTTTGTTAGAAGGTTTGGTGAAGGGTTACATGTAAGGGAGGGGAGGACAAGGCAGGGAGGGGGAATGCTTTAGTGAAGACGATGCTAGCTAGTGTGGACCTTACTCTGGCGGTTTAAAGTGACTTAAAAACACACAAAAAAACCTTTCTGCCTCTTCTGCCGGAAAACTGCCTTTGGTGGACCGTACTTGTTATGCCAGGAAAAGAGAAAAGGAAAAGAGATTTTACCGGGGTGGGTGTGGGGGGTGGGAAGGAGAGATTCCCTCCCCTTAGGCTAGAAAAGCCAGGGCTGACGCTGCAGAAGGCGCTGGACCTGGCTCGTGCTGTGAAAGGTGGCTTTTATAGTTTTGACTTTTTTTTTTTTTTTTTCGAGGAAGGCCAGCGCCACTTCGGCGGCCGTGCTTGCAATTCGCAGGCCAGGCCTCAGCACGACCCGCCATCAGCGCCCAGCTACGTCCCATCCCTAGCTCTCGGCTCGGCCTCTCTTCCAAGGCGCTTCCCGCACTGCGGAGAACCAACTGAAGGCGAAACTGCCATTTTAGATCCTGGCAAAATCCGCTGCTCCAAACCGGTGCCAGGTAGTGGGTGGGGCACTCACCCGGACCTTCGCTGGACTCTGGCCCGGTCCGGTTCGAGTCTCCGAACACTGTCCGGCTGAAGTTTCCCAGCCGCAGGCGGACCGGATCCGGCAGCTCCATGCCCAGGTTTCTCCACGTGTCCCGGCTCGGTGTCCTGTTCCCACAGCAACCCTGCGGCGCTGGGCCCCGGCGCTGCAGCCCAGGGCTGGGCAGAGGCGGGGGTTGTGAGCCGAGGGCTGCGAGCCTGAGAGCTTGGAAGGTAGGAGTGAGGGGAAAGCCGGTTCCTGTTGAGCGCCCCAGCCGGGTGCAGAACGGCAGATTCCATAATCCTGGTGTAAGCCCCAGTAACTTAAAAACAAGTAGAAATAATAGGAAATGCCTTGAGCTTGGATTCTGATAGAAGCCCTCACACCTTGCCAGTGGGATGCAACCTTTCTAGAAGGAAGTAGACAACTTAATGCAGAGCTTGGAGGCTGTTCATGACCCAGTAGCTCCTGTTCTAGGACTTTATATGTATCATGTATAGTAGTTCTAATCATATATTCCTAGAAAATACACATACACCATACATTTGATGGAACACATTGCTGTAGCTTTGAAACTGTTTGCAATGAATATTTGATAAGCATTAAGTTCAAGTAAAAATACAAAACAGAAGTAAAACTAAATAGACATGAATCTAATTTGGTAAAATGTGTGTGTAAAAATGGGGAGCAAGAAGGGGGAGGAAGGAGCTCAGCACCATGGCTTCAAAAGACCGGACTGAAATAACTCATAATGTTAAAAGTTATTTCTGGATTGTGCATTTTTTGGGTGATTTAAATTTTTCAAAATGTTCTATATTTTCAGCTTCCTCTCAAGTAAGATGCATTAGTATTTTTTTAAAAAGATGATTTAAGTATAATATACTTTTCAATCCATGGTTTGAAATCCCTTTTTGAGAAGTTATACTGTGTCAGGTCAGTATTCCTCTTATTCAAGGGTCAGTTGTATATACAGAAAAGAGCACAAACTCATTTTACACATGTAACCAGCACCCAGTTCAAGAAATAGAACCCTACCAGCATATCCAGAGGCTTCACCTTCTTATTTCCTAAGTCACCAAGCTGCACTTCTGACTGACCCTGTCTGACCTCTAATGGCATACTTTTGCCTATTTTTATGATTTATGTAAAAGTTATCATACAATATGTGTTTTTCAAAAAATCTAATTCTAAATAATAAAATTATTTTTTATGAAATTCCTTCATACTGTTGAGTATATAGTCTTTTTCTTTGCTGTTTGTGCCTATAACACAAGTAAGTTTATCCATTTTACTGTTGATGAGCATCTGTGTATTTTCTAGTTTGGAACATTAGAATAGTGTCACTTTTGGTAAAAATATGTCTCATGGTAAACATTTGCATGCACTTGTATTGAGTTTATTCCTAAGAGTGGAATTTCTGACTTATGAGATATGATCCAAGTATTTTTCAAAGTGGTTGTTCCAATTTCTACTGCTTCCAGCAATGTAGGAACATTTGTGTTGCTCCAAGTCCTTTCCCATTCTTTCCACCCATTCTGATTCATGTGTGGTGAAGAGTATTTTTACAATTAAAAGAAAACACACGCACATATTTCTATAAATCAAAAGGAAGTTAATGGAAGAAAAGAGCAACAAGGCTAATATTTCAAAATAATTCAACTGATGTTTATTTTATTCCTACTTTTCATGATACTGTAATAGGCTAATTAGGGATGTAGTCCTCTGCATCAAGAAGCTCAGCCCAGTGACAGAGTAAGAGTACAATACACATTAGTAAAGAAACATACACAGAGGAGGAAGCTGTTAATTCTGGTTGAAGATGTTAGGGAAAATCTGGCTGATTTTAATTTCAAGATGGAACTCCAGCCTCAGTATCTCCAAAAAGACTTCCAGGACCTCCCTGAAGATGGCTTAAGTGCCCTCTTCTATCTTTTTCGAAGTATCTTATTCTGTGTTACTTTGGTCACAGTGCTAGTTATGCTGTGCTTTAATTGTTTATTTGTGTCTGTTTCTTTTGCTAGTTCACAAGCTCTTTGAGATCAGGGATAGGCTTTCATCTTTATATCCTCAGTAACTGGGTAACTATTGAATGAATAAAGGAAATGAAAGGTCTAAAGATTCCCCTATCTTCCCATTTCTGGTACAGGGACTTAGCCTTTATACAAGGTTCATGCCATAGAATGGGGAATTGATACATTAAAACAGTGAATTATAGCAATCAAAACAATTTTTTTTTTCTAATTTAGCAGCAAAAAGTTTCATTTATTAAATTAACCAAGATTGTTATAAAGAGCACAGTCAAGCAGGAAGCCTCATACTCTACTGATTGAATTATAATTTGAACAATCTCACTGAGGAAAGCCATTGACAATATGTACAGATTACCTGAAAAAATATTCCTGCTTCTAATATAATAATCCAAATTTTAAAGCTATTTTTTGGGAAATAATCATAAAAATAAATGAAGTTTTATACATCAAGATATTTTCAACATTATTGATACAAGTTTAAAACATAATTAAAAGGTGGGGGAGCATTTGATGTGCTCAATCACAGGGCCTACTTAAGCAGATTATGATATTCATGATGAGGTAGCAGGCTATAGTGGGACTATAGTGAACTCTGCTCTCTATGCCCTTGGAAGCAGAGAGAGCAGAGTTCAAATCCCCTAGCATTCTCACTTTAGTACCTCAGAGCTTGATTTTCAGACCTCTACAAAGAGAGGAGAAAGATGACTTACTGTATGGTTGGTGTGAAGATTATGTCATTGAGTAAGGCTTTCTATAAATGATAGCTATCAGTGACACATTTATTAAAATGATGTTTGTGAAGAAGAAACTCCTATAGAGGAAGTAAAATCATGCCAGCATTTAATTTTCTGAATTCAACTGTACCTGTGAGGCAATACCTCTATTACTTTTCTAGTAAAGACAGAGGATGCCATTAGCCATGGTGACCAAGTTTATCAAAAGCCTGAGTGAATCTTTTTAAAAGATATTTTTCTAGCATTGAAAAAAGAAGTGAACATTGTAATTATTTCCTCAAAATCCTGGAGGGAAAAACTGACAAAATGATAGGCATTTTTCCTTTTAATTTCATTTATTGTTCAAGTTTCCTATAATAAACATGCCTGTCATAGTTCAGAAGAAATATTGAAAATAGAGAAACAAGCAATGATGGTGCAAAAATATATTAAAGATTTTTGAGAGGAAAGAAATGTGGTTTGGAAAGAATCCTGTCATTATTGATGTTACAAATAGTCCAAAAGGCTCAAAAAACATTCTGAATATTGTTAGTTGATGCTTACAGTATTTACAGGCAGCAATCACGTTAGTTAAATACTGAAGAACAGAGAAGGGAATCCATTTGTATGGAATCAAGAGAATAGTATAATTTGGGATTCCCATTTTTTAGATCTAATACTCCAAACCTAAAGCAAGAAGTATAGAGTCTGTTCTTAAAATCATGGAAATCGTCTGCAGCAAGATCAGTAATAACCCTATGAAGTTAAACTGTTTACTCTTATGCCAGTGTTGATGGTCAGAGTAATAGCTTCTTCCCCAATACTTGTTTAATATATTTCATTGGGGTTAATAACATTTATAATTTACTTCTTGAATATTTTTTCACACAAAAAAATTGAGCTTAATACAATGGTTTGTTTCTCTTTGACAAGCAAAGTTATTAGGTAATAATGTATTATGTGACAAGTAACTGATTTTGAGAGTTATTTAAATTATTCCTTGGCATAACAAAGATGCAGATTTTTCTTCTTAATAGTTTTGAAAAAATATAAGAGAATGTGTTATTCAATTTATTGCCTAAAAAGGAACTGTAGACACTTCTAAGTATTTAGGTACATTTAAAAGATAAGTTATATATTTAGGCATAATATCTTCAGATATGCTTCCACATGTGAACACCACATTTAAAAATTTTTACTCTCACCTGAAATGTAACCTAGTAATCCTCAAGTTGTTAATGGATAATCAAAACCTTCTTGACACTCTAGTACAATATACTCTATTCACAACACTTTCAGAGGTTTATAAGAAAGAACCAGGCTATGAATTATGTGGAAAGTCAAATCTCATGAAGGGAATCTCTCTTACTATATTAAGTGATATTTCAAGGCTTACATTAATATTTTGCCTTCAAAGACATCTCCATTGAGCATTTTTATTAGAAAATTCTTTCCCCTTTAAAATGCTATTTATATTATAGCTTTTTGGTTCTGTGCATTTCTTTGTGTTAGCCTACCACAGTGTTCATCTGTTACAGCAAGCTGCTGCTCCCTGTGGCAGACTATGTGGGAGGTGGGAACCACAAGCCAGGGAAGATCGGTAAAGAAAAACTTGGTTAAGGAAAACCTCAGATCTGTAAAGTGAATTATGATACTGATTAGAAGCAAGTGACCATTTTATTGACTAAGAGTTCCATTTTTAGTAATGATAGTATTACTGTACTAATCATATTTTTTATATTACATAGTGTAAAAATATGAATTCTGTTCTGGGAAGAAAATCTTTATGTCTTATTGACTATAATCAAATATTTTTCTGCCCCACCGAAATATTAATACATTGTACCTCTTGTTTGTTTTGGACTGTGGTTCTGTGCTTTTAACATTGTCTTCGATAGTATACTGTACATTGCTTAGTCATATTCAGTTTTGATCCCCAATCACATCAAAGTTATGAGTAGAAACATTGTAGATGTACAATTTTGTATTAAAATGAAAGGTGTACATATACATAAAGAGTTCAAGTAAGTTTGAATTATTATATTTATGTAGATGAATAATACAACTATCTAAATTTTCTTGAGGGTTAATTTGCTTTGTAAAATAGAAAATCATTATAATTATTCCTGTATCTCATTTCCTTTCCCACTGTATTTGTAGTTAACACACAATTATTCTTTTCTTTTCTTTTTTTTCCCCAACACATGCTGTGAAGATGAACAGAAGTCCTGGTGATTGGAAACAAGTGTGGTAGGAGGTCAACAGGGATGTCCTGGGCCCTGGCTAAGCTACAAAGCTGTGCACAGAAGGTGGTGAGTTCATGTAAGTTCAGAAGCCACCTATAGGTAGGCCAGTGTCCTATGAAATGTCAGTACGGTAGTGGCACTACCACCACCACCACCCTGCCTTTATCCATGAGTTGACTTTCTGCAGTTTCAGTTGAGATCAACCTTGGTCCAAAAATAGTATCTGCACGTTCAACTATGGACATTGTCATGGTTTGATGAGCCAGGTTCACCAAAGCAGATGAATCAGAATGTTGATAGTAGCCTAAAGTTACATCATAATGCCTATGTCACTCACTTCACTTGATCTCATTACATACACGTTTGTCATCTTATATCATTAGAAGAAGAAGGGTAAGTACAAGATAGTAATATATTTGGGAGAGAAGCCACATTCACATAACTTTTATTACAGTATATTGTAATTGTTCTAGCTTATTATTAATTATTGTTGTTAATCTTCTATTGTGCCTAATTTATAACTTAAACTTTATCATTGGGACATACGTATAGGAAAAACATAGTATATATAGGGTTTGGTATTATCTTGTGTTTTGAGGCATCTGTTGGGGTTCTTAGAATTTATTCTCCCTCTTATCGAGGGGACTACTACTGTATAGGGAAACAGCCCTACCACTGAACGTTCTCCAAACTACTCCATCCCTGCTTCCTGAAGTATAAAGAAAGGGAGAATAGAGAGGATAGTTTTTTGTGAAATAGAATATTCCTAAGGATACCCTTATCTCTCCCTTCACCTATTCGCACTGTCATACCTTATGGGCAAGATTGATAAATTTTCACTAAATATGAGTGTAAAATCAATGAATTGTACACTTATTAAGTGAGTGTACCCAAAAGATATTATTGAATTGCTCAGCCTACAGATAGGTTGTTTTTTATTTTTGCTTTTGCCTTTGCCTTTGTTTTAAAATAGTTTATTTTTTATTGTAGTTTTTCCCATGACTATTTATCCCTCTTCCACCTCTACCCACTTCCCTCCCTGGTGCAATCACCTCACTGTTATGTGTGCCAATGAGTTCTTTTCCTTTTTTGCTCTATCCCTCCATCCCCTCACAGCTGTCAGTCTGCCATCTATCTATGAGTCTGTCTTTATTTTGCTTCTTAGTTCTGTTTGTTCATTAGAGTCCACATATGAGTGAAATCATATGGTACTTGTTTTTCCCTGACTGGCTTATTTCACTTAGCTTAATGTTCTCTAGGTCCATCCATGCTGCACAAAGGGTAAATTTTTCTTCTTCTTCTTTTTTTTTTTATGTATTCCATTGTGTAAATGTACCATAGTTGTTTTATCCACTCATCTACTGATGAACACTTGAGCTGCTTCCAAATCTTGGCAATTGTAAATATTGCTACAATGAGCATAGGGGTGCTTTTGTTCTTTCAAATCAGTGTTTTGAGTTTCTTCACATAAATTCCTAGAAGTGGAATTGCAGGATCATAAGGCAGTTCCATTTTTAATTTTTTGAGGTAACTCCATACTGCTTCCCACAGTAGATGCACCAATCTGCATTCCCACCAACAGTGCAGAAGTGTTCCCCTTTTTCCACATCCTTTCCAGCACTTGTTTGTTAACTTGATGATAGCCATTCTGACAGCTATGATATGATGATATCTTGTTGTGGTTTTAATGTGCATTTCTCTGATGATTAATGATGTTGAGCATCTTTTCATATGTCTATTGTTCATCTGTATGTCCTCTTGCTGCCTAATATCAAATTACATATACTATAAGGCCATAGTAACCAAAACAGCATGGAACTGGTATAAAAACAGACACATAGATCAATGGAACAGAATAGAGAGCCCAGAAATAAACCCATACCTTCATGGTCAATTTATATTTGACAGAGGAGTCAAGACTTACAATGGTCTAAAAACAATTTATTCAATAAATGGTATTAAGAAAATTGGACAGATACATGCAGAAAAATGAACCTAGCCACCCAAGCATAAATTTAAAAAGAATTGAAACCTTAAGTCTTCAAAACCATAAAAATCCTAGAAGAAAATATAGGGAGTGAAATCTTGGACATTGTTCATAGCAATATATTTTTTTCTGAAATATCTCCTTAGGCAGGGGGAACAAAAGAAAAAACAAACAAATGGGACTACATCAAACTAAAAAGTTTGTACATGGCAAAGTAAACCACCAAAATATTGGGAAGACAACCCAGTGAATAAGAGAACATATTTGCTGATATAGCTGATAAGGAGTTAATATCCAAAATTTATAAAGAACTTATAAAACTCAACATATAAAGGAGCCAACAACACTAGCAATCCAATTGAAAAATAGGCAAAGGACCTGAATAGACACTTTTCCAAAAAGAACATAGAGATGGCCAGCAGACATATGAAAAAATACTCAATGTCTTTGTGTTTAATATGATTATTTCCCTTTGACCTTGTTCTATTCACCATTTTAACCACCTTTGTTGAAGACATGCTTATCAAATTCACTGAGGAAAAACATTGTTTAGCAAGATGATACAAGCAAGAACAATGGCTGAGTGTAATGAGAATATTAAAAAATATTACACAAATATATGATAATTATTTTTATATTTTGTGAACAATATATTTAGGGTAATAATAGTATTAAAAAACATTTTATCACTTAGAAATCATAAAACATCTCCAAATAATTAAATATTATATAATATTATTTTAATATGCTATAATTTATTTAGCCAGTAACCCCTCAGCATAGTGCTATAAATACTGGTTTCCAAAAAAAAAATATGTATTTTTGCTTAAAGGTCATAATGTTTTTCCAAATCATTATATGTTATTTTCTCGGTTGCATAACTGTACCATTATTATTTATTTAACCAATATGTTATATGTAGGCAATTGGAATGCTTCTACCATTCCACATTTTTTATTTTTAAGGTTACCATGGATATTCTTATGGCATTATACTTGGAAAAATATTATAGTTATTTCTTAAACTAGCAATGTATGACAATCTTGGACATTTTCTTGTTGTTTCACCATTAGATACTATGATTCTCAAAATTTCTGTCAATTTTATAGGTGAAAATTAGAGTCTTGCTTCATAATATTTTTCTTTGAATACTAGTGAAGTTGAACTTTTTTTTTCTTTTTATTTTTTTTTTACACATTTTATGTATTATTTCCAGAGAGAGAGGAAGGGAGAGAGGCAGAGAGGGAGAGAGACATCAATGTATGGTTACCTTTCACCTGCCTCCAGCTACAGATCTGGCTGGAGACCTGGCTTGCAACCTGGTTATGTGCCCTGGCTGGGGATCGAACCAGCAACCTTTGGGTTCGCAGGCTGGCACCTTACCCACTGTGCTACTAGCCAGGGCTGAACTTTTTATATACGTGTATTGGCCATTTGCATTTCTCGTTTTGGAACATCAATGCTTATGTCTTTTATCCATTATTTAAGATAAAATTTTATTTTCAATTATAGTTGATATATAATATTATATTATTTTTAGGTGTACAACATAGTGATCAGACATTTATATGTCTTATAAAGTGATCACCTTGATAAATCCAGCACCCATCTAACACCATACACCATTATTACAATATTATTGACTACATTTTCTATGTTGTACTTTATATCCTAATGACTATTCTGTAACTACCAATTTGTACTCCTTAATCCTGTCCTTTTTTTTTTTCACCCTTTTTCCTAACCCCCTCCCATTTGGCAAATATAAAATTATTCCATGTACCCACAAGTCTATTTCTGTCCTGCTTATTGGTTTATATATTTTTAAGATTCCAGGCTGGGACCAGCCTGTTCTGTGACTCTACCTCTCCTACCAGTCTCCATGTGGCTTTTTCTGTATGTATATCTTTAAAGGACTTCTGTTCAGCTGGATGTCTCATGGTTCTCAGTGGTGGTTATTTTGTAGTTTAGTTGTAATTTCAGTGTTGTCATGGGAGGAGGCAAAAATAGCATTTACCTACGCCACCATGTTGATGGGAACTCCTTTTATTCATTTTAAAACTAAAGGGTGTACTTTAGTGTTTCTTAAAAAGCTTTTGCGTATTAAGCCTATCTACCCTTTTTTGAAACCCATATTGCAACTATTTTTCCAAGTTTGTCATCTGCCTTTTGTTTATGAATGTGAATTTTTTGAAACAAGGAAGATTTTCATTTTTAAGATGTTGAACATGTCAACCACTTTATTGTCTTTGCCTTTCCTTTCCTACTTAGGAAAAGATCCTCAAATTATGTAACTATTTACCTATACGTTCTAGCATATAATATCTAACATGGATAGACTAAAGGCCAACTCTTGGGTCCAGAATACCAATTACAGTTCAGGGGCCCCTAACCCCTGGGCCGCGCGGAGCCCTACTGGTCGCTGGCCTGTTAGGAACCAGGTTGTGCAGCAGGAGACCAGCAAGCCAGCGAAGCTTGGTTGCATTACCCCCTAAGCTCTGCTGCCTGTCTCTCCCCCAACCCCATCTGCGGGAAAACTGTCTTCCACTAAACTGGTCATTGGTGCCGAAAAGGTTGGGGGTTGCTGAATTGCATAAGCTCTGGATGGGGGTCTTTGAGGGGGTTGCCAGCATAAGTGTGCTGTGACTGCCAAAAGCCTATTGGGATCTCGGGCTTCACTAACAAAGCTTAGGGTCCAGAACCAGGAAAGCTATAGTCCTACAAGGTTGTCAAAGGATTCAAGCTTAAGACAATGTTTGATTTAAATGACCTTGAGATTATTTTATTGGCTAATATTTCAGCAACTGTTGGGGAATTTGTGTAGTCAAAAACACTCATTTTCAAGGTAGGGCAGACAGTGTTTTGTAGTGGAACAGCTATTAAAAAGTGCAGCTTCCACAGTTCATTTTTTTGTTGAGGTTGTTTGATACAAACATCACAGTCATTAAATGTTTCTCAGAAAACCTCCTTGCTTTCTGTAACTACACCTCCATTTCCAGTAGGCTTGGCACAAGTTCCACTAAAATTTGCTTGACATAGTAAAGCTTGATGGTACAGGCATTCCTTTTAAAATCAAGAAGACATGGATACCTACTACCTCCCTTCTCCTCCCTGCAACAGTTTTATTTAGCACTGAATTAGCCAAGAAAAGTAAAAGGTATCAGGATCACATATGAAAACCTAAAACTGTCATTATTCAGAATCAGAATTTTATGTGTTTTTAACTTTTTAGTCCTCACCTAGGCTATTTTATTAGCCCTGTTTTCACATTTTAAGACTGTTGTGTGGTTATATGGGAATAATCATGGTGTTGATAAGGAGGGGACTTTGAAAACATGGCACATGAGGAAAAGATGTGAAAGTATTTCACCTGGGGAAAAGTGTCACAGGAGGAAAAAAATGACCCAAATTAGCATGTCTTAAACTATTGAAAGGAAAAATTGTTATGCAGAACAGAGATTAAGTACATTTTTTTTTTTTTTCCTGAAAGGCCAAAGGAAATATAATCAGGGTCACTAAGAAGCAAGAGGAAGAAAGATTTGAGCTCTGATGGAACTTTTAAGAGAATGATTCGGAATGTGAGAGGGATACCCAAGGAGGTGAGAAGTTTTTTTGTCATTGGACCTTTTCAACCAAATGCTGAGTGAGCATGTGGTGAAATGCTGTAGTTCTATAATGTTTTAGAAACTTAAAAAGCTCACATTTCTTGAGCACCTACTATGTGCCTGTCTTGAGCCTGATGCTACATATAATCAGGGCAGCCCAATGAGGGATGGTCTATTGTCTCCCCATTTAACAAATGAAATGGAAGCTTAGAGAGTCTAAAGGCTTGCCTGGTGTCACATGGATGGTAATTATGAAAGCCTGAGTTCAGGCTCAGGCAGTCTGTTTCCAGAGTTCCAACTCTTAATCATGCACTGAATTGTCTGGAAAGAGTGCTTGGCTTCAGTAACCTTCAGGATTTTGTAAAATCCCAAGATTGTAAAATAATATGGGGAGAAAAGTCATGCCTAAAAGGATTTATATTAAAGATTAATTTTGTTGGCAGTGATGTTAGGTGGCTTCTGTTTTAGTATCTAATTTTTAAATTATGAATAAAATAAAAGTTTCTAAAAATCCCCCATCATTTCTAAATTAGAAAGCTGTTGGATGCTTGCATATCTACCAAAGTACAAATAATTTCGTGACAATGGCTAGGGTCCCAGACAGACATTCTTGGGGCTTTGGCAATAAGACTGAGCCTATAAATATCAAATGTAGTGTGTTTTACAAAACCACATAGCAGTTTGGACGCATGGTGGTGTTTACTTGTTTGTTTTTCTTAAGCAGGTCCAGCAGTTGCTCTTGGGCTACTTTTAGAGGATCACAAATGAAATTGCTTTATTTGACATTTTTGAGTGTTACATTACTGAATTGTAGGTTATCTTGTACCAGCCACAGAATGCTATTTAAAATTTATAACATTCTTCAATATACGTATATAACTCCTTCAAATATAGAAACATGTTCAAATATACCTAGTGTGTTGTGTGTGCAGAAGTACAGAGATTGGCCATTTGCCATTGTTATTAGGAGGAAAGGCATGCACACTGAGAGTTTTAACAAACTACAAATGCCAGCAAGAAAATAATATGGCTGTGTTTGCAAAGATCATGCTATTTACTTGACATACTCTGCTGGGCCATAGTTACAGCTGTGCCCCTGCTTTGTAGATCATTTAAACAGGCTTTTCTTTATGTCACTGACACTTTAGTCACATACACAGAGCTTTGCCATCAGTAAATAATAATTATTATGTGTGAGAAGATAGCCTATGAGCAGCTCCCATGTTAATAACCCGTGTGTCAATAGAAACACACATGAATTAAATGGTTTTTGTTTATTTTTTCAATTTACATATTAACATCATGAGACCCATTAGAAGAAAAATAGATTATAATTTTTAAAAAATTATAAGCAATAATATGTGTGTGTATAAAAATCAGGATTGTTTTTTTAATGTGTTCTGTTTTATTCTCTCTTTTTATCTTTATATGTTCTTTGTGGTTGAATATTTCCCATAGTATTATTCCTCATACCCTATTTGTCTTTGTTTTCACCTACGGAAACATAGGATGGTGAAGAGTCAGGTAATCTGGCTTTGAGTATCATTACTTCTTACCTGTGTCTGTTAAAGTATCTGAGATTCACTTTCTTCATCTACAGTAATACCTACCTCTCCAGCAGTTGTTTTGGTGCAGATCAAAGATAAGCTATGTAAACTATGCAACATTATACCAAAGTCATGTCCAGAAGTCCATTTTTTCCAGGTCAGTCTCTGATTGAGACTGAAAAGATCTATAAACTATCAAGTAATTAACAATGGAAATACGCATGGGAATAACTCATGGTAGAGCTCTGGGAAAACATATTTCATGAAATACTTTTCTATTTATCCTTATTTTAGCTTTCATGGAGAATTACGAGGGCTACTGATCATGTTTGTTCTAGTGAAGATTCCTGTGGTTGTTATTGTAGCTGTTGTTCTAGTGATGTAAGAAATATTAGAAGCAAATCACAGGCAGTCAAGAGAAGGGGACAACGTATGTAGGTGTGGTTGGAACTTAACAACATTATTGAATGAATGCATATGAACGTAGTCAGTATCCTCATCTTACGCTATTCTTAGGAAATTTGAGAGAAATGGCTTGGCATTTGCCTGGAGGCTTTGTTTATCTGCTTCGATTTGGCACTTTGGCACTACAGGAGTAGGTGGGACAGCAAAACCCAGATTGAATTTCAGAAGCCTCTGCTGTCTGAAGCCTTCCCAAAAGTCACACAAGGCATTAATAGGGGGTCCTGTGGAAAAATGATCTCTTAACTTTTTGCAGAATGTGAGTAGAGTTTCAAATTGTTTTGTTTGTAACAAGTTAGTTGGGATTTTCTTTCTTTTGTACTTAAATAAAAAGAATGCTGATCCATTAAAAGCTTTTAGGAGAGGCAAACTTTTTTATTTAACAGTCTGTCACTGAGGTGGAATTGAATGGTACAGTGCTTTCATTTGGTGTTTTATAGTATAAAATACTTCTTAGCTCAGCTAGAAACCTGTGATTTTTAGGAAAAAGAAATGCTTCAAATTCTAACTACACAGACCTGTATTGAGCAATGCATTAGTGTTGTTTGGTTTGTGTGTTTTTGTATACATTATACAGGTGTGGATTACAATAATTCCTCCCATTTGTATAAGGTTTTGCAGTTTTTAAAGCACTTTATGCTCTTAATCCTCACGATAAACATGGATAGAAGGGTACAGATGGCTCCTGACTCACAATAGATTCACTTTAGACTACTGCTTTTATGACCTTTTTTATTGTAAATATGACTCAACTCAGTATTGACCAAATCTCATCATTGTGACTGCTTAGGATTCTCATCATAGATGACAGGAGATCTGAAGCTGCTCTTCTGTTGATTAGTGCTAGGAGTAAAGTATAAAAACTTTTGATTTTGTGGATGAAGGTATAGATGAAGCAAATTCATATACATCTGAACTAGTGCTTTTTGCAAAAGCATTGTCCTTTTATATGGAAAAATAGCTACCCCAAGCCATCAAAGGAAGTTGTTTTTATTGCAAGCAAAAGCTAGTTGGATCACTTTAAAAATATAGTTCATAAAACATTAACTGTTATGGATATCATCAAATAACTTGCCCACAAAGTCTGCTGAAGATGAAGGCTACTGTGTGTTATGGTAGTTAATGCTGACAGAATCAGCAGCAGAGATGGGAGGAGGATGAGGAGATGCAGGTACTGGAGAAAAGGGAAAGAATGCAGCAATAGGGAAAACTTTAACATTCAAAAAACTTCTACCCACTGGATCTGCAATCATAGTTTTTAGGCAGATGGCCCTAATTTTGATCACAATTTGAAGGTCCTTAGAGCACTGAATATGTGTGAAAAACACATGTTTTTCACAGGCCATCAAGCAAATACACATGTAACATCTTAATGCCATGGCAGCATCAAGTAAATTAGCTGATGGGCATATTATACTTGTTATCAGGTATTACCAATGGTTAAATTCATTTGAAATTTATCATATAAAGATAATTTAATGCAAAAGAAGTAGGCAGTTATGCTTTGGAATAATGCACCATTATCCTTGAAGTAACTGTATTATTGCTTGATTGGAAGACAAGTCCCTCCGTTGTTAGACTGACTCTAATCTATCTACCTGGAATTCACCCTTTACTTTCTTAAGAAACTCATTATCTTCATTGTTCCTCACTCTCTCTTGCCAACCTTCAACCTTTTTCTCTGCCTAGCTGCTTCTTATGAGCTTAAACAGTCTAACAGGCTAGAGCCACTCTCATCTTACACACACCACACACACACCCTTCATTGAATCAGTTTTCTCCTCAACTTTCTCCACCCCATAAAGCCAAACTTTCTGAAAGAGCTCCCCATACTAACTCTCTTCATAGTTTCATTCTCCCTTCCCAAACACTCTAATATTTGTAACCTAGCTTTAGCAGCATCATGCTTTTAGAATTTTCTCACCAAATCGCAAATGACCTCTATTTGGTAAACCTGATGGTTACTTCTCTATACTTTTTTTGACTCCTCAGTAGCTTTTTTTTTCTTCTTTTTTTCTTTTTTTCTAATTTTATTGTTGTTGTATTACATCCATCCCCTTTTTGCTCCCCTCTGTCCCCCTCCCCACCCACCCATTCCCCCCAAAGTCAATCCCACCTGTTGTTCATGTTCATGGTTCCTTTATACTAGGTTCTTGTCTAAGCTGCTCCCCTTTCTTGCCTCTGCCTCCCCCCTCCCTCCAACCCTTTTTCCCCTGACCACTAAAGGCCTATTCATTGTATTCATATATCCAGCAATTCCACTACTTGGGCTATACCCAAAGAATCCTGAAACACCAATTCATAAGAACCTATGTACACCTATGTTCATAGCGGTACTACTTATAATAGCCAAGTGCTGGAAACAGCCTAAGTGCCCATCAGTGGATGATTGGATCAAAAAACTTCGGTACATTTACACAACGGAATTCTATATAGCAGAAAGAAAGAAGGAACTTGTGCCCTTTGTAACAACATGGATGGAACTGGAGAGTATTATGCTTAGTAAAATAAGCCAGTCAGTGAAGGACAAATATATGATCTCAGTAGCTTTTAATACCACTAACCACTACCTTTCATCCCTGGGCTTTCCTGTCCACAGAATCTCTTGGTTCTCCTTCTGTCTCTCTGGTCTTCTTTTTCTCAGTCTTCTTGTGGCTTTTTCTACCTGTGTCTGGAGTTACTGTTCCTCAAGATTCCTTTGTGGACCCCTTTCTGTTCTCACTGGATGATTTCATCTACATTTACATTTTTAGCCTCCATTGGGAAGAATATGGAAATTTCTGCTTCTACCCCAAATTTCTTCTTTAGAATGTTAACTCGCATCTTCACTTTGAGGTTCTGCAGACACTTCTCTCTGTTTGGAGTTACGTCCCTCAAGTAGAGCCCAAGACACTTGAAGCTTAGATACATGAAGTTTACTTAGGAAGATAATACCAGGAAACATGGCTGATGGAGTAGGAATAAAAGGACACCGAACAAGAAAAATCCAGTAAAGGATACATAATTGACCTGGTAATCATTGTGGGCATGGATTGGTAATCACCATCTATATGACACTGTCTCTCCAAAGGAAGGGAGGCTGGGACATTATCTGCCAGCTCCCAGCACCCATTATTGAAATTGCTTCATAAAATAGTAACTTGGGGGCACTTTTGGGCTATACCTTTGCCAAGTTTAGTGAACTTCTTCAGTTCTGGAGGAAGTTTTGAGGCAGAAAGGTAGAGGTAGGATACTATTAGAATATAGAGACCTGTTCTCCCCAGCTGCATGGAAATGACAGATAAGCCAACAAGGTAGAAAAACATTGCTTTACAATATTCTAAAACTGAACTGACTGACCCCCTTTCTGTATCTGTTTCTCAAGACTGGCTCCACTGTTCCTCCCAGGAGCCAAAAAACAGTCACCTGAGCTGCTGCTCTTTGATACTTTTTAATAAAGTCCTATATATCTTTCAAATACATCTGATTTTTGTTCATTCACACTCCCACTGCCTTCTCTTAGCTATTTAGCACTTACTTGGCTTCCTGGAACAACTTCCTAATTTATATTCTTGCCCTATTGACATCTGTTACCCTTGCAACCAGAATAATTTTTAAAACATTTGTCAAATTATGTTACTCTCACGCTCAAAACTCCTCATGGCTCTCCTTGATTCTTAGAATAAAGACCCAGCTTCTGAATATGGCTTTCAGGTCTCTACATGATCTGACTCTGCTCATACCTCTTCCTTATCTCTAGACATTCCCCACTGCATTGTCTACATTTCATCCTTGCTGACTTGTTTTTTTAGTTCTGTGAATGCACTGCTTTCTTTCATTTCTAGGTTTTTAAATGTGCTATGTCTTAGTTTGTTTGGGTTGTTACAACAAAATTCCATAGTCTGGGTGGCTTATAAACAATAAAAAGTTACTGCTCACAGTTCTGGAGGCTGGAATTTCAGGGTCAGGGTGCCCGCATAATGGGACGAGGGCCCATTCTAGGTCCTAGACTTCTCCTTGTACTCTCACATAATGGAAGAAGGTAGGGAACTCTGTGGGTTCTCTTTTATAGCAGCACTAATCCTATTATGAGGGCCCCACCTGCATACCCTGATCACCTCCTAAAGCCCCCACGTACTACTACCATCACCTTGGGGATTTGAATTTCCACATGGGAATTTGGGAAAGCTAGGGGGTGGGGGGGTGGGGGGGAGACAAGCATTCAGACCATAGCGTGCAATCTCCATCATGGAACACTTTCTCTCTCTCACTCCACTTTCCTTCAACAATTCTTATTCATGAACTCGGTTTCAGATTAGTTGTCATCTTTTTGTTATATTTTATTTTTCAATTACAGTTTACATTTACTATTGTATTAGATTAAGGTGTATAGCATAGTGGTTAGATAATCATGTACTTTACAAAGTGGTCTCCTCAGTATTTCTAGTACCCACCTGACACCGTACGTAGATGTTACAATAGTGTTGACTATATTTCCTATGCTATACTTTATATCCCCAGAACTATTCTGTAACTACCAATCTGTGCTTCTTAATCCCTTCACTTTTTCACCCAGCCCCCAACTCCCCTCCCTCTGACAACCTTCAGTCTGTTCTCTGATTCTGTTTCTATTTTTTTTTTTTGTTTTATTCTTTAGATCCCATATATATGTGACATTATATGGTATTTGTCTTTGTCTGACTTATTTTACTTAATCTAATACACTATAGGTCCAGACATGTTGTTATAGATGATAAGATTTCATTTTTTTATGGCTAATATTATATATATGTACCACCACTTTTTTATCCACTTGTCTGTTGATGAACACTTGGGTTGCTTCCATATCTTGCCTATTGTAGATAATGCTGCAATGAACACAAGGGTGGATATTTTCTTTTACATTAGTATTTTGTTTTTTTCTTTTGATATGTACCCATAGTGGAATCCCTTGGTCATAAAGCAGTTATATTTTTAATTTTTTGAGGAATCTCCATACTGTTTTCCACAGTGGTTACACCAATCTGCATTCCTTCAACAGTGCATGAGGGTTCCTTCCCTTCTCTACTTTCTCACCAATACTTGTTTTCTTCTGTGTGTGTGTGTGTGTGTGTGTGTGTGTGTGTTTGATGATGACTATTCTGACAGATGTGAGGTGATACCCACTGTGGTTTTAATTTGCATTTCTTTGATGATTGGTGATGTTGAGGATCTTTTCACTTGTCTGTTGGCCATTTGATTGTTCTTGTTGGAGAAGTGTCGATTCAGGTTTTCTGCCCATGCTTTAATTGGATTGTGGTGGGGTGGAGTCTCAGGGAGTGTTAGGGAGGCCAGCAGAGTTGATCAGGCTAAAGCAAAGCAAGATTTGATCATGTGGTGGTGGTGGGAGGGCTCTGCACAGGAACAGTGGCACCTGGTGGGCATGGGAGGGGAAAATGGCCCTCGCTGTAAAGCAACATAATTCAGTCTCTCCCTGTGTGTGTCTTTTTTTTTTTTTTTTTTTTGTAAGATTTTATTTAATATTTTTAGAGAGAGGAAAAGGGAGACAGGCAGAGAGGAAGAGAAACATCAATGTATATGGCTGCCTTTCACTTGCCTCCAGCTACGGACCTGGCTGGAGACCTGGCTTGCAACCTGGTTATGTGCCCTGGCTGGGAATTGAACCAGTGACCTTTGGGTTGGCAGGCCAGCGCCTTATCCACTGTGCCACCAGCCAGAGCTTCCCTCTGTGTCTCTTTTGCCTTCAGAGTTTGCCCAGATTTCCTTGAGAGCCTCCTAACAAAGTCTTCACCTCAGGCCCAACTGTCTGCAGACAGCTGAGTCCTCTGTTGGGGTGAGCTCCGCACAGTGGGGTTTCCTTTGGGGAAGCAGGGAAGTGGTGCTGGTTGGGCTTGAGGGGTGGGGTATTGGATGTTGTCCTAGGGTCACATACCTCAGTCTCTCTTGTGTGTGCTTGACACTCCCTGAGTCAGCTGGGACCTTCAAAAGAGCCCTCTAAGAAAGCCTGCACAGCCAGTAGACTCTCCTGCACAGTGCAGCTTGGCAGGGAGGGATATTGAGACAGTGGGGCTCAGGTATTCTCTCAGGCTGATGCCATATAGAGGGGAGGCTCAACCCAGGGAAGATGACCTTTGGGTGGCGTGGAGAGGACTCAGCACAGGGACCTTGGCAGCTGTGCCTTGAGCTCTCTGACCAATACCACACACTCCCGTCTCTCCCTGTAGGACTCCAGTTTGCTCTGAGCGACCTTCCCTCCTTTAGAGCCCAGAGCAAGTGGCTATGAATGAAATTTTATGTGTTGGCTCTTCGAGAGGGGTTTCTAGAAGATGCTTATCTCTTTCTGACAGATGGAATCCTTGTTCGTTTTCACAGGCAGATGTTATATGGCATCCTCTTTTAGGCTCTGGTGCTCTGGAGTGGGGAAGCCAGCGTGGAGTTGAGACCCCTTGCTCCTCAATGGGGAGCTGTGCAGCTGAGATATCCCTTCAGATGTCCAACTGCAGCACAAGGGTGCAGGGCCAGCTCTTTTTGTGTCTCTTTGCTGCCTACCAGTCTCCATGCAGCTTCTTCTAGAAATCCGTGGTTTTAAGACTTCTGTTTAGCTAGTCTTCACTTGTTCATCAGGTTGATTGTTCTATAATTTAGTTGTGCTTTAGGCTTGGTCTGGGAGGAGGTAAATATACAGTACTCTGCCACCAACCTGGATTCCTAGCTTGATTATCTAAAATACCTGGACTCGTTTCCCCTTCTGTCTATTCCTATATCATCTTATACTTTTCCTATCAAAACACATCTTATAGCTTTCATTTTCTTGTCTATATCCCCTCTATAGACTGAGCACTATGAGCGAAAGATCTATTTACACTTGCTCATCCTTTTATACCCAAATGCTTTCAGTGTCCTTAACATATTGGTTCTCAATAAATATTATTAAATAATTGAATCAATATCCAACAATCCTGTGTGGTAGATTCCTATGATACTTTTCAGAAAAAAATTAAGAATTCAACTAGTTCTGGAAGGGTTGGAAAGGGTTTTCTAGGTTGATGATAAGGAAGACTTTCCAGGCTGTCAACCTAAGTAAAAGAGGTAAACTGAAGCAAACTTACATTACCAAAATTTGAGTTTATTTGGGAATTGCAGTTCAGGACATCCGAACTGTGGCAAGCTACAGGCGAGTCCGTTGAGGGGTTGAGGCGGTTTCTATTTCTGAGCAAGGAATGCAAAGAGGGGGGAGTTTAGCTATATTCCAAGTAGCAAGTTCCCTGGCTTGAGGATGGATAGGGGTTCTTGTGATATTTGGGACATTTATTGGTTGAGGGATAAATTTTGGTATTCTGTAAATAAATGTTCAGGAAGTCTGTCTTTTGGTTTGTAAGTTTTGTTTTCATTTTCCTGAGGAGATGTGAATGAGATTTTGCATTTCATATCTTCCAGTTCATGTTAGATGGAAATCCTTTCACAAGTCAGAAGGAATAGAATGTGTAAAGGCCCTGAGGCATGAATGAATGGCAGGCTTATTTTGGAAACCATATAGTTTGGGTGGCTGGAACACACCATAGTGGGTAAGGCTGGCCTCATGTATCATGGCCAGATTCTAAAGAGCCTTGAATGATTTTGGATTTTAATGAGTGGACAAAGGTAGAACCATTAAGGAGACTTTGACATAAGAGTAACATAGCCATTTGGGTTTTAGAAAGAGGATTCAAGAAAACCAGGTAATATTAGGTGGGAAAGAAACGGAAGTAATGAGTTTAGTTAGGTCATGCAGTAGATAACAAGGTCCGGTAAATGGTGGCAGTTTGGAACATAGAAAAAAAAAAAAAAAAAAACTGAATATGAGAGACCTCTTAGAGGTAAACTCAGTAACTAATTGGATGTAAAGGGTAAAGGAGAAGCAGTGTATACTGAAATGGGATGCTTAGGAGGATGGTGATGTTATTAACTGAGCTGGTGAATATAGTTCAGTTTTTAAAAAAAGGAGTTTGAAATACTTGGGTGGATACCTAATAGGAGATGTTGAGAAGAAAAAATTTGAGTCTGGAGATCAGGGTTGGAAGTTGTGGTAGGCTGAATAATGGCCCCAAAGATATCCAGATTCTAATCCCTGGAATCTGTGAAAACTACCTTATATGGCAAAAGGGACTTTGTAGATGTGATTGTTGGGGATCTTAAGATAGGATGATTATCCTGGAATATCTTGTTGGATCCTGGATTTGACTACAAAAAAGGGACTAGGAGATGTGATGATGGAAGCAACATGTTGTAACGTACAAGGAAGGGGTCATAATCTAAGGGATGCAGGAAGCTGCCAGAAACTAGAGGAAACAAGAAAGAAATTCTCCCGTGTCTCCCAGGAGAAATCCGCCCTGTTGACACCTTGATCTTATCTCAGCAAAACTGATTTCAGGCTTTATACTCCAGAGGTGTAAAAAAATAAATATATGTTATTTATTTTTTTTAAATTTTATTGTTGTTGTATTACATCCATCCCCTTTTTGCTCCCCTCTGTCCCCTTCCCCACCCACTAAATATATGTTATTTTAAACCATCAGATTTGTGATGAAGTTGTTTCAGCAGCCATAGAAAACAAACACAAAGGCATAATTAAGGGAATAATTGGTAAAGAACACCAAAGTAGTGGAAATGAATAAAACTGGGGAGAGAGAGCATGTAGAATAAGGAGACAGGAAGACGGAGGAAGGAAACCTTAAGATCATCTCTTAATTCTTAGACAAAGGCAGAGGGGCTTCCATTTCTGACAACATGACAGACTAGAAATCCTGAATGATCCTTTCACTGAAAGCAACTAAAGCTAGATGACAAAGCGTTTTTAAAATCTTTTGAAATGCATTTTGTGGTGGCAGCAAAACTAAGGTTTACTTTGAGTCCAGGAACTAAGTGCAAGGGGGAACCCAGGAAGTAAGCAGAAACCTGGAGAAGCCTTGAGTGCATTTGTCAAATGAGGGAATGCAGTGGCCAAGGTGTGTTCCAAGTGAGAAATGTAACTGTGGACCTCTGCCTCTGCTTAAAGCGGGGTCCCTGGGTCCCTTTGTATAAGGATGAACTACAAATAAACCTACCATCTTTCCTTCACTCCAGAAAATTACAAGGAAAACTGCCTGCTTTAGGAACTGACTCTAAATGGAGAGAGAGAGGAGATATGTTTCCTGAGAATTTGCAACACAGCAGGCATTCACACAGGCTTGCAGCCCCAGTTCACACTATACCTGGGAGTCCAAAAAACCTCAAGTCAAGCATTAAGTTAAAATAAGCCTTCATGTGTAGTTCCTGGGCACCTAGCAGAAACAAGTGCAAATTTGTCCTGGAGGTACCCATCTTCAGCACAGGCCTCAAAGAATTCCCATCAATAAATGTCAAAGAAATATGAAGTCGTGGTCAAAATCACAAAATAGAAAAGGAAATAACATCTACCTTGAGTAAAGGCCAGCAGGAACTATAAGCAACAGAATTAGACTACAAGGCATTAGTTATTGAAATCACCAGGTATAGAACTTAAAGTAAGTATGTTAAAAATGTTTTAAGAAATAAGAGAAGGGATTGACAATATACACAAAACATGACCTAGCAGTTTTGAAAAAGATTTGAAAGAACCACTAGAAGTTTACAATATAAATCTGAAATTAAAAACACAATGGGTGAATTGATAGAATAACCACAGCTGGAGAATGGATTAGGAAAGATAAATTTTAAAGTTTTACATAATGTACCCCAAAGAAGTGAAACTATGAAAGAGAGGTAATAAATCATGAAGTTATTGTCAGAAATATAACAATCATTTAATTGGAATTCCAGGCAGACAGCAGAGGCCGGAAGGAGTAAAAGCAATAATTGAAGGGATAATGGCCGAGAATTTCTGAGAAATGATGAACCACGGATTCAAAAGCCCAGCAATCCCAATAAGGATAAATAAAAGGATTTTTATTTCACTTAGACACATTCTAGTAGAACTAATTACATGCTGAGTTATAAAGCAAATATCAAATATCAACATAACCAAAGAAAAAATGTAAAAGCAACCAAAAAAAGAAAAAAATTACTTTCAACAGGACAACAATTAGACTTCTTAACAACTATGAAAATCAGAAAAGATTTAAAATCTTCAGGGTGCTGAAAGAAAATTACTGTTAACCTAAACTTGTCTATTTTAAGAAAAATGGATAAATTAAACGTCTCCAAATAAGCAAACAAAAACAGAGCTTTCCACCAATAGACGGCCACTAAAGGAAATTCTGAAGTCTGCTCTCTAAGCAGGAAGCAAGTGAACAGGAGAAAAGTTAGAGACGAATAAAGGAATGAGGAGTAAGGAAAGTGTTAAATATGTGGGTAGTTGAAAGTAAATACTGGCTAACAACAACAACAGCAACCTCTTAAGTTAAAAAGAAAACTAGCTGGAAATGAAATGCACAACTATCTATAGCAAGTATGTTTGAAGGGGAATGATCAGAGTTAAAGTCTTCTGTCCTTTTTATTGTTTGGGAGAATGGTAAAGACATTAAGTATCCAAGTTAAAAATTTTAGCATACCGATCAAAAGGAGAAAATGGAATAAGAAAAATAATACAAAAATAGGTGAAAACAGAAAAAAAGAAATATTAGCGCTAAAAGCACACAATAGGATGGTAGGAACACAAATGTATCAGGAAATAAAATAAAAATAGTCCTAGCAGGTGTAGCTCAGTTGGTTGGAGTATCCCCTGTATCCATACTGAAATGGAATGGATTTGATTCCCTCTCAGGGTACATACCTAGGTTGTGTGTTCAGTCCCTGGTCCAGGAGATACAAGAGGTGACTGATGGATATTTCTCTGTTTCTCTCTCTCTCTCTCCTTCTCTTACCCTACCCCCCTCCATCTCTTTCTAAAAAAGCAATGATAAAATGTTCTCAGGTGAGAATAAAAACAGAATAAGCAAAAATAGGCTAAGTGCTCAACTTAGAAGGTAACAATTTACAGATGGTGTGTGTGTATACATATATATTCTGTTTTAAAGAATTGAGCTATGTTCTGGTTAAGTCACATTTAAAACATAAAAGGAACCATGCAGGTGCTAACCAGAAGCAAGTTGGTAATGCTATATTAGTATCAGACAAAATAGTCCTTAAGACAGAAAGCTTTAAAGAGAATCCTTTCATAAGGATAAAAGGTTTAGTTCTCCAGGAAGGTGTAAGAGTTCTCTATACTTTAAGTATTTAGACCAAACTGGCAAAATTAGTAAGGAGGTAGAAGATTAGAACAACACAATTAATAAGCTGGCTCTAATTGAATAAGTGAATAGAATACTGCACCTAATGACTATAGAATACACATTTGTTTCAACCATTGTGGAGTATTTTTTGAAAATTGACCACATGCTGAGGTGTAAAACAAATATCAACAATTTTCAAAAGACTGAAACATATCAAAGACTGAAACATGTCAAAAGATAAACCATACTTTACGATGATCCAATTAAGTTAGAAATCAATAACAAGGATAACTAGAAAAAACTCATATGTAAAAATTAAGATATCCTGTATGAAATAAATTGTGGGTTAAAGAAAAAATTAATGATGGAAATGAGAAAATATGTAGAGTCCGTGACAACAAAAATTATAAATCAAGACATTCAATGCAGATAGTGACATTTAGTGAGAAATTATATCTTTGAATGCTTTTATTAGAAAACATGGAAAGTTGTAATTAATAAGCTCAGAAGTTAAAAAAATAATGAAATAAAAAAAGTGTGGAGATGATAATGATGAGAAAACAATTAATGTAATACAAAAGGCCTGAAGTTCTTTCTTTGAAAAGTCTTTAATAGGTAAATCTTAGAACAAAAGGGATCATAACTATAGTTGATGCTGACAGTTAAATGGTTAATAAGGAGTATTACAAACAACTTTGACTATGAACTAAAAATTTAGAGAAATGGCTAAATTCTTACAAAAATATAATGTACAAAACTTCTTTAAAAGGAAAAAGAAAATAATTCCAAAAAACTAAACCTTCCTCTCCTATCACTGCACTGTCATCCCACCTGTGCCACAGGCTCCCGCCACAAGTCAGACCATTCCCTGGGTGGCCTTGTCTATCTCCTCCAGGGATTTTTAGAGGCTGTTCTATAATGCTCATGGGCCTTTCTGATCTATGACATCATCCTCTCCCAGGTGAACCTTAAGCTTCGTGGAATAATGGACTGACTGCTTTGATCTAATGGGACTGATTTGGTTCAGTCTCTGGGTCCCTCACTTGTACTTCCCTGCTGGTTGGTGGTGTTTGGTAGGCAGGGAAGCCCTTCTCTTAAAAGGAGCACATTCTAGGAATGCAGTAATTACAGCCTCGTAAATTGAAGAGAAGGCAAGATTAGAATATGTTGCCTATGCTTTGAATTTAAAATTCCTATAAATTTAACATGACTAGAAAACAAATTACTTTTCACATTTGGTTTGCATGCTTAGAGTCTGTGTTTGCGGTCATCATCGAATCACAGAAGCAACATTTGAGAATGCAACTGGCAGCCAGTATTCACCGGTGGTACATGATAGATGATGCAGCCTCCTAATATAACCACTGATAAATAGAGTAAATGGTATGAGGGAACTGCAAGGGTATGAAATCTATATTGTTCAAATATAAGCATGTTCCAAAGAGCCATGACACTGAATAACAGTGTTGCTACCTTTTTTCTTCTTGTGAGACATGAAATTAGCCAGGAACATTTCATTTGTCAATAAAGGATATGAAGAAATGGTACCTGGATCTAAACAGGAAGAGACGGTGCATAGACTCTATGAAGAAACTTCGTCTACACTGACTGGACAATAAACAAAATACTTTGTCTTTTTTATCAGTTATTTTAAGTCTTCATTGTAAACCACTATTACTCAGGTTGGGTGATAAATTTCATAATGCAATTTTTAATCAACTTGTATATATTGATAGGGACCTGGCCAAAAAAAATTGATTGTGCCCCGCACAACCCAGGGGTGGCCCTGGGTACTTGATGTCTATGTAACATTTCCTGTTTTACTTTTATGGTTGACTATTAAATAGTTTGCTATGGACATGCTCAATGAATGACTATACTTCCCCCTACCAAATACTATTTTACCTCCTTAGTAAATTACAAACCCCACTAATCTTTCTTTAAAATGCAAAATAAAAAGGTTTAAATGGAAACCTTTCATCGTTTACTCCTTGTAATAGTTCAGGATTTGTTTTCAGGCTTTGCCATAGTTGTTTTCATTGGATGTCCTGCATGAGGTAGTCCCTCAATACCACTGTAATTTGTTTGGGTGCGGAGTAATCTCCTCCCTCTCATTATCTGTCTTAAAGCTGTCTTCCCCATCTTTTTGCTAAAACTAATTCTCCTTGCCTTTACCCATAGTAAATTAATTTTTGTTCTACTTCACATACGCACGTGTGTACACACACACACACACACACATACCCTAAGTTCCTGATAAATCTCCAGCTTTTATCACTATCAAATTATCTTCTCTCACATTTCACTACAAGTAATAGCCTTCATTCTATCCATGACTAACATACTACAGTGTGTTTTGAGCCAAGTCTCTTGGAACCAGCTTAACTAAATCACTGGTTCCCTCATTATTTAATGAGTTAAATAAAATCTTTGACTAGTACTCATTTGATATTAATGTGAGACTGATCTTTTTGACTTTTTAAAAATTATATCTGTCACTGTGATGCTACCAATAAATTATTTCCAAATTGTTTGTCTAACCATGTTATTTCACTGCTTATTTCTCTTAATGGCTCTCAGTAACCTTAAGGATCGATGTTCATACTCCTTAGCTTAATGTCTTTTATGTCTTCCATGGGCTTGGTCATACCTACTTTTCTAGCCAAATCTCTTGTCATCCCTGCTACAAGCACTTAATGTTTTAAATATATAACATTGATAAATAAATAATACTTTTTTCTCTTTGAACATGCTGCTTCCTTCGTCTAGACCTCCTTCCCATCCCATCCCTGTTGTCTTTCCCTCCTTTCTATCTTATTTATTTTTCACGACTCATCCCAGCTATCACTTCCGCAGAAGCCTTCCCTGGGAACCATTGCTGGGCTAGGTGTTCCTCTCCTGGACTCTGCTTGTGCTGCTGTTGCAGTGCCCACCTTAGTCTCTGTAGTTCATTTATTTCCCTGTTCGGAGACTAAAGCCAGATTGTAAAGCTCTTGAGAAAGAAACTGAATTGAACATTCCTTAAGTGCTAAATAGACTGTATTACCTAGTAAGAAAACCTATTTTTGCCTCATCTGCCTCAGCAAAGAATAAATTTTTATAGTACAATTATGTTGAGTTTACTGTCAACAGTGTGCCAACCATAAGCAAAGTGAGATGTAGTCTCTTTTCAGTGCCCATACTTCCTAAATGTAATGATTATTACATAGATTTTTTCCATGATTCTTTCTTAATCATATACTCCATGAAAGAAAATAATGTTTTACTGTACTTTTGTCTAATAAAAGTTGTTCCGTGCTTCTCCACCATATAGTCATTAAGATACTCAGAATTTTATTCAGACTTCTAGTTTTTTTTTTTTTTTTCCCGACTTCTAGTTTTGTCCACAGCAAAATAAATAGCATTTATGAACATGAAAGTGTTTCTATTTTCCCCCAAGAAATTTAGAGGAAATGATCTCTTGCTGGTTTTAAGGCTAAGGTTTCCCCTGGTACATTAAGTGTTGATGGCCCTCAGATAATAGTGTGTGTCACACCTCAGCCAGTGTATTGTGTGGGCCCTTGACAAGACCTTCCTCCCAACTACTTCAAACTGTACTTCATCTGCCCAAGAGACATTTCATTGTGATTTCCTATTGCCAGTTGTCTTTCTTGCACTTTTCTCAGTGCTGGTCTGTCTGAAATAGATTGGTTCCCCTCGGCAGAAAACACTATTCATGAGACAAATTTCCTAGTGAAAAGAATCCTAGACTTCAGTGCTGAGTATCAGCAACATAAGAAAAAGCACAACTGCATGAGGATTAGAACTTTATATGTGTGATTGACTTCAGGTTTCAACCAAAGCAAAGACGGCATCAGGGTAAATCCTCTTAATGCTTTAACTTGAGCTGATCCACCCCTCAGATGTCAAGGTTCATGGCAAGATGTGTTCAAGCTGTGCCCTGAAGTACACCGAGCCTTTAACTCTTTGAAAGAGTGTTTTACTCTTTCATTCCAGATTAGAAAAGCATCACCGGGTCAACTGAAATAGGGTTCCTTGATGGTCTCATGTTAGATTCCTTATTTCTTCCTGATAAGTACTCCCTCCTGTTAGTGGGCACTCAGAAGATTTTAAAAACAAAAGTCTCAGGTGATATGAATGTTTCTGCCTATTTGCAGTAGGATTGGTTGGATCAATGGTTTTCAAACTGAGTTCTGAGTGTCCTAATGGGTTCCTTAGAAATCTCTCAGGATCTAGAGGAATGAATAAATGGGGATTGTTATTCCAGTTTCAATATGAGCAACTCTATTTTTGTTTATTTTATATAAACTTGGCTATAACATATATATATAATATATATATATATGTTATATATATATTATATATATATTTATTCAAATATATATATATTTGAAGAAAGGATTTCACTGCTTAATTAGTTTTATAAAAGGAAACAGACCTAGAATTCTTTTTCTATATTCAGTAGTTAGCTTACATTGCATACAATTAAAGTAGGCTTAAGATACTTTAATTTGATATTGCTGCTAGTTCAAAGCAGTGACACCTGTATTTTCTTAATTCATTTGAACTAAAAATATTTATAGAGCTTCTCCTATATGCTAGGCACTGTGCTAAGAGCTAAGATATAATATAGGCATGGCACCTGCCCTCCTGGACTGTAATCTAGTGGAAAGACAGACAGTTAAATAGGTAATCATCATACATTGTAATAACTTAGGTGTGTATTGTAGGGGAAAGGAGTCAAAAAAGACTTCTAAGTGTTAGGGGAGTAGGAATGCTCAGGAAATGGCACTTATACATATAAAAGCCTGCGGGTGAGAGAGAACATGGATCTCTTGAAGGAATGAAAAAAAAAAGTATTAAGGGTGGGGAGGGGGACAGAGGGGAGCAAAAAGGGAATGGATGTAATACAACAACAATAAAATTAAAAAAAAAAAAAAAAAAGTATTAAGTCTGGAGTGTAGAGCCCAAGTTAGAGGAGCCTTATATGCTGTCTTAAGGAGTATGGACTTAAGAGTTGTGGGAAGAAGTAGGGAAAAATAATCAGACTTCTGTTTTTAAAAGCTCACTCTGAGGGGGACAGAGGGGAGCAAAAAGGGGATGGATGTAATACAACAACAATAAAATTTAAAAAATAAATAAATTAAAAAAAAAAAAGCTCACTGTGGTTGTAGGGTGAAGAATGGAATGAAGAGAAACTTAGAAGGGAGCCAGAGGAGAATAATAAGAATGCTCCAAGTGAGCGTTCCCTCGGGTTAAGGGAGCAGAGTGCAGGTAGAAAGAAGCGGCCACATTCCAGAGGTAAAATAGGGTTAGGTTCAGCTATATGATGTTTGATGGGATGGGTGTTGGGTATGGAAGAGCATCAAGGATGTTACTGAGTTTTCTGGTTCAGTCAACTGAGTGGATAGTGGAGTCATTCATGGAGACTGGGAACTCAGGGGAGAGGGTCAGGTTTAGAGAATAGGTGATGAGATTAGTTCTGGACATATCGAGTCAAAGACACCTGTGAGCCATGTTAAAGTAAGCAGTGGATGTTTGGAATACTAGGTCAGGACATAGTCTGGGCTAGAGAGAGAGTTGTGGAACTCATCAGGGGAAAGATGCTAACCAATGTCTTAAGAATGGAATGAATGACAGCTCTGCTGGGTGGGCTACAAAAAGAATTGGAGGACAAAGAGAAGAAAATAGAGAATGTGGGGTTATAGAAGCCAAGAGAAGAGAGTGGTTTAAGGAAGGGTGAGTGAGAAATAGTATTAAATGTTGCAGAGGCCACAGTCTGAAAAGTATCTTCTAAATGCAGGTCTACATTGTGCCAATGGCAGTATTTGAAAAATTTCTGTCATAGTCCAGGAACAAACCTCACATGTAACAAAATTAACCAGGAAACAGGACACTTTTAATTCTCAGAGAACTGCTACATCATGGTAAACCTCTGTAGAGGTTTAAAAACCAAATAGCTGGTGATTGAAAAATTCCTCCCCACTTGCGGGCAAGCAGCTAAACCGTTCTCTAATGTGAGTTCCACATGGACTACTCTTTAATGTAGTATAATGTTAGTGTAATATAAAATATAATAAATATAGCTTGGAGACAAGCAACTAAAAAGGTGGGACACACGCTCCTCAAAACTTTGCAAAGGCACGTTAACCCACAGTTACATTTCCCTCAGACTTACTTTCACCCTCCACCTAGCTTCCCTTAGCTTCTGTCCCTTATTCCCCATTCCACCTGTAATTTGGGGTTAACTATGCTGGTAAATGTGTTGAGTTTGGGGTTATTCACAGGATAGGATAGTGTTTTGTATGAGGTAAGAGGTTCTTTGTAGATATTTACCGCTCTGTAAATCACAGGGCTGGGGGAAAAACATTAAAAAACGTATCTAGCCTAACTTTTTCTTTTTAGAGTCAAAGAAATTAGGGTAGAAAGAAATGAGGTAACTTGAGTGATGACATTTCAGGCACTGAGTGGGAAGCTGAAGTAGGTCTGCCTACAGCCTGCTCTCCGTGCATGAAAATAATGGTTCTTGAAGATGACAGAATTAAAATATGTTTTGTCCTATTTTTTTTTAAGATTTTATTTCATTATTTTTAGAAAGAGGGGAAGGGAGAGAGGCAGAGAGGGAGAGAGACATCAATGTATGGTTGCGTTTCATCTGCCTCCAGCCACAGACCTGACTGGAGACCTGGTTTGCAACCTGATTATGTGCCCTGGCTGGAGAATCGAACCTGCGACCTTTGGGTTCGCAGGCCAGTGCCTTATCCACTGTGCTACCAGCCAGGCAATGTCCTATTTTATACAAGACTAAATCTGTTCATGTCAAGTTGCTAGACCATTCAGATATAAAATAAAGAAAATGGGGTACTTTTGTCTTTTGGGGAAACATTGTGAGAACCAGTCCACAAATATGAATTCTCTTGTATTTTCTGTTTTAGTGCACTTTATGCAAAAGTTTGTTTCCAGAGAGATTAAGAGCTACACACTGATGTATTCTGTGGTAGTTTGTGTAGCCTGATTTTTGGTCCAGGGTACTTTCTATTACAGCACTCAAGGTTATCTACCATCCCCTTCCCAATAGTATCAATATTTTCACCTTCCAATGAGATGTCAGAGATTCATATGGCTGTTTGGATAGGACTTGCAATACAGCATACCAACTTGCAATGGGACAGGGAGAGACTGAGCCAGGAGATGCTGTTAAATCCAGCTGTCCCTGAGCTAGGTTGGTGTAAGAGAAAAATGTCTTTCTGTGGATAGATCTAATTCTGAGCTGTCAAAGAGCTTGATAGTATGATAGAAGAGGTGGCTTTCTGAGTACTGGAAATTCCAAACCCATGGAAGAAGTTGATGGAGCATAAGGATAGAGTCATGGCTTAGCTTAGATATCCCAGCTGTGCTTCTAAGTCACAATGATATTCTTCAAATTTATTTTAAATTTTCTAAGCCCTCAGTTTTCTCATCTGTAAAATGTGGTTGTGAAGCTGCAATGAAATAAGGTATGTAAACTAAATTTAAGTTTCTCTTTTCTTCACCTTCAGTTCCTTAGGTTCTTTCCATATCAGGCCTGCTCTCTGCATTCCCACCAAGTGGCTCTACTAAAGAAAGATTTAAGCTGTTGCTGAATTACTCCTGAAGAAAAGCATCTTGAAATTTTGACCTACAGTTTCAGAAGAAGTACACATGGTAAGCCAACATTGCTGTGCTTTTTCTTTTCAGTTTTATTTAGGCATAATTGAAATATAACATTGCATAAGTTTAAACTATACAACATAATGATTTGATATATGTATATATCATATACATAAATGTATATGTAAACGACTACCACGGTAAGATTAGTTAATCCATCATCTCACATAGTTATAATTTTTTGTCCTTGTAAGGAGAACTTTTAAGGTTCACTTTCTTTGCAACTTTCAAATCTACAATATACAAAGTGTTGTTAATTATAGTTGCCATGTTGTATTTACATGCCCAGAATTTATTTATCTTATAACTAGAAATTTATATCTTATTTTAAAAGATTTTATTTATTATTTTTAGAGAGAGGGGTAAGGAGAGAGGCAGAGAGACAGTAATGTATGGTTGCCTTTCACCTGCATCCAGCTACAAACCTGGCTGGAGACCTGGCTTGCAACCTGGTTATGTGCTCTGACTGGGAATCGAACCAATGACCTTTGGGTTTGCAGGCTGGTGCCTATCCACTGTGCCACTAGCCAGGGCAAAATTTATACCTTTTGACCACCTTCCCTAATTACTCCATTCCTAAGCCCCTGGCAACTATAAATCTGGTCTCTATTTCCATGAGTTTGGTTTTTTAACTTCCACATAGAAGTGAAACCATACAGTAATTACCTTTTTCTGACTTTAACTTAGCATAATACTCTCAAAGTTCATTCATGTTAGCTCAAATGGCAAGGTATCCTTCTTTATTATGGCTGAATAGTATTCTATTTTACATATATAATTATAGAATATATACCACAATTTCTTTTTTACTTTTATTTTTCAATTACAGTTTACATTCAATATTTTATATTAGTTTCAGTTTTATAGCATAGTAGTTAATCATATACTTTACAAAGTGATCCCCTCACTATTTTATGTACCCATCTGGCACTGTACATAGGTATTTATAATATTGACTATATTCCACATGCTGTATTTTACATCCCCACGATTATTCTATAACTACCAATTTGTAGTTCTTAATCCCTTTTTCTTTTCACCCAGTCCTCAACTCCCCACCCTCTGACAACCATCAGTCTGTTCTCTGTATCTGTAAGTTTACTTGTTTATTTTACTCATTAGATTCCACATATATGTGAAATTGTATAGTATGAGTCTTTCTCTATCTGACTTATTTCACTGAGCATCATATACCCTAGATGCAGACATGCTGTCACAGATGCTAAGATTTCATTATTATTATTACTTTTTAATATTTTATTAATTATTTTTAGAGAGAAGGGAAGGAAGAGAGGCAGAGAGGGAGAGAGACATCATGTATGGTTGCCTTTCACCTGCCAGCTATGGACCTGGCTGGAGACCTGGCTTGCAACCTGGTGATATGCCCTGGCTGGGAATCAAACCAGTGACCTTTGGGTTCACAGGCCCAGCGCTTTATCCACTGTGCCACCAGCCAGGGATTCATTCTTTTTTATGGCTGACGAATGTTTCATTGCATATATGTACCACTACTTTTTAATCTAATGGGCATTTATGTTGCTCACATATATTAGCTATCGTAAGTAATGCTGTAGTGAACATAAGAATGCTTATAGTCTTTTGAATTAGTGTTTCAGGTTTCTTAGGATATTTTCTCAGCAGTGAAATTGCTGGGCCATAAGGCAGTTTCATTTTTAATTTTTTTGAGGTAACTCCATACTGCTTTCCAAGGTGGCTACGCCTATCTGCATTCCCACCAACAGTGCACCAGGATTCCCTTTTCTCCGCATCTTCACCAGCACTTGTTGTTTGTTGATTTATTGATGATAGCTACCTGACAGGTGTGAGATAGGTGTTAATTTACATTTCTCTGATGACCAGTGATGTTGAGCATCTTTGTATGTCTCTGTTGGCCATCTGTATGTCCTCTTTGGAGAAATGTCTATTCAGATTTTCTGTCCATTTTTAAATTGGATTGTTTGGGGTTTTTTGGGTGTTGAATTGTATGAGTTCTTTATAAATTTTGAGTATTAATCCCTTATTGGCTATATCATTGGCAAATATGTTCTTTCATTCAGTGGGGTTCCCTTTTGTTGATGGTTTCCTTTGCTTTGCAAAACCTTTTTAGTTTGATATAGTCCCACTTGTTCTGTTTTTTGTTTCCCTTGCCCCAGGAAATGTACATCCAAAAACATTGCTAAGAAAAATGTCAGAGATTTTATTTCCTATGTTTTCTTCTCAGAGGTTTATGGTTTTAAGTCTTATATTTATCTTTAATCCATTTTAATTTTATTCTTGCATATGATGTAAGAAGGTGGTCTAGTTTTACTTTTTGACATTATCTGTCCAATTTTACCAGCACTATTTATTGAATAAACTATCCAAACCCCAACATATTGATAACCATGTAGGCATGGGGTTCTTTCTGGACTTTCTATTCTGTTCCATTAATTTATGTATAGCACATAGCACAATTTCTTTACCTACTTATCTATTGATGGACACTTAGGTTGTTTCTCTGTCTTGGCTATTGTAAATAATATTGCAATATGTGGTGCAGATATATCTTTGGGACAGTGATTTTGTTTCCTTTGGCTATATGCCCAGAGTGGGATTGCTGAATCATGTGACAGTTCTATTTTTAATTTTTTGAAGAATCTTAATACTGTTTTTCATAATGGCTATGTCAATTCACATTCCACTAACAGTGCACAAGGGTTCCCTTTTTTCACATCCTTGGTAGCATTTGTTATTTCTTGTCTTTTTGATGATAGCCATTCTTAAAGGTGAGAGGCATATCTGGGTCATATTACTAATAACTATCAGCATCCTCAGCTGAAGAAACACATTTTAAAAAAGCGGAGTAAAGAAATAAACACCTGGAAATCATCATCATTGGGTTCAGAATAATATTGCTCAGTTCTGAAGGATAAAAATAGAAATTCATCTGGAAAAGGTATACAAAGCTCCAATTTTTGCTTAATCCAAAACTTTCTTATGTACCTCACAAAATCATTATAGAGCTTCCACTCCAAATATTTCCAGCCTAAACAATGTCACTTGTTCAGACCATTTACTCAGTGTTGCAAAATTTGTGTGTGAAAAGTCAAAGTAAAACAGTATTCAGAAAATCCTAAGGCAGAGACTTGCAATTTGTGGAGAACTTGTTCCATGCCCAGAAAATCAACAGTAGCAGCCTTCCAAGCTCATCTACGAGGTAATGGGGTAATGGGTTAGATTTTCACAACTTCCAGGAGAGCTGCGGTCACATTAAGCTCCATAGCTCTACTTCCCCACAATTTTCTTTTTTTCACAGTAGAACAGGACCTATTAGGAAGCAAGAAGTACCTTTTAAGAAAATGATCACAGAGAAACACATACCTTGAAAAGCTGGTAAGAGTTGAAATTGGATATGGAAAAAGATGACAGAGTCCAGGAGAGACTCCGGGAAGCTTTTAACATCTGAGAACAGTGTACAGTGTAATGCTTGGAAATAATGGTTGCTCAAATGAATAGAACTGCAGGAATTTATTGTGGGAGCTAAATTGCTTCAATCCTTTAGTGCCATTTTCAGAAGAGCTACCATCTTAATTGGAAAATTGATTTCTACAGAATGACTAACAGGTACAAATGAGCGGATGCTGCACAGATGATAGAAAGATATCCCTGATGGCATGCAGTGAGCCATCACATGGGCCAGCTCTCAGAATTGAGCATCATAATGTGGAGGAAAGCACAAGATTTAGAATCAGTGGCCAAGATGAAAACCCAAGCTCTAATACTTGCTGCTTGTCAAGGAGATTACTCAGTTCTTTTGAGCCTCAATGTGTTTTTCTATAAAACATTGTATGATATGTCACATAGCTATTAGAAGGCTCAGTGGATGGAAAATATGGATGGAGGCATTCAAATATTTTTCTTTAAAAAATTATTTTTTAGAAAGAGGGGGAATGGAGAGAGAGAAAGAGAGGGAGAGAATCATCAATGTATGGTTGCCTCTCGAGCACCCCAATCGGGGACCTGGCCCACAACTCAGGCATGTGCCTCAACTGGGAATTGAACCTGTGACCCTTTGATTTGCAGTTGGGCACTCAATCCACTGAGCCATTATAGCCAGGGCCTACTTTTTTCTTAATTACAAAAGTAATAAAAGTTTCAAAGCCAGAAACTTGGAGAACAATGAAAGAGAAAGGAAAACACCAAAGAAGTGCTCATAATTTTACCAACCAAGGACAACAGATAGTATTTTAATGTCTTCAATGTTTTTATGTGTACACACTCATACACACACAGAGCATACCCTTTCTTTTTAAATAAAAATAGCATTTTAACTGTGCATACATTCTGTACCTTGCATTTCCACATAGCAATGTGTTGCAAAATATTTCCCATGTCAAATAATCATCTACTGCATGTTTAGGAAAGCATTATTAGAACTGTAAAGGATCACTCAAATATTAGTAGTTATTATTAAAACATGAATGAATGAATATATTCATCTCTTCCTTAGTATACATGAAACCACCAGCACCCAAAAGTCATTCCACATAATTTTCTTGGCAGTTGTCTAAATAAGACTTTTGACAAATAGAATCCTTTTTTTTTCTATCTTTCCTTATTTCTCTTTTGGTATTTTCTTTCTAATAATTAGGAAGGCAAAAGTTACCAAATGAACTCTGGCTGGTGTGGCTCAGTGGACTGAGTGCCGGCCTGTAAACTGAAATGTTGTTGGTTCAATTCCCAGTCACAGCACATACCTGGGTTGTGGGTCAGGTTCTCAACTGGGGACATGCAAGAGGCAACTGATCAATGTATCTTTTGCACACTGACGTTTCTCTCCCTCTCTTTCTTCCTCTCTTTCCCTCTCTCTAAAAATTAAAAAGCACAATCTTAAAAAAAATAGAAAGATTGGTACATAAAAGTGTTACCAGATGAGAGTATGTATTTTTTTTTACTTTAAATATTGATACCTTTGATTTGTTCTCTTCAAATTTGCTTTGGCAATGATGATGCATGGATTCTGCTCTATGTGTGTCATGGTGTTTTCCATTAAACTGAAAAAAAAAAAAATTATCCAGAAATCTGAAATCACTGCTTCTTAGTTTTCTGTGTCCAAGCTCTTTTACTTTTGTAAAGAGCGTATGCACTTTTTCATGCATACAACTAAAAATACTCCTGTTACTAAATCTTCTGGGGCCTACATTTAAAACTGGCTGTTTTACATGTAGAAAGTGAAAACCTTAACTGAACTTTGTGAGTTATAGCAATCTAGGCATAATTTAAAGTTGATACATTTATTTTTCTGTATTCAGTTGTCTTTACTTTTTTAAAAAGTAAAGTGAACTTTTTAAAAGTTTAGTTCTAGACATCAGCAAGATGTATGAATATATTTTTCTTAAATGTCTTTATTGAGGTATATGTCACATACCATGAAATTCATTTATTTAAAATGTACAATTCAGTGGTTTTTAGTATATTCACAGAGTTGTACAACAGTCATTACAAGAATATTTTTATCACTCCCAAAATCCCGTATCTATTACCTGGCACTCCCTAGTCCCCGTCCCCTCAGCCACTGGAAACCACTAACCTATTTTCAGTGTCTATGGGCTTGCCTATTCTGGAAATTTCTTATAAATGGGATCATATGGTATGTGGTCATTTATGAGTGGCTTCTTTCACTTAAAATATTGTTTTCAAGGGTATGCGTGTATTCTTGATGTTTCAATAAAACTGAAACCAGAAGCAATTCTGGCCAAAAGTTTGAAAATATAATAAGGTTTAGATTTGGTATCCTCTGACTTTCTCTTCTAGATGCAGCTCTCCCCAACCTCCAGGCAGTTTCCCAATTATGGTCTTACCTCTTCCCCCACAAAGGGATTTTTGTCAGCTGTTTCCATCTATAGAGATCTGTTTTATCTGAACTCTCATAAACGTGTTAAAACTAAGGAATCATGGGTGGTGGAGACCTAATATACTACTCTCTCCCGTGGTAATTACTTTTAGCTAATAATTTCTAAATAACAAAAATAATTTTCATTTTGGAGCCCTAACTCAGGGCTGGGATCTTCACTAAGCATATTTTTTTTGTGCTTTATTTTAGATAATTAGAGAAGGTAGAAGTTTAGGAAAATTAAGTAACTTCCCTAAGACAATCAATTTATCAAATGGCACAATCAAGGTATCTATCAGATGTGTTTGATTTCAAGACCAATACTCTTAATTACTTAAACTCAGAGTTTAAGACATGTTTTTCATATTTTAGTATATCTGAAATTGGGATGCCTCTTACAATTGATGGTACTTTATTATAATTAGCATTGGTTTTCCTTTCTTTCTTATTTATTTATTTTATTGTTGTTGTATTACATCCATCCCCTTTTTGCTCCCCTCTGTCCCCCTCCCCACCCACCCATTCCCCCCAAAGTCAATCCCACCTGTTGTCCATGTCCATGGTTCCTTTACACTAGGTTCTTGTCTAAGCTGCTCCCCTTTCTTGCCTCTGCCTCCCCCCTCCCCCTAACCCCGTTCCCCCTGACCACTGAGTTTTTCCTTTCTTTTTTATTGAATTTATTGGGGTGACATTGATTGACAACATTATACAGGTTTCAGGAGTACAGCTCCACAGCACCCCATCTGTACATTGCATTGTGTGTTCGTCACCCCAAGTCAACTTTCCTCCTTTTTCCTTCCTGTACCTTCCTCCACCTCTCCGCACCCTGGGTTTCTTTCTTAGTGGCACATGCAACTGATTATATCTCTTTTGATAAAAGTTGGCACTGAACAATATTGCCTCCCTAAAGGAATTAACCTTTAATAATGAAATTTAAGATATTGGTGACAGAGTCAGGAGGAGAGGAGGAGATGGGTTTTGAGAGTAAATTCTCCCATCAACATAGCAGTGTATTGCATAATACAGATACCCACCTGCTGCTTCTGTGGGTAAAAGTGGCCTGGTAAATACTATCTGCAGAATACCTTAGTCACAGATACTACTACTTTGACTCTGTTTTTCCATTTTAGTATAGAGCAGTGATGGGCTTGGGACATCAGAGTAATTCATATTGTGTGGCTAACTCTTAAGCCACACTTTAAAACACTTTGCTTACACCTCCAATTCTCTTCTCTTTATCACATTTATAAAAGGACAAATAACTTTGGCCGTAAATCTTGTTATAAACATGCATTTTCTTCCTTTTGTGTGTTGTTTTTGGTTTATAACTTTTTCTATAACTGACTTAGCTGGACAACTGGAATGATAGCAGATAAAAGCTGAATGTCAACAATTAGGCAAAAAGGGGATGGGTGTAATACAATAACAATAAAATTAAAAAAAAACAACAACAACAAGTAGGCAGGTCAACCTTTTCACTAGCCTTGAGAGAGACTAGGTAATATTTTAGCAGTTAAATGTCTGGTTATGATCATCCTCTGCTATTTACAAGGTACCAAATAAGTTTGACAAATTATAGAGACTTCTTTCTTTGTTTTTAAATTTGAGATATAATTGATGTATAACATTGTATTAGTTTAAGGTGTATAATATGATGATTTGATACATTTATATATTGCAATGCAATCACTACCGTTAGCTAACACCTCTCTCACATCACATCACTATCATATCTTTTTTTGTGTGGTGAAACAGTTAAATCTCATCTGTTAGCAATTGTGAAGTTTAAAATACTGCAATCTTTTACTATAATCTCTATGCTGTGCAGATTAGATCTCCAGAACTTACTTATTGATTAGTTACCAATTTGTACCCCCCCCTTTTTTTAAAGATTTTATTATTTTTAGAGAGAGGGGAAAGGAGAGAGGCAGAGAGACATCAATGTATGGTTGCCTTTCACCTGCCTCCAGCTACGAACCTGGCTGCAGACCCGTCTTGCAACCTGGTTATTATGTGCCCTGGCTGGGGAATCAAACCAGCGACCTTTGGGTTTGCAGGCTGGCGCCTTATCCACTGTGCCACCATCCAGGGCACAAATTTGTACCCTTAAATAACATCTCCGTATATTCCCCACTTCCAAACGCTGATAACCACCATTCTACTCTGTTTCTATGAATTTGGGTATTTTTAGATTTTCCATGTAAGTGAGATTGTATAGTATTTGTCTTACTTTGATTTATCTCACTTAGCATAATTTTCCCAAGGTTCATATTATTGCAAGGAAGGATTTCCTTCTTTCTTATGTTTAAATAATATTCCAGCATGTGTGTGTGTGTGTATCTCACATCTTCTTGATTCATTCATCATTGACTGACACAGGTTGCTTCCATATCTTGGCTATTGTGAATAATGCTGCAATAAACATGGGAGTGTAGACATCTTTTCAGTATACTGTTTTCATTTCTCATGAATATATACCCAGAAATGGGATTACTAGATTGTACGGTAGTCCAATTTTTTGATTTTGAGGACCTCCCATACTGTTTTTCACAGTGGCTGCACCAATTTACATGCCCACCAGCAGTCCACAAGGGTTCTCTTTTCTCCACACTCTAGCTGTTTCTTGTCTTCTTGATGATGAGTTATTCTTGTAGGTGTGAGGTGATATCTCATTGTGGTTTGGAATTGCATTTGTCTGATGATTAGTGATGCTGAGCATCCTTTCATGTACCTGTTGGCCGTCTAGATGGCTTCTTTGGGAAAACGTCAGTTTGATTTCTCTGCCCATTTTTAAATCGGGTTGTGTTTTGGTTGTTGTTACTGAATTGTATGAGTGTTCCCTATATTTTGTTGCTTGTGTTTTTTGTGTCAGATCCAAAAATCATTGCCAAAATTAATGTCAAGAAGCTTTCCCCCTATGCTTTCTTCAATGAGTTTTATTGTATCAGGTCTTATATTTAAATTTTTAATCCAGTTCAGTTAATTTTTGTGAGTGTTATAAGATAGGGGTCCAATTTTATTTTTCTGCAAGTAGTTTTCTGGATTTCACAGCACCATTTATTGAAGAGACTATCCTTTCTCCTATTGAGTATTCTTGGCTGTCTTATCAAATACTAGTTGATTGTTTATGTGGGTTTTATTTTTAGACTCTCTCTTCTGTTCCATTGGTCTGTACATCTAATTTTATGCCAATACCATATTGTTTTAATTACTACTGCTACTATAGTAATACATACCTACTATAGTCTAATCTGAAATCAGGAAGTGTAATGCCTCTGGCTTGGTTTTTTCCTTAGGATTGCTTTGGTTATTTGAAGTCTTTTGTGATTCCATACATGATTTTTCTATTTCTGCGAAAAATATCATTGGAATTTTTATAGGGATTGCATCGACTCTATTAATGGCTTTGGGTATTATGGACATTTTAACAGTATTAATTACTTGGGCCCATGCACATGAAATATCTTTCCATTTGTGTCTTCTTCAGTATTTTTCATTGAAGTCCTATAGTTTTCATTGTACAGATTTTTCACTTTCTTAAATTTATTCCTAAATATTATTTTTTAAAAAGATTTTATTTATTATTTTTAGAGAGAGGGAAAGGGAGAGAGGCAGAAAGGGAGAGAGACAACAATGTATGGTTGCCTTTCACCTATGTCCAGCTACAGACCTGGCTGGAGACCCAGCTTGCAACCTGGTTATGTGACCTGGCTGGGGAATTGAACCAGCGACCTTTGGATTTGCAGGCTGGTGCCTTATCCACTGTGCTACCAGCCAGGGCCCTTAATATTGTTTTTGATAGTATTGTGAATGGGGTAATTTCTAAAATTTAATTTTTAGATATATATATAATTTCTTCCCTGCCCCACTGGTTGTTTAAGGAATGTGTTGTTTAGTTCCAACATGCTTATAAAGTTTTTGGCTTTCATCTTGTTGTTGATTTCTAGTTTCATACCACTGTGGTCAGAAAGGATACTTGGTATGATTTCCATCTTCCTAAATTTGCTAAGACTTGTTTTGTGGTTTATCATATGACCTACCTTGAAGAATGTTTCATGTGCACTTGAGAAAAATGTACATTCTGTTCTTGTTGGATGAATTGTTTTACAAATATCTCTTAGGGCCATGTGACTTAATGCATGTTTTAAGTCCAATGTTTTTTTGTTTTCTTTTTTCTGTCTGGATGCTGAAAGTGGGATATTGAAGTCCTCTACTATTATGATACTATTGTCTAATTCCCTCTTCATATTTGCCTAATATATTTAGGTGCTCCAACACTGGGTACATATATATTTATGATTGTTATATCTTCTTGATGAATTGACCCCTTTAGCATTATATAATGACCTTTTTTCCACTTGTTACCATTTTGGCTTAAAACTATTTTGTCTAATATAAGTATAGCTACACCTGCTATCATTTGGTTTTCATTTGCATGGAATATCCTTTGCTATGTTCTGTTTCTGCACTTTAAGCTTATATGTGTCCTTAAATCTAAAGTAAGTCTCTTATAAGCAGCAAATAGTTGGAAAAAAACTTTTTTACTTGAATACTTTGGGAAAAGTTCTGTCATACAGATAGGCAGAACAGAAAACAGTAGGATAATCTGTGCTTTCAGGTATATATATATGAAATTAGGCCTGGTTTCTGAACTTTAGGATAAGCAGCAAATAGTTGGGAAAAATTTTTTACTTGAATACTTTGGGAAAAATTTTGTCATACAGATAAGCTGAACAGAATAGTAGGACAATCTGTGCTTTCATGTATATATATATGAAATTAGGCCTGGTTTCTGAACTTTAGGCTATCCTTGGACAAAACTTAATATAAAGGGTCAAATATCAGAAATTGTAACTTTTCATATGTTACTCATTTTTCACACCAAACTAAGCCAGTTTTGATGAAAAAAATTATAAAATATGAGTATAGATAAAAGAGTAAACAGACTTCTTCTAATAACATGAGATTTAGGAATTAAATATAGCAGGCAGAAGATCCTGAAGGAATTTCAAGTGATATTTTATGATGATTTGCTAAAGGATGTTTTAAGCCTTGGTTTACACAGCATGCTATTTTATATAGTATTCTTTATTCTTGGGATCCCTGCAAGATGAGATATTGTACTGATATAGATAATCATCTCTGCTTCTTTTCTATCTGTCCAGGTAGGATGGGAATGAACAAAAATAATATCTAGGTAATAGGAGAAGTAGAAAAGAAGTTTTAGAAGAGTAAAGGCCAGCATAAGAAGAAGTAGTGAATATTTTGAATAGGATAACCTTACATTATGGCTCTCATTAAAAAAATGCGACTTAAAAATATGTCTGAATGTATTAATAAACATTCTAAAAATTACTAATTTTATGGCCTTTGCAAGGAGACATCTATAACATCCTACAAAATATCCAAGAATCCTCATATTCATTTATCATTATTCTTTTTTTTTCTGGTGAGAAGGTGTTGTTTATATCTGTACATAAATATTCATACTAGTATTTATCATTATTCTTATTTTAATTATATAATTGGTGGTGGCTTTATTCATATGCATTTGTGAGGCATATGCCAAAGACTAAGCATTTAAAAGCTATAAAAAGGCGAAGTAGTTACTCTTGGGCTGCTTAACATTTGCTTGCAGAGACTGGATTTATAAAATAATTACAGGACAAAAGCAATACAATGACAATGTTTCAGTGAAGAAGTAGTAGGGATATAGAGGAAAAAACTATATTTCTATTGCTATATTTAAAGAAAACAGCCTTCTAGAGAAGGTTGATTCTACTAAATCAAAAGCCCTTTTAATAAGATGAGCAGTATGAAGAGACTGGCCATGTGAGTTTGAAGGTAAAAACTGGTAAAAAATGAACTGCAATGCTTAATAGAAGAAAATAATTTGAAACTCTTCATTCAGTCCAGGGAGGGGTGAATAAAGATAAAGACTAGAAGAGAGGAGTCATTGAGGTAAAAGATGGACTGGTAAAAGGCCATTAGACCATGAAAGGCCACTAGGATGCTCAAGGTGCCATTTTGAAATTGTTTGTAACCATGTTGGGTAAACCTCTTTCTCTGACCTTCCCAGCATGCTATCTGTAGTGAATTCAATTCTTCTGAAAAATGCTTTGTGTGGTAGAATAGTTTATTATTATCCTTTGTTTGACTACCAAAGAAGGGGCTAAGTTTCACATGATGGATCTCAAAGAGGATCTCAAAGAGAAAGCAGAGGAAGGCGTGAGAGCTGAGGCTTGGGTGAACTCACAGAAATTTTAGAGGATGTGGGCCATGGAGTTCTACTTAATCCAAGAGAAAGGAAGCCTCAGCTGACATCAAGTTGAAGTTTACACAGATAAAGAAGGATGTGATCCCACACAAGTGGTGTGTGTGTGTTGTGATAGTGATGGGTAGTTACAGAAGGAGGAATTTAATCCAAATCTTGGAAGACATGGTGTTTAAGGTTTGGTTGCAGGGTAACAATTGGTCGTTATAGAGTGAGAGCTAGCATGAACAAGGCCACTAGCAGACAAACACATAATGTATGAATTAGAATATTTTGGCTATAGGTAGTGTCATTGTTTTAACATCCCCTTTATTTTACCCTGAAGGAATACATTTTCAATTCTTTAAGTTGCTAGTGCTTCAATGAGAAATAAGGCTCAGATCCAGGGTTTGCCCCATGGTTTTTTTTTGTATTTAATTGTATTTTTTGTTTTAATTGTATTTTTCCATTACCATTTATGACCCTTCTAACCCTCCCTGCCCCATGTAATCACCACACTGTTGTCCATGTCCATGAGTCTTTTTTCCTTTTTGCTTGATCCCTCTGTCCACTAATTCTCCTCAATTGCTATCAACCTGTTCTCTGTCTATGTGTCTGTCTCTAGTTTGCTTGTTAGTTCAGTTTGTTCATTAGATTCCACATATGAGTGAAATCATATGGTCTTGTCTTTCTCTGACCAGCTTATTTCACTTAGCATAATGTTCTACAGATCCATTCATGCTGTCACAAGGGTAACATTTTCTTCTTTTTTTATGGCCAAGCAATATTTATTGTATAAATACCCTTACTTGTTTTATTCACTCATCTACTGATGGACACTTGGGTTGCTTCCATATCTTGGCAATTGTAAAAAATGCTGCAACGAATATAGGGGTGCTTATGTTCTTTCAAATTAATGTTTTGGTTTACTTCAGATGTAGTCCCAGAAAAGACACATCCATTTAAAATTTTTTGAGGTAGCTCCATATTACTTAATCTTATCTTCAAATAAAACCTAATCACAAAGTGCAACATGCAAAACAGATAAAAACTCATTTGCCTTGGTTAAGAAGGTGGAGGTCCTGCCCTGTGCTCCCCAACTCTCAGCCCTTAGAATTCCATAGAGCCCAGCTTGAAGACCACCTTCCTAGACCAAGAGAAAGAAGACTATCTCATTAACCTTCTTTCTTTTTTTCTTTCAAAGATTTTATTTCTTATTTTTAGAGAGAAGGGCAGGGAGGAAGGAAGAAAGGGAGAGAAGCATCAAAGTATGGTTGCCTTTCACCTGCCTCCAGCTACAGACCTGGCTGGAGACTTGGCTTGCAACCTGGTTATGTGCCCTGCCTAGGGAATTGAACCAGGGACCTGTGGTGCCAATCCACTGAGCCACCAGCCAGAGCTTGGTCTTCTTTCTTGATTAAAATATACTGACCTTGCCAAGAGAAATTCCATTTAGAAAATGAAGAAAAATCAGTAATAACTAATGCTGACAAGAGAATGGGGAAATGGGCACTTTTGAACATTGTTGGTGATAGTCTAAATTGATGCAGTCTTTTTGAAGGCAGTTTATCAAAAATTTAAATGTACAAGCCAAGTGATCCTACAGGTTCACTTCAAGTGATCTATAGAAAGATTTCTTTACAAAATTGTATATATACAAGTATGCTCATTATTTATAAGACTAAAATCAGAAACAAATGGGAATGATTAAGTCAATTATGCTACCTCCATATAATGAAATATTATAGTCAGTAAAATTATAGTGGTAGATCTATTTATATTGATATAGAAGATTGTTCCTAATATAGTGTAAAATGAAAATGCAAGTTATAAAATACCATGGTCAATTTCATGAAAATTTTGAAGCAAACAAATAAAGCTCACATTCTATGAAAACGGTGTAAATACTTGTAATTGAAAAACAAAATCATCTAGAAAAAAATGGTTAGTCTTAAAGGTTAGGGTTTACTTCTGGAGAAGGGAAGTGAAGATATAGGTAAGGTGGGCATGCCCTTTTTATTATATAGATGTTTGTATTATTTTAGGGTGTTGTTTTACAAGAGATATGCAATAATTTTATGATTTAAAAAGTAATGAAGAGAAATATAAAATTCCTTGCCAGTTTTCAAGAACTGGAAAGTGTTCCCTTTTCTATCAACAAAATTCAAATTATATATTCTGTTGCCCTTTTTGCTTTTTAGGTCTAACCATTAGACTTAAACAATTTGCCTTTGCCTTTTCCTTTTGTCCAACTTTTCTATTGCTAGTTAACTAACTTTTTTCCCAAAGCATTCTGAACTCATTTTTCGAAAGAGATAGGAATAGGTTATAAAGGAATAAACAAACTATGAACACGTCATTATAAGCAGCCCCCATTTCTCCCTGAGCGCCAAACTCTCTGATTATTCTCACATAGGACCTGAGGACAAGAATTGGTACTTTTTCAGCTCTGCACAGTACCTGGCTCTACTTTGGGGTTTCACTTTGTCTCTATTCCAGATTTAAGAACCGCAAGAATAGGCAGGGGCCTATGTGACAAGTCTTGTCTTCCTCCTGTAAGATGATGGGAAACCACCGAGGGTTTTATGCAGTGGAGTCATAACTGGATCATAACCAAGCTAATAAAAAAAAATAACTGGCAAAGGGAAAGTCAGATATGCTCATTAAAATATCAGTTGGATAATTGATGGTTAAATGCTCAAGGTAGTTCTAAAGTCTTCATTTACTGGAAGTGAGTATGCATCATTTGTCAGTAATGCCAATGTTGGATCTCTTGGTCTGACCATGGGTTAGTTAAGCCCTTAGTGTAGGTCTAGTGAGATTAAAAAAAGAAAACAATATTGAGTTTCAGACTGTGGTCCTAAATCCAGCAGACCATTTCATAAGGGAAGTGAAATAGAGCTCGAAGCAAAGATATCCTTGTGATCAGAAAAGAATGGAAGGCAACAGTTTCCCCAGGTACCATAGGAGCCAGCATCTTTATTTGTACAGAGAGGGGCTTCTTCTCTTTGCTAAAGGAGATGGAGAAACATCTGCCTCACCTTTGAGAAGAAAATACTCACAAAGGAACTCTGTTTGGTGTGAGACCTGCCTGGTTCAACCTTGATTTTTGTCACTTATTAACTATGTGACCTTACTGGAACCCTCAAAGCTAGTTTCTTCATTTGAAAAATATACACTTCCATAGGGGAGAGGGTAAAATAAGGAAAGGCAAATTAATTGTAAGGACCAAGTGTGACTTTTGCTTTTTAAACTTGTTTTAAATATTCCACTTTGTACCTACAAAAGGATTTAGGATGCAGATGTTATGTTAATGCAAAGTAGCCTGAGTGTCTGTTTTAGGCCTCTATACGTTGAATAGTTTGCGGAATTAATAGCTGGTCTGTGTTCTTTCTTTAGATCTGTGGGTGGGTATCACACAAAGAGATCACTACCTGCCCTTAGGACCCCAGTCTCACAGGGAGTGGGGACAGGCTCTTCCCCTTCCAGGAACCCAACCCAGCCTCCAACTCTAGGAGTGTGGAACTCAAATCTACTTTCAGAGGCTTGGAAGTTGCTGGCCAGGGGTCCATTAATACACTCTACCAGCCCAGGGTGTGCTCAGTTAGCGGCTGGGTCCGAGAAGTTTTGGGTTAATGGCTGTGGGCTCCACTGAGTCGCCTCCCACATTCCAGCTCAGGCCCAACGTGAAGCAGGGTGTCAAAGGAATCAGTGACTCAAAAAAAAAAGTTAATAAATTAACATTGTTCTTACGTGAGGGTGGGTTGTATCTCAAAAGTGTTGGGATGAGAGACTTCTTGGTTTAAAATAAAGTCTATGTTAAACCTCCCTTCACCATGCCTGACCCGTGTGGGACAATCTCAGCTACTTTTCTGTCCCCGCCCAGCCCTAGATGGCAGGATGAGGCTTTGGGAGGAGGGAGAATACCATCCAGATTGTAGTAAAAAATCTTGTCTCAGCGACTGAAAATTCAGGCCCTGTCCTCCAGCAGTTCTTCTTTTGGCTCATCCTGCACCCTCTCTTCTCTCCCAGCCATGAATATGTGGAAGGTGGGAGCCCCCACATGCCCATGAATGTCACTCAAGTGGTGTCAGGCTCTCCCCCACCAAGCAGTTCCTGTGCTTCTACTGTTGCACTCACCCCAGCTGCTACTTGCTCCCTGGGTGTTAGAACAGCCGGAGGGCACTAGCAAGGACTTGCTGCCCTGACACCTCCATTTATCCCCACTCCCAGGCATCTTGCTAAAATCCAGCCTTCCCTGAGCCCAGCGGCTTTGCCAGTCTGTACTTAGCAGCAGGTGGTGTGCGGGTGCAGAGGAGGGGAAGTACTGCTATAAAAACAAAGTACTTGTGTAGGCCAGAGTTTATTAATGTGATGGGCAATTCCTGTAAAGTGTAGTTGAGTGAATGCAAATACATACATACGTGTGTTTTTCTGGGAAAAGTGTCAAAGGGATTGGTGACTCAAAAATGCTACCAAACTAATATTGGGATTATGTGTGAGTTAAATTTCAAACGCATTGGGATCGGGGCTTCATTCTTAAAATAGTTAAACCATATTAAACCTCCCTACAACCATGCATGAAAATATTGGGTGGGGGCGTCGCTTCTCAGTTACCTTTCCCTTTTCAAACACTAATCTGTCGGGGCCACCCTTCTTAAAGGTTCCCTAGGCTACTGGTAGATTATTTTTGCCTTTGCTGCTGTTAATGTCCTCCATTAACACTCTTGGGAATATTTGCTGTACAGAACAAACTGTGCTATCTTAATGCTGTTGTTAGCAGATGAGGAAAATGGGGAAAGAATATACATTTATAGAGCTTAACCACATGCCAGGCATCTTTTTTTTTTGTTTGTTTGTTTTCCAAAATGTATTTTCAAATGGAGAAAGTGAGTGTGGAAAACACCATTCTTCCCATGCCAGACATCATTTAAACTGTCTTTTTTCATCCCTGGGCCTTTAATCTCTATTTACATATGAAGAAACTGAGGAAAAAGAGATCAAATAACTTGCCCAAAGTTACAGCTTTTGAATATAGATCTCAAAACTCTTTGGACCCAAAGTTAATATCTTTCCTACTCCACTAAGAGGTTCCTGAGGGAAAAATTTTAATCACCGTTAAAATTTGCATTTTAATACTAAAACACTTTAAAATCCCTCTCCCTTAAAAAAAAAAAAAAGTACTACCTCCTAAATCTCAGCTCCTGCAGTGGCCAAGCTAGGGACTGCTCCAGTTTAGGAGGGAGTGCTGAACAGATAATCCCATAGATATTTTCCACATCAGGCCACTAGCAGAAGCCATGCCTGAGGTTTGATCATTAGCTCTCACTGCCATGCCAGTGCACCAGCAACATCATCAGTACAGTTGAGTAAGTGAAAAACAGGCTTCAAAAAGCAAGTTCCAAAAAAGTGTGTTTAAGGAAAGCCAGGTGGGGTTAAATGATGGCGTGCATGCATGTATCTAATTTTACTTCCTCCTGAAGCATGCTAAAACCACATTAAAGAGATTTTAACAAAATGACATAAACACACAAGTACAGAGAAAATAGGAGAGATGGTAAGAAAAATTAATTTTTGGAAGCTGGAAAGCAGATGGACAAGTGGTAACTGATTCAACAGGCCCAAGAAAGCTGAATCCCCATCTTGTTCAAACCCCTGTGTGCTCAAAAGTTTCAGGGGTTAGCAGCATTAAGTGTGCCCAGGATTGAGGTAAATGAGAGGTCTCAAATAAGGAAGAAGAAGCTTTTTGAAAAAGAGTTTGATTCCTAGCTGCCCTTTTTCTCTTCATGATACTAGGTGACTGCCCAGTCCTATCCTGACAGAAACCTGGAGGTTTTGTCTTTGTAGAGAGTAAACTAGATTGTTGTGGACTAAGGAATGCCAGTCACAGTTGAGAGTAGGGCTTCCTCCTGGAGGCGGAGGTGGGGCCTGGGATTAGCTAATATACTCTGACTCTCCCCCCAGATCTCTCTCTTCGTTTGTCTCTCAGCCAGACTCTCATCTACCAGGCAGGAGATTAGAACATTCTCCTCTGGGAATCTGACCAGAACAAGGAGAAAATGTAAAAATACTAATTCCAGACATCCCCCAAGAAGCAGGCCACCCACATCATCTTAAAATTTAAAGTTGGCAAGCCCTAACCTCTTGCTCAGTACTTTTAATCAGTTTTTAGTTTTCACTGTTTATCAAGAGCAAAATAACAAAGGTAACCAAATATCTGAACAGTCCTCAATGAAAAAAACAGAGACCCAATAAATACAAGAAAAAGTCAACATGGAACAATAGCAAGGAGGAGAAAACAAACAAGAAATTCCTGTATCCTCAGATAATACACTTCACGTACAAAACAAAAATAGGATATAGTAAAGGTTCACTCAGAGAACAAAAAAGAGCTCTTGTAAGTTAAAAACAATTATGAAATTTTTAAAAAATGGGCTAATATGTAGGATAAAGAGTTTTCTCAGGAAGTAGATCAAGGAGTAGACAAAGAAGAAACAGTAAGAACTTGAGAGGTATGTTCTAGAAGGTTTGTTATCCAAATAATAAGAACTCCAGTAAGAGAGAAAAATGTAAATGAAGCAGAGAAAATTACCAGTGAACTAATTCAAGAAAATTTCTCAGAACTGAAGAACATGAGTTGTCAGCTCAATAGGGCCTAACAGAGTACTAAGTACAATGAATGAAAACATAGACCTTCACAAAGGTACATTAGAAAATTTCAGAACTATGGACCAAAGAGAACTTATGTAAGCTCCTAGAAAGGAACAGCACATAGAGAATTAAGAACCCAAATAACTTCAGACCATAAACAAGAAGGCAATGAAACAATACCTTTAATGTTCTGAGGGAAAATTATTTCCAACCTAGAATTTTATACCCAGACAAACCATCAATTAAGCAGGACTATTGTATTGCACAACTCCAGGGGACATCTAGAATACAGTATTGTAGATTAGCTTGCATTCAAGCATTAGGATAGAACAAAGACATTTTCAGACATTAAAGTCTCGAAAACTTATCGCCCATATATGCTTTCTCAAAAGACTACTGGGGAGCGTGCTCCACTGAAACAAGAGAGTAAACCAGGAAAGAGGTAGTCATGTGATGTAGGCAGGGCTGGCTTTATGGGCATCAACCTATATTGTTGCACAGTGTTTCATATGTAAAAGGGACCCATACTTACTTTAATGTTCTGCTATCACCATTTTGAAATATTAATTTTTAAACAAGGAACTCTGAATTTTCATTTTTCACTGGGTCCTGCAAATTATGCATTTCAGTCCTGGATATAGGGGAAAAAAAAAAAAAAAAAGGTAAGTCAACTCAGGAGAAAGGCAAGGGAGATCCCTATGAGGACAGTGAAGGGAGATTTCAGAACAACTATCAACAGACATAGAGGACAGCTATCCTAAAAAGGAGCATGAGATTCAAGAGACAGACATGTTGGTGGCTGTCATAGCCAAGTTTCCAGTGTTATTTTACTCTCTCTTTCAACCTGAGGACACAACACTTGAGTAGGTCTTGCTCAGGTTCTTACCTGTGCCATGCTCATTTGTTGACTAAGTTTCTGCTCTCTTCCCATGACCTGATGCCTGGATCAGCTGAGGATGCTTTGTTTATCTCACCAAATTTTCTGCTTAAACTTACATCTGACTGCTGAAGCTAAGGTAGAAAATAGAGGGAATCCCATACCCTCTGACCCTATTTCTACCTCTGACTCCAGTACCAGGCTCACCTGGCAGCCTTGCCAGATGCCCTGAGAATGCAGAGCCCTGTGCTTGCTAAGGACTAACTTAAAACCTTGCCTGCTGACTTCCCCACAAAGGACTCTTGTAAACTCTTAGGGGATCCGTCAATAAGGCATTTTGTTGTGTTCATCCCTGAATTTTCAATTAATAGTGTCACTTTAATCTTTCTTTTTGCAGCTACCAAATTTTCAAAACTAAACATGTTGTTTGGATACCTAAATTTAGGTGGTCAAACAATAAAGGAAGCAGGAAATGATGAACACAAAGCTGTGAATTAGCAGTCATCTCTGGGTGGCCACTGAGGCAGGGGAGTGAGCAGAGGAGAACCCGACTGTAAAAACTTTATTCTTAAACTAAGCTAGGTGATAGGTATGTGGATATTGGGCTTTTATTCTTCTTGAAACTATACCTATATTTTAATAAGCTCTTAAGAATGTACAATACAGTAAAATATAAAACAATAGCCCTGGCCAGGTGGCTGGCTCAATTGACTGGAGTGCCATCCTAGACACCAAAAGTTGTGGGTTCGATCCCCAGTCCTTGCATGTACTGGAAGCAACTGATCAATGTTTCTCTCCCATAGTAATATTTCTCTCTCTCTTTCTCTACCCCTTCCTTCTCTCTAAAACCAATAAACATACCCTCAGGTGAGAATTAAAACTGCCAATGCTATTATCATAGGATAAATTTCATCTGGTCCTGGAGCTACATTAGTGCACATAGTCCTTTCATCATGGAATTTCAAATAAAAGACCTCAGATCATCCCATCTAACCTCCTTTTTATTTGTAATTATTATTTTAACTGGGTTTGTTATATGCTTATATAATTACAACATAAGTGTATAAGCTCATATTGTTATAGAACTTGGTGAGTTGTTAGACTTTCTTTGTTTCCTACTGGTATTTCTGCCTTTCTCCTTTGTCTGGATCCTTTATCTTTGGAAGGGTATGCTCAAGATTTTCTTCATTGGCCTTGATAATTTCATTTGGCTCAGCTATATGGGGTGGGTATTGGATAAGGAAACAAAGAACAAAATTTGTTGCTTTTTTGTTTTATTTCTTGTTTTTTTTTTTGTTATCAAAGCATAACTGCCTTTACTTCTTCCCTAGGAACTCAGTTTAATGCAAAGAGCTTGGGGAACCTGGGATTTTTTTGCCAAATAATATGAGGTGACTCACAGACATATATATCTCAAGTGATCCATTGGTTCAGTGAGCAACATCCTGGAAGAAACATGAGTTATTGTTAGTCATAATTATGCCTTCACCTTTCCTGGAATGCCTTTGAAGGCACTAGGCATCAGCAATATCTTGTCATCAAAAACTCTTTAGTCTGCAGTTTCCGTGATTGCATTCAGCTTGTTCACAACAGAGAAAGGGTTTTTTTTCCTTTTCCCCTAAGATGATGGCTTTCTTATTATAAAAGGTATCCACTATTTATTCTGCCTGTAGAAAGGAAGTTGGCACAGATTCTGAAGAGCCAATCAATTCCTTAGCTGTTCTTGAACAAGCAACCCTTTCTTGACAGCTCTAGAATTTTGCCACAATTGTAGAAGTTGAGTAACCTGTCAGCTGGTCATTTGTAACCAATATAACTGAAAAGATTATCTACGTTAATTTAAATTTTGTATAAATAAAGAAGATCTGTAATTTTGGAATTGTGTGTTAAGGGTTGAGTTTTATGGAATTCCATTTGGAAAGATTTTGCTCTAGATCTTGGCACTCCTGGCATGAAGGAATTAGAAATTAAAGTCAGAATCAGATCTATTAACTTGTTAGTTGTTTTTATGGTATAACCTGTTAAAGAATGAACCAAAGCACTGAGATATAAGTGATATTAATTATAATTCTTTCAGTTGCAAAAGATGAAATTTTTTTGATACAGCCTACTGAAAACAAGAAATTTACAATAATAAGGATATAAGAGAATCACGGAAGCTAAGGACTGATGTATTGTTTGCTTCAAGAAGGGACTGGAGCCAGGAATTCAAAGGACCTGCTATCTTTTTCTCATCTCCGCTCCTCTCTGCTCATGTACATCATTTTCTTCCTCTTTGCACAGCAGCTTTTCTTTGCTTCTAAGCAGAATGAGGCCATTCCTGTGTTGGTGCTATGTTAGGATAATCTAGGGTATGCGGAATCAAGAAATAAATTCTAAACCTTAAAGATTTCTTTCCTCACTCATGTCGCAATTCTCTATGGGATGGGAAACCCTACATCATGTAACTATGCCATCTGGAACGAGGGGCTCCCCAGATCACTGCTGTGGGGAAACAAAAAGTGAAATGATTTCAGGGATATTTTCAATAGCCTGAAAATGGTTGGAATCACTTCTGTTTATTTCCCACTGGCCCGAACTTAGTCCCATGGCTCTGATCTACATGCAAAGAAGACTGGACAACAGGAGGAGCATATGGGTAATTAGGAAGCACTAACAGTCTCAATTATATCTCTAATCAATAGACAAGTCAGATCAATTAGTCAAATCCCTTGTCTCCTGGAAGTGTTTCTATTAGTCAAAACTCCATATTCCTAGGAAGATACTCTGGTTCAGCCTTGGTCAGATGTCCACTGTGATCCAACCTGTTCTGTCTTGAAGAGAGTGTCCTGTTAAACAGAATGACTTCCAGGTTCCCACCAGTTTTAATATACGATTCAAATGCAGAAGAGAAGGACAAAACTCAGAAGGAGTAGGCTTTTCAGACTGTCTGTCTACTACCTGGAGTTATGTTTTACCCCTGAAGCCTCTGAGAACCAGTCTGTCTTTTGCTATTTCTCAATAATGGTATCTGTGGTTTACAATATTCTTTAAAGATGAAAATATAGTGAACCCACATGAAAAAGTTAGAACTTACTATTTTTCTCTTTACATAATTGTGCATGACATCTATTTCTGGAAATAAGACACCTGAGTTGTGAGGGTGGTTACCAGACATACACATAAATGTGGACATTATTTTCCCTGATCTCTGTTGAGAGCTACTAGAACATAAGGATGGCACTGGTGTCCTTCCAAGTGTTCCCCCAATTGTGTGGTTTACACTAGTTTGGTAGTGATTATGACACTTGAGTCCATTTGCATGACCTCTTATTGCAAAGGCCATATGAATTATATCATCCCGGGATATCTTTGGATGTAGAGGACTCCAGGATATGTTATATTTGAAACACATATTTAGATACTCTACACTGCTGCTGCCTTCCAGAAGGATAAGTTGCTTTGCTATGCATACTACAGACTGCCTGCGCAGACTATACTTTGTTAAAGGTTACATACAGACAGAGCGCTAAGCAGAGAGCAGGGAAGAGGATCGACACTGCTGTGGTGCAGTACAAACAAAACCTGCTTTCTTGCTGCAGCAGCTGCAACATCCTTCACAGGCTCCAGGCTAATGAGCCACACTTCGACTCACTTTCTAGCAAGCTCTCCTTAAGGATGCTCTCAGATCAAATCAAGGATCAGGCAAATCAACTTACTTGTTAAAGGATCCACATTTTACTTTAGTCATTAAAGGTAAGACAATTGAAGATGTACATGGAGATAAAGAGGAAATTCCAAGAGCTCTTTCAGTACAGGTTGTACTCAGCCTATGACCAAACTGAATTTCTAAAAGTCTTAGGTAAAGTATTAATGTCACAAGTCACCAGAGGTGAAGATAATGTAAGGAAAACTGCCCAAGAGCAGCAAGAAGAGAGCCCTTTGAAGTCATAGTCCTGAATCGGAACACTTGATTGTGCATCTCCTTCTCACCATTTCCTCAAATGCTTGTTTTTCCCACTTGGCCTTACTATTGCCAAATTATCATTTTGGAACTTCTCCAAAAAGGCTTAGCATCTTCTTGTGTTTGTTTTTCTGGACTGGGGTAATTAGCACTACGCTGGTCTTAGGCTCAAGGCCATAGCCAGCCTATAGCCTATGGGCAAATGAGAAAAGGCATCTCATCTTCCTTGTAGATGGTGTGAGCCAAGGTGTTCTGCTGGGAAAGCAGAGCACAGATCAGATTTCAGAATCCACTCACCCTCCAGGCCTGACCCTGAAGCACAGGGTTCAACCTACAGTCTGTACCCAGCAGCCCTGCCTACTTAGCCACTGTCCTTAAATTCTTTCATTGTTCAGCAGGGGAGCTGCAGTGTACAGAAGTTTATTAGAATTTGGCTCAAAGTCTCTCAAAGAAGCTTTGATGATAATGATTATAAGGAAAAATATTTAAGAATGGCAAAATTCTTATTCAATAATTATATTATTAATTATAATTATAATTATGTGACAATAAGAATTATCATTGTTAGTCATTAGTAATATATGATGTGATTATTACTTATATGGCACTTTGATTAGTAGCACACTCCTAGAAAGCCAATTTCATGAATAATGCTGCTAAATTCTCATAATATTGGTTTAAATTCGTATTCCTGGAAGCAAGGGTTGAGCAAGGCTCAAATCTCAAATGGAAAGAGAAAGGAGAGCATGAGGGAGAAGAAGATGAAAAAGGAGGGAGAGAAGGCAGTGTTAACTCCTTTCTTAGGCCACACTTTGAAATTAGTGATATTTACTTTGGGCTATTATTTTTATCTTTTTCCTATACCTCCCCTAGGGTGTCCTGTGGCCTCATTGTATATACATGTGCACACACCCATACCCCTTTACCCCACGTCCAAAAGGGCACTAAGCCCTAGACTTCCTTGGTCTGGCCAGAAAGTATTAAGCCAATGTCAATACAGTATAATTAAAACAGTTTTCATGGCGGACACTTGCGGGACAAACCTTGTATCTATACTGTTCTCTCCCCAGTGTGGGAAGGAAGGAACTTTCTTTGACCTGCAAGGTGCTTTTGGCTGGTCTATAATCAAATAGACATGAGAAAGAAGAGAAAATAGTGTAATATAATACATGCACATATGTGGGAACTCCACATACATGGGGAATCAGAAACCTCTCATGCATGAGAGGTTCAAATACAGAAAAAGAAAGTGTGGTGTATTATGACATTCTGAGCTAAGGATGAGATTAGGTGTTTTGGAGGTTTCAAAAGGTCGTTGCAGGATGAGAAATAGCGATTGCCCTGTCCTACAGATAGGCAAAAAAAAGTTCACTCTGATAATCACTTACGGGCACAGGCCCAATTCAAATTCTTCTAGGTAGTTAATGGGGATAGAAGTTTCTCTTGAGCTGACAGGGTCTTGGTTGCTTGTAGCTTGAAACAATCCACATTTTGCAGCGACTCATTCCAAAATCCCACACCAGCAAGTAAAATTCCATCTTCCTGGTGCAGCAATTTTATGAGAAGGGAAGCATCTGGCTGAACCATAATAAGATAAGAATAACTGATGATAACAGTGCTTTCCTAAAAGTTTGTTTCCCACTGTTTTTTACCTTGTAGTTGTTATTTATTTATTTTCAAAAGGATGTTTACCAAAAAGAAAGCCTGCCTTGGCTGGATATTTGCTCCTAGAAACAGTTCCCCCAAGCAGTTCCTACTTCTTATAATTTCTTCCCTCTTTTCCCTTAGGTAACTCTGATTTTCTAGAGGCTCTCATTTTTTCCTACAATGACTCCTTTTCAGGAGAAGCCACCTTATGGAGGGGACAATGGAATAGAGGTTTTGTCCATTTTCTTTTTTTGGTTAGGTACTACACATACTAGTTACTCAATATAGTCCAGGTTCTGGGGAGGGCTGGGGGCCTTATATGGATATCATACACCCATACCTGACAGCAATACACACTCTAGGTCCCAAAAATCTTTATAGAAAAACAGTATCTTCTATAGTGAGATATTCCTGATTAGATCTGGGTCAAACGTGAATCAATGCAGAAAACGAAAGCAGTTCAGTGTACTTAATATTGCTGTCAGTGTATCTCTCAAATGACATCAAGTTACCTGAAATTTTACATTATGGGAAATTATCTTTTTAATTAAATGACTTCATAGTGAATAGCATTGTTCTACAGTGAACACTAAGTCAGCTGATGAGCTGCCCCCTTTATAACAAAGCTTGATATGGGAAGAGAAAGTTGGCCTTTAATGGATCCCCATGTATATGTGAATTAATATTACTGGAGGTTGATAAAGACAGACTTGTTCTTAGAATATTGATCCTAGAGTCTGTAAAAAGTACCCAAAAGACAACCTTGGAATCTGAAACAAAATTTTATATATATATAAATATGGAAATTAACTACATAAATAATTATATTTATAACTATTGGGTTGGCCAAAAAGTTCATTGAGTGTTTTCCATAAAATAAAATACACATTTTTCATTTTCACCAATAACTTTATTGTTGTGGATATTTTGAGTATGCCAGCTATGTCCCATATGGTATAAAGTTGATTGTTCTCAATTAATGTCTCAATTTGATTGCTATCAACTTCAACTGGTCTACCCAACTGTAGAGCATCATCCAGTGAGAAATCTCCAGCATGAAACTTGGCAAACAGCTTTTGATATGTTCAATCAGCCACAGCATGTTCTCAATATGCAGCATAATTTTTTCTTTTGCATTTCAGTTGTATTTTTACATATATCTATATTTATATTTATATTTCACCTTACCTCTTAAAATACATCACTATTTTTTTAAACTGATATTCTCCATTGTTTAAAAAGATTTTTATTTATTATTTTTAGAAAGAAGGAAAGAAAGAGAGGCAGAGAGGGAGAGAGACATCAATATGGTTGCCTTTCACCTGCCTCCAGCTACAGACCTGGCTGGAGACCTGGTTTGCAACCTGGTTATGTGCCCTGGCTGGGAATCGAACCAGCGACCTTTGAGTTCGCAGGCCAGCGCCTTATCCACTGAGCCACCAGCCAGGGTACATCATTGCTTTTAATTTGTAAGTAAATATATTCTGTTAATTCATATTTTAGGACTTCAGTAGGAAATCACCCCAGTTATGTATCAAACGGCTTCTGCTCAAGTTTCTCCAGCTTCTTGCTTCTGCTTTATTTGCACAAACATAAAAGGAATGTGCTGGTCTTTTTATTTTTAGTTTAAAAACAGAAATTGGAAGAACTTGTTGAGAATATTTGCTACAACTAAGCTGAGGAAGAAACAGTCAGAGGAATTGTCCAAGCTTGGGTTGGGGAAGGGCTTACTCAGCAGCATTTTGCCACCCCGGGCACTCAGTGCTCCCCAGAGAGACCAGTGTCTGAGGGCTGCTCCATGGAAGGGGTGAACAACATCATTAGTTTCTGGGTTTAAACAAAGGGTGCCTACAATGGTTATTTTGTTTTCTGCTTCACAGAGAACAAAGCTATAGAGTATGCTACTCATGATTAATTCTAGAGAAAAAACATTCCATGCAAATGGAATTTTTTCCCAAGATTTAAAACAAAACAAACAATATGTTCAACCCATAGCAAAACCCTCTTAGGACAACTGATACTGTGCAGTGTGGTGAGTGCTTAGGAGAATGTGCTATTTGTTCTCATCCTTTCTCAGGCCTTGGGCCTCGGGCATCATTCTCCTGACAAATTTCAAGGCCAAGAGAAGACAAAGGCAGAGGCTAGGCTGCCTCTGGCCCAATGGTGGGTGAGTAGGCTGAATAGGGCAGAGACCAGAGGGACTTGAGGAGCCAGGGATGGGAGGAAGCTTACCCCTCCTAAGCTGTGGGACCCTGAATCTGTCTTGTAACATCATGGATCTCAATCTCTGTATCTGTAAAATGGGAGACTATAGTAGATCAAGAGTCCCCAACCTTCTCTGTGAGGCCTTCCCTGATTACTGAGATTGCATTTCTACTCCTTTTCAACACACTGTTTAAAACTCCCTAACCATGACATTCTCTTAGGCAACATATACAGATTTATAATTTATCACCAGAAGCCAAATTTCAGTACTAGTATATATAAATTGCAGGTCATTCTTTCTGGTGGTAGCTGGGAAAGAGAGAAATGGAGGTTGAACATAGAAAAGGTATTAAACTAGAAATTTTTGAAGTGAAGATATGGATGGGACCAAAGCAGGCAGGAATGAATAGTCCTGGACTTTGGAAATATTTTGTGGTATTAGGAGGGAGGAAACAGAGAAATATGCATATACTTGGTGTGTAGATCCAGGGCTGCAAAACTCTGGTATTCAGGAAGATCAATTCTCAAAGGCTTTTTCATCTCAAACCTCCAACATTTCTCTGGGACCCAGATATTTAGGAGGCAGGGCCCAGGTTGTAGTCAAAACTTCTGTGCTTGGTTCTCCCCAAAGCAGCCATAAAATAAGGCTTTAATGCAAGTAGCTTGGTTAGATGCAATCCAAGCAAGGCAATACAAAGTGTTAATGAGAGCACATTACTGCTGTGGTCAGCTGAGGCCCAATCTCTCTAGAGACTTCTGGGGCCCCACCTGAGTCATCCTACCTGAGAGATGAGAGCTGGTACACTTTTCTACCAAGTTTCTTTTGCTCCTGGAGGTATTAAGTCCCCAGCACTTTCAGCCTGTTCCCTCCACACCTTCCCCAATCTGCCCCTGGGGGTGAAAAAAGCCTTCAGATGGAGATAAGGATCCTTGTAGTAGGAAGTCCCTGGTGTATAAGAAATATCGACAGGAAAATAATGTGTCTGATATAAACCATCAAATTATAAAATAAAACAGAATTTGAACATTCAGAGGAGGACCAGGCCCCGAAAGAGTTTTTCTCACGGTGGGCAGTTTTTGCAGTCTTACAAAATGATTTATTGTTTCTCATTGAAACTACAGAAAAGAAGGCCCTGAAAGGTATCTTGCTAGTAAGTATAAAATGGTAAAGCATTGAATATTCATATGGTATTCATGATTACTAAGTTAAAATGTATACGTTATTTATTTTAGTTCAAGAAAATATAATTTTAATGACTTTCAAAGGTTTACTCCAAACATTATTTCTCCTTACGTGATTTCCACTATCGGAATTTAAGTTTTTGACCATAGGTCCTTTTGTCTGTGTTCTTAAAAACCACTATTGTACAGCCTTTTGTTATTTCATTTTTTATTGATATTGTTCAATCCCATTAGAAACCAAATCTCTACAGTGATGCAGGTTTCTGAACCCAGAACCCTTTTATGGAACCCAGAACAACTCCTTGAACATAGTAGTTCTTCGGTAACCTTTTGGGTGTCATCCTAAATTTTCTCAACAGTTGTATTGATATATTTATATAGTTATATTTCCAAAACTGTTTATATATTGGGTTGGCCTTAAAGTTCGTTTGTTTGTTTTTTTCTGTAAGATGGCTCTAGTAGCACTTAGTTATCTTTAACTTCATTCAAAACAATTTTGCTAGATTGTATTGTGACAGTTGTCATATCAGCATGCATTTAAAAAACATCCAAATTGATGAATTTTTGTGTAGCCATTTTAACATTGAAAATGGAAGAATATATGCAACATTTTCAGCATACTGTGCTTTATTATTTCAAGAAAGGTAAAAATACAACTGAAATACAAAAGAAAAAATTGGGCTGCATACGCAGAACATGCTGTGGCTGTTTGAACATATCAAAAGCTGTTTGCCAGGTTTCGTGCTGGAGATTTCTTACTGGACGATGCTCCACAGTTGGGTAGACCAGTTGAAATTGATAGCGATCAAATTGAGACATTAATTGAGAACAATCAACAATATACCATATGGGACATAGCTGGCATACTCAAAATATCCACAACAATAAAGTTATTGGTGAAAATGAAAAATGTGTATTTTATTTTATGGAAAACACTCAATGAACTTTTTGGCCAACCCAATAGTTATAATTAATTATAATTATTTATGTAGTTATATTTTCAAAACTATTAGGGGAATTATGTGAATTTATAAAGGAAAATTTATTTTTGTGACACATGGTCAAAGTTAGGAATAGTTCACAGAAAGGGAAGAGACTCACATATGAATAGTAAATGAAATGTCAAGTTCCTCTAATAATTTGATTTGGTGGATTCTGTGGTTTGATATGACCAGGCCTCTTCCATTTGGATTCTGTCTTTGGAATAATGTTTTTTCTTCCACACTCACAAATAGCTCTGACAGGGGACACCAGTCACAGTGCCCACCTTCCTGGCTACCACTGATTGGTTTAAGAGTAAGCAACTATTTAAGACAGTTCCATGTGAAATTGTGGAGTTGGTTGATGTGCAGTCAACATCTAAATGAAGCATGAGAATCCTGGTGGCCAAGTTTCCTACTGTGTGGTTCCTCCTGGTTCCGCCTGGTTGAGAAAATGAAATCAATACACATAGAAAAGCAGAGGCCAGAGACGGAGGAAACAAGAACCTAGCTGTAGAAATCTTTGCTTTTTGTTAAAGGGTTTCTTGCTTGAAGCCAAGGATTCCATCTGGTACAATGGTAAAACACAAAGGTAGATAAAAGTAAGATAGGATCATTGTACCAATAAAATCAGAACAATACATGAAAATGAAATTTTGGAGCCACCTGATAGTTTGGTAAGCCAATGAATGCTTTTCTTTTGGAAAGCATGTTAGACACATGTGACATGAATCAGGGACTAAACCTTTCAAATCTTCACAGCCCTGAGCAGGTAATTCCATAATTAATAGAAATGATCAAACACTTTGTCCAAGTTATAATAATTTGGGTGGATAAAAAGAAGGAAATTAGTATTTTTTGAATTTCAGAATGCAACAAATAGTATATTAAGAACCACATGTAATAATAGCTAATATTATTGAACACTAAAGTTTTTAAGGGTTTGCATATATATTTTTGTATATATTCTCAAACTAATCATGTGAGATAGGTACTATTATTATTTCTATATTTTAGTTGAGCAAACTGTACCTCAGAGAGATTAAGTAATTTGCCCAAGTTCACACAGATGGCAAATAGTAGAGCCAGGATTCAAACACCAGCAGTGTTTGAATAAACACCCTTAGCCATACATTATACATATATTACTTTATTTAACCTAGGAAAAAGTAAATAAAGATAATTTGAAGGAAATAAAAGGCCTATGAATACATATAGAAGAACTTATTAATATATCTAAAAACCAGAAAAAGCTTATATACATACCTGTAAGGAAATAAGAAGACAATAAGTGCAATACATTGATACAGTAAAATAGTACATTGCTGACAGAAACAACAAACAGGAAACATATAAAATGGGTAAAGGACAATAGAAAACAACAGCAGATAAGATAAAGTATAATTCAAAATGATAAATACGGGTTTCTAACAATTATGCAATTGTTTTTATGTAAGCTAGTAGAATGGAAAGTCTCCAGAGCTTATGAAAATGGAAATTTGAGGAGATATGTGTTTTAGAAAGTTCATGTTGCTATCAGGAACTTAGATATTTCTATTTAACTTTTTTTGTAAGGTTGATTAAATCCCCAATTAAAAGCAAGCTCATTAAAGACTTAAAGCAATATTAATGGAAGAAAATAGAGAGATTTTGAGATTAAAAAAGTTTTTATTTAGAAAGCTTTATTTGAAGCATATAAATAAAAATGGGAAAGACTGTATAATATACTAAGATGAGAAAATGGTAAATAAATAAGGTAAGTTCAAAGGCCCTGGCTGATGCCTCAGTGATTAGGTGCCAGCCTGCAAACTCAAAGGTTGCTGGTTCGATTCCCAGTCAGGGCACGTAACCAGGTTGCAAGCCAGGTCTCCAGCCAGGTCCTTAGCTGGAGGCAGATGAAAGGCAACCATACATTGATGTTTCTCTCCCTTTCTTTCTCCCTCCCTGCCCTTCTCTCTAAAAATAATCAATTTGATACATACATACATACATATATATATATATATATGTATGTATGTATGTATGTATATGTATTTTAAAGGTAAGTTCACATCTGCTTACATACCCCCTGATCCTGATCTGTTGCAGTTCTACCTATCTCTTATAGTTCTGCTCCAATGCTGCCATCCTATGCCATCCTAAGGTTCCCAACCAGAAGGTGTCTCTGAGCAAACATAGTACTTGGCTCTCTCATGGTGTTTGCATTTCTCTACCTTGTTTTATAGCTGTGTACTTGGTCTCCTTCTCAACCGTAAAGGTAGCAACCATGTATCTGCAACATCTTTGTAGGCCCCAGTTGCCCTATGTATGCTGTACAAAGGGTGACCAATATGTGTTTGTCAGATGAATAAGTATTCTTGCAAGAGCAAAGAGACAAAAGACTTGGAAGGCAGTTTTAAACAATTAGCAACTCTAATTGGGGATATTAAGACAGTTATACTTAAGGAAATTTCTTCTGCCAAATTAAGGAGGTGATTGGTGTAGTTCTGATTGGCCCCAGAATGGTAGCAGAGCATAAGGTGATTTTGATTTGATGAGCTCTGCAGCCAATGCATCTGGAAAGGATGAAAACAATCCAAAACCTTGATTTATGATTATAGCTGCAAAGAACACTTAAAAGAGAAAAGGCAAAGAAAGAGTAAGTGGGAATAGAAACCAGAGAAATGTCAGGGGTATAATCCTAAAGAAGTCTTAGGTCTCCCTCAGAAGTCCCAAAGTCAGACCTTGTGGTCTTCTTCTTCTCCTCCCAATCCCTTTCCCCTTCTCCTCTTTCTCCTCCTCCTTCTGGGGAGAAAAAAAAGAAAAGCCAGGTTTTCTGTTTACACCTCCTTTAATCATAGTAAGTTAATTGGAATGAGCAAAGTGGATTAGGCATTCTTTCTAACACACACACACTTTCTTTGTCATACCAATGATTACACTGTTTTGTTTTGTTTTTAACCAAGTAGGAACAGACTCATAGTGTCAAAGAATTTGTATTCCTATTTGAATCCTAAAAGCCCAAAGATTCTTAACCTTCACATTGATTGTATTTGGGAAAGCAATGTAGCTCTGATTCAAATGGTATGCAAAATATTTGATGGTTCTTCCTTTCCTCTTTGCTTGAGTGATGTGCAGGAACATCTTTCAAGTTGGAATCATAAACTTCTTTGAGCTCAAGAACTAGGTCATAAATTATATATGGTGTCTGAGCAGTGCCAAGCTTAAATATCTATGAATATGATTTTATCAACTACTAGTCACAAAGGCATAAATCCTCCCAATACCCCTCTTCTGTAAACAGATCATTCCTGTACCTTGCCCATTAAATATATAGAATCCTCTTTAAAGAAATTGTATTTGAGAAATTTTTGGCTTATTTTCTGTTTCCCCTCACTAAAATGTAAGGTTTTTTTTTTAAAAAAAAAAAGATTTTATTTATTATTTTTAAGGAGAGGGGAAGGGAGGGAGGCAGAGAGGAAGAGAGACATCAATGTATGGTTGCCTTTCACCTGCCTCCAGCTAAGGACCTGGCTGGAGACCTGGCTTGCAACCTGGTTATGTTGCCCTGGCTGGGAATTGAACCATCGACCTTTGGGTTCACCGGCTGGCGCCTTTCCACTGTGCCACCAGCCAGGGCCTAAAATGTAAGTTTTTATGAGAGTGAAATTGTTGTCTGTTTTATTCAACTATGATATTCCCAGAGTCTACAACAGTGCCTGGTGCTCAGTATATATTGGGCTCAATAAGTGAATGAATATATGATTGAATAATCAAACATGGTTCTGCTTATGGCTTTAAACTCTTTTGTAAATATTAACCTGAATATCTTATATGAACACACACATGCCTCTTCAGTGACCTTCCTTCCACTACTACCCTTCTCCACCAACTCAGCAGATGACTTAGTAATCATTGGCTAGGCATAAGAATCCATCCATCTGGCTTTCACTGAACAGAATATAAAAATGCTTTGCTTTTCCAAAAACTTACGTAAGGAGCTTACATCTCAGAAAAGATATTTGTAATACCAAAATGTATTTTGTTTTATTAAATCCAGACTGTTGGGTGGAGTCCCTTAGCTAAAAGTCACTCTCAAGCAAAATGAATTGATTGTTATGCACACAAAGAATTTACAGGAAGCAATTTGTAAAGGTTGCCATCAGACTGAAGTCATTGTTGGCACTAGAAATCAGTGTGTTATCAACCCCAAAACAATCATTTAACCTAGGTCTGCTCAGTGAAATCTCCATAATGCAAGGAAAATTAAATTCTACTGCCTCTGATTGCAATCACTTTTGATATTATTCCAATTTGATTATGGAGTTTAAAATATTTGACATATCAGTTTCTCTCATCCTCCCACTATGTAGAAATAATCTGTTTTACATGTGCTTAACAACAGACTTGTCATTATCAGCTATTTCACAGAGGTTCTTTTTGTTTGTTTGTTTGTTTTTTAATCTATTCTTGTGTACTCAGGAAATTTGTATAGGAATAGCTAGGAAATAAATAGTTTCCCAACTTATTCTGGCCCATTCCATCCAATAGCCTTCCTGTTGGTCAAGTAATAACAGCAAAAAAAAAAAAAAAAAGAAAGAAAGAAAGAAAGGAAAACGTCTATTCATCTTGAAGGAACTATCCTGTAATCTAGGTGACAGATGGAACACTGAATCCAGGCATGCAGTGAAGATGGACAGTTTTGTGCTCCTAATTTCTCCCAGTATGTTTATATGTTTATCACTCCAGGAAAACAGGGCTAAAAAGATGAAAGCACATAGATTCATACCATTAGCAAGCATTAGACCAGTTCCCTCTACATGTATTTCCAATGCTAATTTGGTAAAAAAGATCTTGGCAAAACCAAAAATGATCAATGTTTAGCTCAATTCATCTACTGACTTAGCAAAAATGTATCGAATGCTATGAGCCATGAGCACAAAGCACTCTGAAAGTAAGGCAGAAACACCTTAGTGCGTAGACGCCCCAGCTACTAAATGATTTTGAATGACTATTTTTCCTTACTATCCATTGAGAACAACCATAAACTGTATTAAAATCCCCCTGACTCTCTCAGGTAGAACATGTAGCAACCATCAAGTCCAAGTGCTTTAGAATGCTTCACTTCATTGAGTAATTATCCTACAAAAAGACTGACTGAGAAGTATGTGGTCCTTTCTCTATTCTCTAAACACAATGATGTCCTTTGTTTAGCAGCTAAGACTGCTGTTTATAAGCCTCATCATTCAACATCCTAGTCCCTGGGCCTCCCAAATGGAACATGCTTTCTTGATTGAGTCAAGCCATACATTCGCTGATTGTCCTGGACCAGTGTGGCCTGTTGGCTACTATCCCCCTACAACAGCTGATGCTTAGTGTGACATGATTTGTCCTTATAGCGCTTCCATAGCCCACCTATTATTCCCATCACTTGCCCATTCCACAGCTGATTAAGCAACCTCCTGTTTCTGGTTCTTGTGCATCTGGGCCAAAGAAATTAATTTGCAGTCACCATTCTTAGTTGCAGCTGGCTAATTGGACTCCAGGGTCAATTCTTTGCCTTATATAATTAATTGAAGTCTACCTAGTTAATTATTACAATATTTGATATCTGTTGAACATTTACAATGTTCCCAGCACTAAGCAAGGTGCAGCAGATACAACAGGCCATGCAAATTTCAGGAGCCTAAAATATTAATGTACTTCTCTAATTTCTACCTACTTTTTCTATTTTCAAGTTGATAAACATTTTTAAAAAATAAAGTATAAACCATGATCCCTTCCTTTTGTTTCAAGCTCAAAAAATTGATCATCTCTTGAGATTTAGTTGACACTCACTCGTGTTTGCTTATTTTTGAATTTATAGATAGTTACCAAAAGACTTTTGGAATACATTTGGGGGGTAGTGTGAAGTATATGAGCTAAAATAATTTAATTCAAATTTCTGGTGAATGATTTTCTTAAATATGTAAATATACCTACTTATTTATTTATATTTAAAACTTCTTGGTTGTTTTGTATTGCACTTGAGCATTTAAAAATTCTTACATGAATATAAATAGGCCTGTTTCTGAGGTTTACTTATCTTTCACTGAGTTACATATTTTGTTTGCTCATTGTCCTTTCTCTTTTTAAGATTTTTTTATTCTCACTTTTTTACTTTTTAAAATGGATATTATAACATTCTTTTTAAATTCCAAAGAGAATTTCACTTTAATTTGCTTAGGATTGCATTAAATTAAAAAAACAAGCCCTGGCTGGTAGCGCAGTGGGTAAGGTGCCGGCCTGTGAACCCAAAGGTCGCAGGTTCGATTCCCCAGCCAGGGCACATAACCAGGTTGCAAGCCAGGTCTCCAGTCAGGTCTGTGGCTGGAGGCAGGTGAAAAGCAACCATACATGGATGTCTCTCTCCCTCTCTGCCTCTCTCCTTTCCCCTCTTTCTAAAAATAATGAAATAAAATTAAAAAAAAAAAAAAAAAACAAAAAAACATATTAAGGCCCTGGCTGGTGGCACAGTGGATAGGCACCGGCCTGTGAACCCAAGTGTTGCCCAGCCAGGGCACACAACCAGGTTGCCAGCCAGGTCTCCAGTCAGGTCTGTAGCTGGAGGCAGGTGAAAAACTCATACGTTGATGTTTCTCTTCCTCTCTGCCTCTCCCCCTTCTCCTCTCTAAAAATAGTAAATAAATAAATCTTTTAAAAAACATATTAAGAATTAACATCTTTACAATTTTTTATTTCTCCTAGATGTTATGCTTCATAAGTTTCATTATTTGTTTATGTAGCCAAACTTCTTATTAAGTCTGCTACTTTTTATGTATTTTATTGCCATTGTAAATTGGGTCCCTTTTTTAAACTAGATTTTCTAGTTTATAATTCAAAAAATGGCTTTTCTATATTTTACATATTATCTAGCCATTTATTATTCTGTCTAAAACTTTTAGCTGATTCCTTGGGCATTTTTGTTAAATGCATAATCAGTTATCTTCAAATAGTGAACTTTTGCTGCCTGGCTTATTTCACTAAGCATGATACTCTTCAGTTCCATCCATGTTATCGCAAATGGTAGAAGTTCCTTCTTTCATTCTGCTGCATAGAACTCCATGCAATAACGGTTAAATACCATATGTTCTCACTCAGTATAGGAGACTAACGAACAAAACATATAGGCAAGCAGAAAGAAACAAGACACACAGGAAAAAATAAAAAGAGGAGCAGAATGATGGTGACTAGGGGAGAAGAGGGGAAGGGGGAAAGCAGGGGAAGGGATCAGATGAAAAGCTAGCGAGGAGGACCCATGGACACATGGACAACGAACTGCGGATTGACTAAGGGACAGGGGACAGGGGAGAGCAAAAGGGGAAAAAATGAAACAATTGTAATACAACAAAAATAAATAAAATTAACTTGAAAAAAATAGTGAATTTTTGTTTCTTTCATTATTTATTCTTCCTGGGCTTATTTAATCTCTCTTCTTACATTGGCCTGAACTCCCAAACCAATATTAAATCAAAATGATGATAGAGGGAACATCTCTAGTAATATCATTTTAAATATTTCCCCTTGTGCCTTAGGCTAATCAGCAACACTGAATGTAGGAGAAAGAAAGGCAGAAGCTTTGAAATGAAATATTGTTCTATAAAAAACTTGGCCTTTTATGAATATAATAACTTTGATTAACTTATGCTTTTTGTTCTTTTGGTGAAGATCTGGCAATTATGTTATTAAAATTTTATTGGTAAAATTGAATTAGGAACTGGAAATATGATATTTGTCATTAGTTGAAGCTTTATTTTAATACCTTGTATTGACATTGCTATAATTATCACAAGATTATAGGTTGAATGTTGGGTTTCTTCCAAAAATATCATTTCGTGCTAATTTAAGTCTATGTAGTGATGAAGAAATAAATTACGGTTTTTAAATTTTATTTATTTATTTTTAGAGAGAGGGGAAAGGAGGGAGAAAGAGAGAGAAAAACATCAATATGTGGTTCCCTCTTAGAGACCCACACTGGGAATCTGGCCCACAACCCAGGCATGTGCCCTGACTGGAAATCAAACCGTCGACCCTTTGGTTCGCAAACTGGCACTCAATCCACTGAACCACACCAGCCAGGGCTGTTTTTGTTTTGTTTTGTTTTATTGATTATGCTATTACAGTTGTCCTGATTTTCCCCTTTGCCCCCTGCACCCAGCACCCCCCACTCCTTCAGGCATTCCCCCCATTGTTCATGTTCATAGGTCTTTGGCTACTCCATTTCCTGTACTGTACTTTACATCCCTATGGCTGTTCTGTAACCACCTATTTGTACTTCTTAATCCCCTTACTACTTCACTCATTCTCCCACAACCCCCTTCCATCTAGCAACTGTCCAAATGCTCTCTATTCATATTTCTGTCTCTGTTTGTTCTTTTTATTATTGTTGTAAAACAATTGTTTCAGTTTCTCCCCATTGCTCTCCCCTGTCCCACCCTCCCCATCCCCTCTCCTGCAGTCAGTCCCCACCTCATTGTCCATGTCCATGGGTCTTTCACATTGGCTCTTCCACTAAACCCTTACCCTGCTTCCCTCTACCTCCCATCACCGTCATTCTGCTCCATTCCCCCCCAGTCTCTAATTTCATTCTGCTCATCTATTAGTCTCCTGTATTAAGTGAGATCATATGGTATTTGTCTTTTGCTGCCTGATTTATTTCACTAAGCATGATACTCTCCAGATCCATCCATGCTATTGCAAATTGTAGGAGTTCCTTCTTTCACTCCACTGCATAGTACTCCATTGCGTAAATGTACCCAAATTTTTTGATCCAGTCATCCACTGATAGGCATTTAGGCTGCTTTCAGCACTTGGCTATTATAAATAGCACTGCTACGAACATAGGGGTGCATAGGTTCTTCTGAATTGGTGTTTCAGGATTCTTTTTTTTGTTTGTTTGTTTCAGGATTCTTTGGGTATAATCCTAGCAGTAGAATAGCTGGGTCATAAGGCGGTTCCATTTTTTAGTTTTTTTTGAGGAAGTTCCATACTGTTTTCCATAGTGGCTGGACCAGTCTGCATTCCCATCAACAGTGCACTAGAGTTCCCTTTTCTCCACATCCTTGCCAGCATGTGTTGTTTGTTGACTTGTTGATGATGGCCATTCTGACAGGTATAAGGTGGTATCTCATTGTGGTTTTATTTTGCATCTCTCTGATGGCTGGTGATTTTGAGCATTCTTTCATATGCCTATGTGCCCTTTGTATGTCCTCCTTGGAGAAGTGTCTATTCAGGTCCTTTGCCCATTTTTTGATTGAGTTGTCTATTGCTCTTGTGTTGAGTTGTATAAGTTCTTTATATATTTTGGAGATCGAACCCTTATCTGAGGTGTCATTTTCAAATATATTTTCCCATATGGTTTGTTTTCTTTTAATTTTGCTGATGTTTTCTTTAGCTGAGGAGAAACTTTTCATTTTGATGTGTAGTCCCATTTGTTTATTTGTTCCTTTATTGCCCTTGCCCTGGGAGAGATATCAGTGAAAACGTTGCTGTGTGGGATATCTGCTATTTTTTATGGCTGTATTTTCCTCTCAGACTTTTATGGTGGCAAAGGTTATGTTTAAGTCTTTTATCGATCTTGAGTTTATTCAGGTGTATGGTGTAAGTTGGTGACCTAGTTTCTTTTCTTTCTTTTTTTTTGTATGTTTCTATCCAGTTCTCCCAACACCACTTGTTGAAGAGGCTATTTGCATTCCATTTTATGTTCCTTCCCCCTTTGTCAAATATGAGCTGCCCATAGAGTCCTAGATTTGTTTCTGGACTCTCTATTCTGTTCCATTGATCTGTTTGTTTGTTCTTGTGCCAGTACCAGACTATTTTGATCACAGTGGCTTTGTAATATAGTTTGATAATCCAGTATTGTGATTCCCCTTACTTTGTCCTTCTTTCTCGAGATTGCTGTAGTTATTTGGGGTCATTTTGGGCTCCATGTAAATTTTTAACAAATTTGTTCTAGGTCTGTGAAGTATGACATTGGTATTTTAATAGGGATTGCATTGAATCTATAGATGGCTTTGGGTAATGTGGACATTTTAATGATGTTAATTCTTCTCATCCATGAACATGGTATATGCTTCCATTTTTTTTGTGTCTTCCTTAATTTCTTTTTTCAGTGTTCTATAGTTTCCCGAGTACAGGTCTTTTACCTCCTAGGTTAAGTTTATTCCTAAGTACTTTATTTTTCTTGTTGCTATTGTAAATGGGATTTATTTTCTAGCTTCTAACTCTGATGTTTCACTGTTGGTATACAAAAATACCTTTGATTTTTGTATATTGGCTTTATATCTAACTATTTTGCTAAATTGGCCTATTACATTGGTGTTGGTGGAGTCTTTGGGTTTTGTATGTCTGTACACTATCATGTCATCTGCAAATAATGACAGTTTTATTTCCTCCTTTCCAATTTGGATGCCTTTGATTCTTTTTTATTTTATTTTATTTTAATTTTTTTGGTCTGATCACTATGTCTAGAGCTAGAACTTCGAAAATGATGTTGAATAGAAGTGGAGAGAGTGGATAGCCTTGTGTTGTTCCTGCTCTTAGGGGAAAGATTTAGGTTTTTCCCATTGAGTATGATGTTGGCTGCAGGTTTCTTATATATTGCCTTTATTAAGTTGAGGTATGCTCCCTCTATTCCCACTTTGCTAAGCATTTTTATCATAAATGGGTGCTATACTTTATCAAATATTTTTTCAGCATTTATTGATATGATCATATAGTTTTTGTCTTTTGTTTATGTGGTGTATTACATTTATTGACTTGCAAATATTGTACCATCCTTGCATCCCTGGTATGAATCCTACTTGATCATGGTGTATGATCTTTTTAACATATTGCTAGATCTGGTTTGTCAATATTTTGTTGAGGATTTTAGCATGTATGTTCATCAGCAATATTGGCCTGTAGTTTTCTTTCTTTGTTGTGTCTTGAGGTTTTGGAGTTAGCATAATATTGGCCTCATAGAAAGAGTTTGGGAGTCTCCCCTCTTCTTGGATTTTTTGGAATAGGTTGAGAAGAATAAGAGTTAGTTCTTCCCTGAATGTTTGGTAAAATTCACCTGGTCTGGGGCTTTTGTGTGCTTTTATTGATTAATTCTTCAATTTCACTAGTTGTTATTGGTCTATTCAGACTTTCTGCTTCTTCCTAATTCAGTTTTGGAAGATTATTTGTTTCCAGAAATTTGTCCATTTCACTCAGGTTGTCAATTTTTTTGTCATATAGCTGTTCGTAGAAATTTCTTACAATCCTTTGTATTTCTGTGGTATCAGTTGTGATTTCTTCTCTGTTGTTTCATATTTTAGTTATTCGGATCCTCTCTCCTTTTTACTTGATGAGTCTGGATAATGGCTTGTCAATTTTGTTTTATCTTTTTGAAGAACCAGCTCCTGGCTTTATTGCTACCTTTCTGTTCTTGTTTGCTTAGTTTTATTTTTCAGTTGTTGATAGATACGTATTTTTGCTGTATTGTTGTTCATAGTTTTGATCTTCTTCTTAAATATGCCCCTTTAACATTTCATATAATAATGATATGATGATGATGAACTCCTTTAGTTTTTTCTTATCTGGGGAGCTCTTTGCCTGCCCTTCAATTCTAAATGAAAGCTTTGCTGAATATCTTGGCTGTAGGCCCCTGCTTTTCATGATTGAATATTTCTTGCCAATCCCTTCTAGCCTGCAAAGTTACTTTTGAAAAATCAGCTGACATCTTATGGGAACTCCCCTTAGGTAACTAACTGCTTTTGTCTTGCTCCTTTTAAGATTCTGTATCTTTAACCTTTGGCATTTTAATTATGATGTGTCTTGGAGTTGTCCTCTTTGCAGCCATCTTGTTTGGGACTCTGTGCTTCCTGGAGTTGCATGTCTATTTCCTTTACCAAATTAGGCAAATTTTCTTTCATTATATTTTCAAATAGATTTCCAATTTCTTGCTCCTCTTCTTCTCCTTCTGGCACCCCTATGATGCAAATGTTGGAATGCTTAACATGGTTCCAGAGGCTACTTCCACTATTCTCATTTTGGATTCTTTTTTTTCTTGTTGTTCTAATTGGGTTTTTTTTGTTTGTTTGTTTGTTTGTTTTTGGGTTTTTTTGCTTCCTTATGTTCCATATCATTGATTTGATTCTCGGTGTCATCCACTCTACTGTTGCTTCTCTGTAAATTGTTCTTTATTTTGATTAATGTATCCTTCCTTTCTGACTGGATCTTTTTTATGCTACTGAGATTCCCACTAAGTTCCTTGAACATCCTTAAAACCAATATTTTAAACTCTGCATCTGATACATTGCTTATCTCCATTTTGTTTCATTCTTTTTCTGAAATTTTGATCTGACCTTGCATTTGGCCATGTTTCTTTGTCTTTTCATTTTGGAAACCTCCCTGTGTTTGTTTTTATACATTAGGAAGAGCTGATTTGACTCTGTGTCCTGGTAGTGTGGCCTAATGGTGTCCTCTAGGGCCTAGTGGTACAGACACCTCTATCACTCAAGCTGTGTACTCGAGGTATACCTTTTGTGTGGAATGAGTATACTCTCCTTTTATAGTTGAGCCTCAGTTGCTGTTGGCAGATCAATGAGAGGGATTTACCCAGGCCAGTCAGCTGTAAGGACTGGATGTGACCACTAACCTCTGCCTAGCAGGGAGGATCAGTTGTTCAGAGGCAGGATGGTGGTCTGTAGCTGTCAGTGGATGCATTGGCCCTGGGGTTTCCCAGGTGATACAGGTCAAGATCAGCCCCCACCAGTGTTTTGCCCAGGGCCACCCTGCCTGATCTATAAAGCAATCTCAGATGGCTGCTACTTATGCTGGGTTTGGAGACATGGCGAGGCTAAGTTGTGAACCTAGCCTGGCTGCTGCTAGTGCCAGGCCTGGAGCTCACTGAGGCATCTGTTGCTTGTTTGAGAGGATTTGGGAAGTTGTGAAGCGTGAGCCAAGGTCAGCTTTTCATACAGAAAAACAGCTTGGGTGGGTCAGTAAATTGGGTGGGGTGGAGTCTGTCAGAATCTTCATGGGTCAAACAGTGTTAGCCAGGTTGATGGAGTCTCAGTTATGGCACCAACTTGCCGGCTTTGTAGGGGGAGGGTTTAGAAAAGGTACGATGGCCTCTGTTCTTCTTGATGCCAGACGCTTCAGTTCCTCCCCTTATGCCACTAGTGCCTTTCAAGCTGCTACCCTGGTGTTGGAGCTCAGAGTGAGTCTGAGTCCATGAGTTCGTGTGTGGGTTCTTTAAGAGGAAGTGCTTGGGGCTCCAGCAGTTTCTTCACCAACTCAACCCCCACTGGTTTTTGCAGCCAGAAGTCATTGGGACTTATCTTCCTGGCACTGGAATCCTGGGCTGGGGAGCCTAGTGTGGGGTTGGGACTCCTCACTCCCAAGATATCCCTCCTGAATTTTTATCCACCATTCATAGGAGCTAGACCAGCCCATTCTACATCTGCACCCCTCCTCCCAGTCTAGATGGATGTGGTTTCTCTAATTCCATTGTTGTCAGACTTATTTATATTTAACTTGATTTCTGATGGTTCTGAGTGATTGTTGTTCTATGTTTTAGTTGTAACTTTGATGTGGTTGTGTGAAGAGGTGGGCCATGTTTGCCTATTCCACCATCTTGGGCATAATTTAGACAAGGAGTCTAAATTATGATTTTGAATAACAATATCAAGAATATTCGTTCTTTCAATGTACTACGCTCTTAGAAAAAGCTACTGGAAATCAAAATTATGTAAGAGAAGCCAAATTTTTCCATAAAAATAATAGTATAATAAACTCAATTGAATTCATAACTAAGGGTCAATATCTAAATTTTCCTAGCAATGATTACAACATTACATTAAGTAAAATGTAAATGTTATGTGCTATAAAGCTTTGGCATGCTTATCTCTAAACTTATTAATTATTGACTAGGATACACAGTTTCCCATCATGTGTCCATATGTATTTTTAGAGCATCATCATTTTCTATAAACCTTTTTCATTTTCATTGTCATTTCTTCTGCTTTTAAATTAAATAAATTAAAAGATAAAGAACATATTTATCAAGTTCATAAACTGCAGAAGGGCTTCCTTAGAGTGTGGGTAGGAGCAAGGGTTTGGAGTAGAGGTTTTGAATAAGGTAAATTTGGGCACAAAGCTTAGTTCTTCCTGTTGCTGATTTAAAAATATTTAGTGAGTTTTGATGCTAGGGATACAACAGCAGACAACATCCCCACTACTATAGAGTTTATCTGTTAATACCACTTTCTAGCCATAATGTAAGAAAGTTTTGTAGGTTTTTTTTTTTTTAAACACAGCTGGACTTCAGCCGCCTCATTTATAAAGTTAGAATAGCAGCACTTACCTTATAGAGTCAATCTAAAATTTAAATTAGGTAATGCCTATAAAGCACCTAGCACATGTAAGAACTCAATAACTGGTAGTTAGTTTTCATATTTTGAACATCTACTTTTGAAAAACAATTGTAAGAAATAAATATTCATTGTAGAAAAGGAGATTATTTAAATCATCCATATTCTTATCATCTAGAGACTTTATGGCCGTATTTCCAGTTACTTTCTATGTATATATTTCTTTTTTTTTTTTTTAAAGATTTTATTTATTATTTCCAGAGAGACAGGAGGGAAGAGAGGCATAGAGGGAGAGAAACATCAGTGTATGGTTGCCTTTCACCTGCCTCCAGCTAAGGACCTGGCTGGAGACCTGGCTTGTAACCTAGATTTGTGCCCTGGCTGGAAATCGAACCAGCAACCTTTAGGTTCACAGGCCAGTGCCTTATCCACTGTGCCAGCAGCCAGGGCTCTATGTATATATTTCTTAAAAGAGAATATATGGCACATACTTTTTAAACTTTCTGAGATCCATTTTACCCAATTGCCTTTCAGAAAGATTGGACCAGTATGTAGTATTACCAGCAATCATATGTGGCAGTGCCTGCCTTCCTTTGGGGAGATTTAATGTCAATTGAAAATATTTTGAACGAATGTTTTTCGACCATGCAAATTTTGTTCTAGCTATCAATTATGACTTCCGAATTAAACAAAACAAAACAAAACATGAGATCACCAAGTCCATATCATGGTTTAAAATCTCCTGGCTGCAAGGAACCCACTCAAGTCACTTCAGAAACAGCAGGTCTTGACCTGACTTCTGTGGCTCAGAGGATTGGGTGTCACCTCACAAAGCAAAAGGTTCCAGTCAGAGCAAATGCCTGAGTTGTGTGGTTAAGGACATATGAGAGGCAACCAATCAATGTTCCCCTTGCACATCGATGTTTCTCTCCCTCTCTCCCTCCCTTCCCCTCTCTCCAAAAATAAATGAATGAATGAATAAATAAATAATTTTTTTTAAGCTTAAAAAAAAAAAAGTGTGTCCTCTGATGCCATGTGGGGATAAGAACTAGAACCAGCATCAGAAAGTTCCAAGGCCCAAAGAAGTCACTTCTCTGGCCTCCTTCTCAGAAACCTCATTAGAAAACTGATGCCATCCCTGTGTCAGTCCATGCAAATGTTGCCCTGTCAGCCCTACAGGGGCTGGTTTCCAGCTTGCTTATGGCCCATAGTGGCCACCTCATGAGCTTTCTTTCAGTCCAGCTCTTACGGTTATTTGACCTCACCTAGTTTTTCAGTTCAAAGGTCCTGAAAGATGAATCTTACCTTCTTTTCAACCAGTACATCCATAGCAGGGGTCACTGAACAGCCTATGGATGCGTGCTTTGGGTCAAGTGTATTCCTTAGTTGATTAATCATGTCAGAGTACAGGATCATGTAATATAGATGACCATTAGAGCATTAGGATGTGTGAACAGGGAATGGTATATGAAAAACAGGCATATTGAACATTCTAACTAACGACCTTTGCTAGATGAAAAGGGTAGTATAATAAATATAATTTCCCCTGGCTGGTAGCACAGTGGTTAAGGTGCCGGCCTGTGAACCCATAGGTCGCAGGTTCGATTCCCCAGCCAGGGCACATAACCAGGTTGCAAACCAGGTCTCCAGTCAGGTCTATGGCTGGAGGCAGGTGACATGCAACCATACATTGATGTCTCTCACCCTCTCTTCCTCTCTCACTTCCCCTCTTTCTAAAAAAAAAAAAAAAAAAAAAATATATATATATAATTTTGGTGGTCTAATTTTTGAAAGATATGAGGACAGTGGTTTGGAATATTTGAAATTTGAACTATTCCTCCAAATTTAGAGTTTATAGTTACCATTTCTAGAAAAAAATATAAAATCTGAAGTCAGATGATTTTATAGCACTTTATAGTAAAAATTCAATAAGTATTACCTATAAATAATACAAGGTTTAAAGATCAGGTTACCTGCCTTCCCACTGCTTTGAATATGTTTTATGCTTTCATCAGTAGTAAGAGCTTCCCCTTGCAATCTGATGTTATGCAGAAGACATTTGCTTTTAAAATGTATGAACTAATACCGAATGGTGGTAAATTGTCATCTTCTGATCCTGGTTAACATATTGGGACATCAATGTATAAAGAAGCCTTAAAGTTTGGGCTTAAATAATGGCTGAAGCCAAAGGCTTCAATGTAATCCTGTACCTACAAAATCAAATGTTCCCCCACCTATGGCTTAATTCTGATTTTGTTTTAATTTAATTTTATTGTTGTTGTATAACATCCATCCCTTTTTTACTCCCCTCTGTCCCCTTCCCCACCCACCCACTACCCCCCACAGTCAATTCCACTTGTTGTCCATGTCCATGGTTCTTCCATACTAGTTGATTTTTATCTCATAATAATTAAACGGTGGGAGAGAAAATACTTACAAACATATAACTGAATATAGATATTTGATATAGGTATTTTATGAATATATATATAGTATGTAATATGTACATAGATATATTTAATGTGTATAAAACTTAAAGCTGGACCCTAAAATAAAATAAATATAAAAACAATCCAATTATATAATGGCAAAAGACAGAGATTTCACATAATCTCTTAACAGAAAAGAATGTAGAGATCATATGAGAAGATGTTCAACATCATTAGCCAATTAGGAAAATGCAAGTTCAAGCCACATAAGATATTACTACACACCTATCAGAATGACTAAAATAAAAATTTTAAATAGTGATAATACTAAGTGCTGAATGAATAAGTCAAGAAAACATTTGATTTATTTTTAAGTTGAAGTTTTCTCAGCTCTTGGTCTTTTGGGGATTAAATGTGTCTAAGAGATTCAATTTGAGAATCTCCAATGGTGGCTCATGGGATTGTATTTTCTTATTGATGTGACCAGAAGATGAGGAAATAAAAATTGAGTATGGAAAAGGAAAGAACAAATGTATATCCCCTATTTGTTCAAGGAAGTATAGGTATTGAGACTCAGACTGAACATGTGGGTTTCAAAGACATTACCCGAAAATCTCCTTCAGTTCTCATTGAAGAGCTGCCCTTGGCTCAGTGGAATTGTAGGTTTTAAAATATTGTGTGACAATTCAGTAGAAATGAAGTCATAATTTTAAAACAGATTCATAAATGTTGATGAGCATGACTCATGCTATGTTTCTTCAATTGCCCTTAGATTACAAACTCTGAAATAATAATTTTCTCTAGCTAACTTGCTCATTTTTATTTTTTATTTTTTAAATTTAGTTTTATTGTTGTATTACATCCATTTCCTTTTTCCTCCCCTTTGTCCCCTTCCCTACCCACCCACTCAGCCTCAAAGTTAATCCCACTTGTTGTCCCATGTCCATGGTTCTTCCATGCTAGTTCCTTGAAAGTTGCTCATTTTTAATAAAAGTTCACTGAACTGAAAGCATGGCCTGAAGTTTTAGAGCCACATACATGAATGCTGGTATTATACTAAATTTTATGGCTATGTGGTCAATTCTGATTGTTCTGAGCTACCTAGTTGTGAAAGCATATCCTCTTTTAAAGAAATTACTGAAATAAAAGAAAAAAGCCACCATATTTTATGTTAATCTGTAGTCCAAAACTGAAACCACAAAATACTAGTTTTAGATTACATTTGTCCAGCTATGCCTGTGTGCTTTGGAATAAGTGCTTTAGAATTATATTTGTAGTACAGGTCATTCTCCCCTTCTTATTTTTCTCCTTTTTCTCATCTGAGTAAACTGAGAGTGAGAAGTAGCTTTCCAGGAGGGAAAAAGTAGATATAATCTGAATGAATTTCAGAGACAAGGCACCAATGTCTGTGGTGTTGATCATTTGTGTGGGTGGGCCCAGGTCCAAAACAGAATGCACGAATATTTGTTCCACTATTGTTTCATTCTAGAAACTATACAGGTTTGGTTCTAGTGCCACATAAATCCCTAAATTTTGCCACTGTTTTTTCAGTTCACACAAATGCATTAAAAAGGGAGTTAGGGTTCAAATTCCTTCTTATTCAGGATTTTGGGGAATCACAGTTTATTCCCATTCTACCCAGTTTTAAATTGTAAATTTCTATGAAATATGTTTTGTACAATTGTCTTTTTTGTTTTGTTATAGGCTCTCATTTAAAAATTTTTATTGCAAAAGTCAATAAACATTTTTAGAATATATACATATATTTAAATAATTTATAAAGTAGAAAGTAAAAATCTCCAACTGCTCACAGATGTCCCCCGTCCCTTTGGAATGTGGCATAAAGACAACTCTATTCTTTCCTCCTAAATGGACATCCAGTTGATCCCAGTTTCTTTCTTGATTAGTTTATTATTTTGACAGTGTTTTGAAAAGACATATTCTTCATATACTATTTTCAAGTTTATATAAATTTGTTTCTAAACACTATTTTATTCCTTGATCTATTTTTGTATCAATATTATACTACTTTAATTACTGTCATTTTATGGTAAGCTTTGTTAAAGGGCTGAGTTCCTTCTCATTATTTTAATTTTTATAACTTGCTTTGTAATTTTTGCTGATTTACTGATTTACTAATCTAAATGAACTTAGAATTACTTTGCCAATTATCATTTTAAAATTCCATTAGAGCTAGCAGTTCCTAGTCTAGTGCAGTGGTTTTCCATTGGAACTTATAAATTTGAAGTGCTTTATCTTTATAACATTGTGTTTTCCCATCTAGAATCATAGCATATTTTTCTGTTTTTCAGGGCCTTTTGAAATACTTTCTAGAAAGTTTTATAGTTTACTCATCTCTTTTGTATTTTTGGTTAAGGTTGTTGCATGGGAGTTGATAGTTTTGTTGGGGGTCTTTTTTCATTACTTTTAATTGGCTATTGTTGTTATCTGCAAAGGCTATTAGAAATTGTATATTGGTCATATGTATACCTGTTTCCATTCCAAATATCTTCATAGTTTTTTTTGTCATTTCCTTGATATCTTTTTAGATACATAAGCCTATGTTTCACCTTTTGTAATAGATCTCTTTTTATATATTATCTGTATAGGTACGTGTGTAAGTAAGTATATATATGTGCAAGTGTATGTATCTGTCTGCCTACAGAGAAAGAGAATAAACTTTTTTTTTTTTTTTGCTTTACAACATTAGTTGGGGTTTCCAAAACATTGTTGAGCAATATTAATGATAACAAGCATTTTTAGGTTGTTTCTGATTCAGAGAATATCTCTCTAGTGCTTTAAGATTTCATATAAATTTTGTTATTGACTTCTGCTAGATACTCTTTATCAAATTTTGTTCTATTCTTAGATTACTAAATTTTTGTGGAGAACTGGCATTGCCTTTTCTGAAGCTATAAAAATGAGTACATGACCTTTACTAATGTTATGAATGAAAGTAACATGTTTTCTGATATTTAATTAAATTCTATTTGATCATGTTGTAGTGCTTTTACATATATTGCTATAGTTTAATACTTAATTTATATTTTCTGTAACTATATGCATAAGCGAAATTACAATTCTTTTGTATAATTTTTATCTGGTGTAAAAAATTTTACTGGTATAAAACATTATATTAAATTTATAGAAGGAATTTGACAAATTTTTATCTCTTTCCATCCTCTGAAATAGTTTAAATGCCATAAAAGTTATCTGTACCTTGAAGGTTTGAGAAAATTTACTCACAAATTCACCTAAGCCTGGAACATTTTTGGGAAGAAAATATTTGATTAACTTAAAAATATTTTAAGGATATTGTCCTATATTTTACCTTTGTCACATTGCATATGGTTAGGAAAATTTATATTTTCTTAGAAATTCTTACACTTCATCCAGTTTCTCAATGTGTTGTTATAAAGTTGCACATACTATTTGAATACTTTTAACAAATCCTGTATCTATGGTTATATCTATTTTATTATTGGTGTTATAATTTTTTAAATTTGAGTTATCAGAGGTTTATTCATTAAATTGCTCTTCTTGAAAAAATAGTTAACAGGTTGCAGGTTTTATTTCCATCCAATTTCTGCTTTATCTTGATTATTTTCTTCCTTTTATATTTTTGTTGTTTTTGTTCTTTTTCCAGTGTCTTTTGTTGAATGTTCTGCTTATTCAGCCTTTTTTTTTTTTTTTTTTTTTTTTTTACCAACAAATACATCTAAAAAGATTATACACTCCCCTGAGTAATATTTGGCCATACCCCATAGCTTTTTTCCTTTATATTATTTTACTAAAGTGTGTGTGTGTGTGTGTGTGTGTATATATATATATATGCATATATATGTAAATTATATACCATAAAACACACTCATTTTAAGTGCAGAATTCAATGATTTCTAGTAAATTTGTAGAGTTGTGCAACTAACATCACAATCTAATTTTAGAACATTTGAATCATCCTAAAAAGAAACCTTCTATTCCTTTTATAATCACTTCTCATTTACTACCAATAGCCCCAAGTACTAGGTCATTTTATTTTTTTAAGGTTATACTTACTCATTTTTTAGAGAGAAGGGAAGGGAGGGAGAAAGAGAGGGTAAGAAACATCAATATGTGGTTGCCTCTGGGCTGCAACTCAGGAATGTGTCCTGACTGGGAATTGAACTGTGACCCCTAGGTTCACAGGCCAGTGTTCAATCCACTGAGCCACATCAGCCAGGGCTGCACTTGGTCATTTTAAAAAACGAAAATGTCTAAATTCTCCTACGGGAATGTATCCCTCTCTGGAGGTTTTAGGGGAGATTTGTTTTCTGCTTATTCAAACTGTTACAGATTTTGTTTTTTTGCACTTGTAGAAGTAAGGTCTACATTTGCTTCTTGACTATCAGTTGAGGGTTGTTTCCCATTTCCAGAGGTCACTGCACTTGGCTAATGACCCTTTTGCATTATCTTGAGAGCCCACAGTGGCTGCTGTTTATGTCACATCCATCTGACTCTCAAAGCTTTTAATATGTAAAGTTGTCATAGACACATATTTCCAAATATTCTATAATCTCATCATTTTTCTTTGTTTTTAACCCACATAAGAGCCTGTTTTAAAATTTCCAAATGGTTGGACTTGGAGAGGTATGTATGTGTGTGTGTGTGTGTGTTTTGCATTATGGTCAGAGAATATAACATATCGTTTCAACTTTGGGAATTTTATTGGGATTCTCTTTGTAGCCTAATAACTGATAGTTTTTGTAAAAGATCCATAAGCATTTGAAAAAGATATGTATTTTCTGCTTATTGGGTATAAAGTTTTATATGAGATTTACTTTGTAACTGTGTAAATCAAATTTCCTATATCCTCATTTATTTTCATTGGCTTAATCTGTCATTTTTTAGAAAGATGTACTAAAGTATGCATTCTATTTAGTTTTGTAAATTATTCTATAATTTTTAGGTGAGATAAAGCACTATATATTCACTAATCCTGAAGAGAAATATAAGCAATTAAAACTAAAGAGATCTATTTATATAGTATCACAAAAGGATTCCAACAGGTTTCTGCTACTTCCTCTTGCAGTTAATGCACTAAACCTCTCTGGTATGGAACCATTAAGTTGGTTTTTCTTTGTTTCTCATCAGTTTTCCTAAGCATGGAGTCTTTGTTGCTTTCCAGGGTCTTCAGGCTAGAAACTTTAAAAAATACAGCAATTCAAGAATCTAGTGAAGTATTCTGAGAGTAATGTGGGGTTCTATAACCAATTTAGCCCCCAACTTCCCAAGGGAGGAAAGTTGGAAGACAGACAACTTCCAGGATTCAGGTCTCTACTTTGCTTGCAACCTTTAGTGTGGAATAGACTTTCTATTGACTTACTTGCCTTTTATAAAATTAAATTTCTACAGTTTGTTGATTTTTATTTTTATTTTAAATCTTTTAGCTTAACCTTGTGACCACCACCAAAAGGACTATGGCATAAAGCTTTCTTATTATAAATTAACATCCCAAATGCTGCCTTAAATTAAAAAAAATTTTTAAACAAATTACATAATCCCTATCTTAAATGTAGAACTACATTCCTATGTGGAGACCTAATGAGTGTACACCCAGAAAGAATCACTTCCATTTCTCCCCCAAGATTTATGGGTTTGCATTGTAAAACTGTTTTTTTTTCCCCCCCATAACTTAATCTTAAGGACCTTAAGTGTCCTGACTTTAAATATTCTCAGTTTGAAGAGTAAAGAAAATGTAAAACCTATTTTAAGAACCAGACTCTGCTAACTTACTTTTCAGGAAAGCAAATTCAACGGGGTATGTGATAATGGGCCAGTGAAGATTTACTGTCTTCGTCATTTTGAGGGCTGAACCTCTTGGTTTTCTGTGCCTTACTAAACTAGTTACTCTGCTGAACTTTGAATTAACAAAATAAAAACCATCAGCAGTATAAAAGGAAAGCTGCTGCAATATCCTCTTATCAGAAAAAAAGAGACAAGGCATAAAATCTTCAGCTTTAGGAATAAATAATAAATCATTTATGTAAGAGAGATTTGGGAGAGGGAATGTGGCATCCAGACAAATAAATAAAATACTGACAGTGCAGTATTAAAATGAATTTAGCTAGCATTTAACCAAAGAGTGAAAATAGCCTGGTTTTAGCTTCAGGCTGGTTGAAGAGCACAAATTTCTTAGGCTGTGTCTGCTGACCCACAAGTAGAATATTTCTCCCAATTCACTTTCACTTGGTTTCCCAAGAAACAACTTGTCAAATTTTAGATGCACCAAGAGCATGTTTCAAGATCCTGTTTCAAGTTCATGGAAATACACATGTCTTCACAGGAAGACATATCAAAGGTTGTGGTCCAAGTTCAATGTAAAGGGTGAGATTGATCCATCCATGTTCTTTCTTGTCAGATGCTCGTTGGTACCCAAGCTGTAAAATGCCCTCTTTTCCTTCTCCCTTGTCTCAACTAGAACTCTGGGCATTCTGCAAGGGTTCAAGTCTAAACCTTCAACTCTTTGACAAATAAACCTGACAGGTTCCTCTCCTCATCCTCACCTCCTGTCACCATTCCCATCCCAGTAGTCTTTCTCTCCTACTTTTAAATTTTGCTACCATTTCATACCCCTTAATTTGCCAAGTAACTATGTGCTGATTTGTGACTTTTTCCCTTTACTATTTTAAAACAATTATTGTTTCCTGTTGTTGAGTTCTAACATTTATATATAATTATTTATATTAGTTTATAAGTTCTTTGAAGTCAGGGTCTATCTATTTAAATATTCTCCTTATTTGAATAAGAGGAGAAGAAATGGGATGGTAAAAGGAGTGACCTCTACCTGCATTGGGGTTCTCAACTATTGCAAACCCATGAGGCCAAAGAAATGTGCTTATTTAAAATGACAATGTGCAGAGCTCAGCCAGGCAATATGACATAGCATGATAATTATGATTACTATTATCTTAGAGTAACCACCAATGGTTTAATAGTCACATCTTGTTAAGTATACTTTGCTGGGGAAGCTAAGGGAGAGTGAATTTAAAAAGTGTAAGAAAAAAAAGATTAGTAAGGTAGAGGGTCCCAATGAGGAGCAGGGCCTGAAGCAGACCCAGGCAATAGGATGCAGGCCCAGGGAATAGCTGGTCCAATGAACAAGCAGGGAAGAGGCCTAGGGAGAATCAAAGATAAGAATGGGGTCAGGGCCTGCTCTCTGTACAGTGGTGCTACCTGGACCAACTTAGATGAAAGAACCAGACACAAAGCAAATGTGGTATATCTGAGCCACAAAAGCAAGTTCAGGGCTTCAAGCAAGATGCCTCTCCACATCTACAGAGGCAGATGCTTTAGTTGAGCATAAAATCTGTACTAGAATATAAGGATCTCTCAGTTTAGATACCGTTCAGGCTACTAGGAAAAGTCCCTTTTGCTCTTGCTACCCTTTTCTGTAGGTCCTAGCATCCTTGCCCTTCTCTAAGGCCCTGGAATGATCCTATCTCATTATCATCAGCTCCACCTTCCACACCAAGTCTTTTGTTCATGTACTTAGCCTTATCTGAATGCTCTTCCTTGTCTCCCCTGCTTTCAGGCTGCCAATGTGAATTCCCTGCGGTACAGAACCACATTCTCAGGCATGAGATGCACTGTGAGGCTCCCAGTTTCTGGCCGTCTTAGCCTGTGTTTGCAATATCAGGGCCTGGAGTTGCAATAAAGCCCTATTCACAGAAGATGCTATGTCAGACTCCTACACTGACTTCTGTTATTCCAAACCTTTGGGCTATTTGAGAGAGCTTTATCTGTTCCTCCCACTTTCCCCAGCATTAGGCATGTGCCCATTTCTCCTGGCTATTTGTTTAAGTAGCATGTACCTGTTCAGTTTGTTTGAACAGGAATTAGGAAGTCCTGTTGATGGTAGCTTACAGGGTTACTCGGGGTCTGTACAGACTTGCTATTTCTCAGATTATTTATGCAATTTATTTGTCTACATTCTCGTACCTCTGAATCTCTAAAATCCATCTTAATGCAATACAGCCCTTAGTGCCAAACCAATTTTTTTTCTAATACACATGTTTTCCCTAAAGCCCCAATACCTTCATTCCTTTGTCCTGATTTATTGCTGCTGCCTAACCACAGCTACAAGGCAGAAAAAAATAATAATAATAAAAAACTTTAAATCCTAGTAACAAGCACATCAGGATTAACATACTAGGTCTATGTTAAACCACCCAACAATGAACTAACTCATCTTTAATTTATTAGCTTGATTCTGATATAAATTCTGAATAAAACGTTGTGTAGATTAATAATATTCAAGTTGCAAAACAAACCCCTGAAAAATAGGAAATGTTAAGCAAAGGGAGCTATGCCATCTTTAATTCATTGCTGTGTTCCTAAGCAATTCCATGCATGCAGGATGCAGTCTCATGGATATAAAAGATCTTGCTAAAGCCAAACCATCAGTACAAGATATAAGCAGCGCAGCATATTACTCCAAACTTTAAAGCCTAACTCACATGTATTCTGTGTGACATTGGTATGAAAACCATTTCATTATGACTTTTCATTAAGTATCATCTGCTTGTGTAAGTTCTGTACAGACAGATCTATTCTTCTAGAGGCAAAAATTGCAGGTCAAGTACTAGATAAATCCCCAAGTAGCCTAAGAAGGTATTAAGAGCCTTCCATAGTATTCAATCTGCAGCCATGGATTAGGTATTGTGGAGTTGAGGTATGAGGGAAGAAACTTTCCTTCCCCCTTCTAGGTAGGTTCTTTTGGCTGGTCTAATGATTAAATCTGCATGATACAGATTAACAAGAGGAAATGACCAAATTTGATTGCACTCATACATATGGGAGCCCCTCATACATGAGAGGTTCAGAAACAGGAAAAATGAGGTCTGTATGACACTCTGAGCTAAGGATGAAGCATCTTGTATTTCAGAGAGAAAGGGGGTCATTCGTAGGATAAGAAGAGCAGATGTTGAGTAATTAGAAGTCATTTCCTGATAACTCTTATTATGGGCTAAGCCCCAATTTAAATTCTTTAAGGGAGAGGTAAAAGTTTCTCTTGAGCCCTCCGGGTTTCAGTGGCCTTCAGCTCAAAACAATTTATATGTCAAAGTGGCACATCTTGGGGAGACCTGTCCTGAACCCCTTCAAATCTCAGAATGGAAAGGACATCAGTGTCAAGTGATTTGGGTTTTCTTGAAACTTTTACTATTCAGTAAAATTGTATTTATTTGACCCCATTGGAAAGGGCAACCTGAATTTGTAACACAAACACAAGACAAACAACTTGTAGATAATGGAAGTGATATTTTGCTTTTCAGCATGGACAGTTACTTTAGTTAAAGCTTTCAGTGTCCCTCCTGAAAGCACTGAAGAGAAAAAGTAAAACTGGCATGTTAATTCTACAAACAACTTAGTTAATTTTTATAAAGAATTTAGTTAATTAGCTTAAACATTTTCATTTCAATATTTACATCAGCAGATCTCACCAGGACATATCCATGTATTCCAAGTAATCTAATACCAATTACAGTAGAAGTATCAAATTTTGAAAATAATTTACTTTTAAAAATAAACAGAGAAGATTCAAGGTTATCACAATACCATAGCCATGCATTTGCATTTCAATATACTTTCTTGAGAGAAAAGGAGAGGTGGGTTGCAGTAATGAAGCTGGGAATTGCACATGAAACTGTGTTGTTTATGCCAATACCATTATTCTATGTCACAGAAGAAAAAAGAAAACCCATGACCATTGCTTTACATTATCAATCTCACTTATGCATATAGGTACAAAGAATATAAATTAAGTGTTAACAAACTATAGCAGTATATGTAAAAGCATTACAAAATGATCAAATAGAATTTCTTAACAAACCCTTGTACTATACCGAGATAGAGCTGAACTCTCACATTTATAATTATAGTCAATGGTTTGAATTAATTAGATTTTACTTACCATATACACCTACATGTAGCAAAGAATTTGTACCTTGGGGATTTACCCACCACTGGCATATTATCATGTTGTACTGAATGAAGTGCAGTAGGGAAGAGGAGGCTAATCTGGGAAAACAGTGGGATCCCTGTTAAGCCTCACCACCTTGGTGAGCTCACCTCAGGCCAGTCTTAGTCTTGCAGGTTGAGAAACTCGTTTACTAGGGCTCTATTATTTCATTCATCAGACTGAGACAAGAGATTTGGGCTGCCCAAATGTCAAGAGATTGCTATACAATGTTACTCGCAGATGTTATACACTTCCTCACTGAGAAGAAAGTGGTCAATTATCCTTGGCCGGGGTAGGGATAAGAGTCAAGGTGAGAAAAGGTTTCGTTGGGGAGATGAGATCTGAGTTGACTCCTAAAAGATGAGTAGCAGATGTTTGCCTGGTGACCAAAGAAAGTACATTCAAAAAGGAAGAAGAGAAAAAAGGAAATGAGGGAAGGAGGTACCTCAAGGCACAGAGACATGGAGGTATGAAAGAGTATAACATATTTAAGGAAGTGAATGTCATTCCACATACTTCAGCATGGAATGGGGGTTGGTAAGATGAAGTTTAGTGAAGAAAAACTGGAGAGGAGGCAGAAGACTGACTATAAAGAATTATCTTGCAATAAAGTGATTGTAGAATATTAAAAACAAATTCAAAAATAAGTTTTACATATATAAAACTCCTACAAACCAGAAACTTTTATAATTTAATTTATGGATGTGACATTGGTTAATAAAATTATATAAATTATATAGGTTTAAGGTGTACAATTTTATAATGCATCATCTGTAAGCTGTATTGTGCGTTTACCACCCCAAGTCAAGTCTCCTTCCATAACCATGTATTTCCTCCTTTCCCCTCTTTTTCCTTCCATGCCCCTTCCCTCTGGTGATCAGTATATTGTTATCCATGTGTGGCTTTTTGAAACTTTTTTAAAAAGTACTGTTGGGGATTATTTTTTAAAGCTCAATTAGCTTTCTTCTTCTCTCAGGGGCTGCAGAGTCCTTCCTCATCAACACCTCACCACCAATAGCTCCACACACACAAAAATCTGCATAATATTTTATGCCTATTGGCCTTGTCTTTAAAAGCTTAGAGTAAACCTTTTTCTCATTCAGAATGATTCTCTGAAATTCTGTCCTAGTTATAGGAGACTGCCAATAATAAATTGAGCAATTTCTAGGAGATAAAATATATTGAAACTGCTTTTCTAATCCATAATTAATCTTCAGATATGTATGAGGTAGTTTCTCCAGCTTGGGCAATAGAGGGTAATTCATGGAGCCCAAACTGATTATCAGATCATTCTGGACTTTTCCTGTCATTCTTAAGGATATGTTAATGCAATATGTGCCATATCTAGACACAAATAAAACTTGAGGAGGAAGAATTGTGAAAGATTTTGTTCAGTCTGGATGCAAGAATTATGAGTATAATATTCAATTAGTGTACATTCATCTCAGGTACTGAATAACTAAAACTTGAAAGTGCTCTTAAATTTTGGAATTTATGAAAACAATCAATGGATTTGTTGAAAATGACTGAATCCTCATTAATGTTAAATATTCTATTATATATTTTAATATAGTAAGGTAAATTTTGTATTTAATAAATTACTTATTGTGGATTCTATTATCTATTTTGTCTTCTTACTGCCTAAGGAAGTGGGGAAAACCCCTAATCAATGTGGCTCCAGAATTGTCTGGTTTTTCTAGGTTTTAGAAATCCTCTTGTCTCAGCTTCCTAGGCTGGGATCTCTTTTAAGAACCCTTATTTTTAATGGCAAGTTTATAGGTTTTACTTATGCATTCCTCAAAGTACCAATTTTACCAGTTTTCTACAGAAGGCTTTGCTTTCTCCTCTCTCTAAAAAAATAAGTAAAATCTTAAAAAAGAAAAAAAAAAGGTTTATCCCTGCCATGGGGTAATTGAGAATTGGCTAAATAAATATGGATCACCCTTGAGGATGGTAAGAGGCATGATAACATCAAATCTCCTCTGACCTTTAGACACAAATATATTTAGGCCATTCAAAATGGGCATGTATTTATGTCTAATTGCTAACGCCCTCAATAAAAGATACTGTTTTTGGCTTTTACAGTTCTCACCATTGGGAAATACTTTTTATTTATTTATTTTTGAGATTTTAGTTATTATTTTTGGAGGGGAAGGGAGGGAGGCATAGAGAGAGAGAGAGAGAGACAGACAGACAGACAGACATCAGTGTATGGTTGCCTTTCACCTGCCTCCAGCTAAGGACCTGGCTGGAGGCGTGCCTTGCAACCTGGTTATGTGCCCTGGCTGGGGAATCGAACCAGCGACCTTTGGGTTCGCAGCCTGGTGTCTTATCCACTGATCTACCAGCCAGAGCCAGGAAATACTTTTTGACTCAGAGACTCATAGACTATAGACTTTGCCCTACTCCTACAGCTACCCTTGTTTGAGTTCAGGAAAAAGAACTCATGGCATCTCTCTTGGCTCTTGGAAAGGAGCAAAAGCCACTTTCACTGGTGCCATTGTCCTGTGTTAGGCACAAGATGATAAGAAAATGCACCTTAATGAGGGCATTCATTTTAATTAGAAATGGCTTCTTCATAAAACTTGCATATCCTATGACCCCGAGCTTTGCTTACAGCATCTGAAGTACCTTTGCCAATCAAAAATGTTTTTTCTTCAACACTCAGCAGAGCTATGTATACAGAGATTTCCTTAAAGGCTTTCGGCATGCTCAGCTAAGAGCCATGTTTTTAGCCTCGCTACACTAGTGCGCTGGTTCTTTTTATCATTCAGACCATCTGTGATGAAGTCTAGTTTGTTAAATCAGAAAACCTCAATTTCTGTAAGACTTTAAGGAGAGGCATTGCATTAACATGTTTTTATGGATTGTGCTACCATTGTGGTTTTGGAGATGTCTCATTTCTGTTATTAAAAAGAAAAACCCTGCTATCTAAGCGTCTCATAAGAAACTATTTTTACATTTATAATCTTTAAAGATGCTTATGGAAAGAAGTGCTTTGAACTCTTTCAGTAAGATTTAGCTCAGCCTAAAGCTTAACAATACTGTAATTTGAGCGAGGGTGTCTGATCCCACCTGTCAAGAGATGCTGCAGAAAGATACATAAATCACAGTCAGAATCTCATCTGAAACCAGTTTAAAAATTCATGTGGCTAAAAGTAATGCCTGTGTGATTTGGTTCCTTAATACCATAGTAAACCCTAAATATAGGGGTTCAGAGCTGGAATGTATCATAAAATTCATCTTATCCAACACATTTGTGCTATGGATGAGCAAACTGAGGCCACACATTTGGACTGGAAAGTATACTTTCTTTCCACTGTCCTCTTGCTAGTCAAAGTGTGCTTCTGAGAACCAGCAGCCTCACCTGGTAGCTTGTTAGGAGAGCAGGATTTTAGGCACCTCACTAGACCAAGTGCATCAGAATCTCCATTTTTATAAGATCTCTAAATGGTTCATAAGCATATTCAACTTTGAGAAGCACTGCTCCATACCACATTGTTTCTCAAGAACAATGTGGCAAGACTTTGGAACCAGATAGATCCAGGTATAAAATCCAAATTGTTCACTAACCCACAAAGTGGCCTTGAGCAACTTACTTAACCTCTGTGATTCTCAGTTTCCTCAATAGTTAAATTCAAGGGGAATAATACCTACACTGGAAGGTCACCATGGAGTTTAAATGGAATAATGTCTATATGGTTTCTAGTCTCGTGTCTGACAGTAGACCCTCAAGGGACGGAAATCTCTTACTACTACTGCTCTTGTTACTACAGTTGTTACAACTGCTGCTGCTGCTACTATTTTATTGCTACACTGCTGCTACTACTGCTACTACTACTACTTAACACTGTGCTGCTGCTGCTACTCTTACTACTATTGCTGTATTTCTGTTCTTGCTGCTACTACCACTACTGCTCCTGCATCTATAACTACTACTGCCTCTAACGCCACCATGGTTCCTAATGTCACAGAGAGGGAAGCAGCCTGTCATTTATTGACAAGTGACCAAAGTGAAACTGGAGCCCAGGTCTCTGACTTATTTCAGTGCTGTTTTCCCTACACCTTGTAATTTTCCTTCTCTTTTAAGTACACAAAATGCTAGAGTCCATTTTAATTCTTGGAGTAGGATGCAGAAAAAGGAGACTGCTGTTTTTAGGTTTCCACTTAAACCTCCTGGAAGAAGAAAGTCGATTTATTCAATTTTGTGTCTTCTTAAACTGTCACAGCTTCGGTTCAGTCTGAGTTCCTTCTAGGTGGCAGCTTCAGTTTCCTTTGGCTAGGGAATGAACACTGCCTTTCTCTAATTTTGCTTCTGGCATTCAAAAATTTTTCCACAGAAGATCTTACTGGGTCTAATAGTACATTTATTTTCTTAGAAAACAGAATAGGTGTTAAATTATAGGGTAACCTTGATTTTTTCAAAAGATGAATCTTTTTGTATTTCAGTCTTAGTCTTTTTAGCATTTAAGCATACCCACCTCTCCAGATGTGTGTAATTGCACTTTGAATTATTGTAAAGCAAAAAGAAACCCATTGCATAAAAATGGGATTTCGCCATTTTGAAAACTGAAATAGATATTGATTTCTTTCTTTCAAGTGTCAATGATTTCTCATCCCTGTTCTTATAACTGAATACATGTGACTTAAGAGCTTTGACTAAAACTCAAAGTTTTATCCAACCCTTTTGTGCTACAGATGAGTAAAATGAGGCCACACATTTGGACTAGAAAGCATTCTTTCTTTCCACTGTCCTCTTGCTAGTCAAAGTGTGCTTCCTAGAACCAGCAGCCTCAGGTAGACTGGATTACAAAGGTTATAAATCCTCTGGGTGGTAGAATATCATATTTATGGGAAAAGTATCCAAATATCTCAATAAGATCTGTAAAAGCACTTGGCAACCATTGATGCCTATCAGATATTCCTCTCTCATTTAATTAAGGAAGTGTAAACAAAAAAAAAAAAAAAAAAAAAACACAAGATTATACAGTAAAGCCAGTTTCAATTGCATTACTACTGTAAAAAGTAATGAATGCAATTCCACACTTCATAAGAATTACATGCCCTAAGTTGTAATACCATGTAATACCATGAAACCTATTCATTTGAGCCCATGAGTGGGGTTTTCATACCAGAGGAAGAGTTCTGGGATGGAACAGAAACCTTGAACAAACTCTAGTAGTAATGATGCATGTCATTCATATCCAAAAATACACACAAGGAACTCATACAATTTAATAGGATGAATTTTTAAATGGACAACAAACTTGAATAGACATTTATCTGAAGAAGACGTAAAAATGGCCAATAGATATATGAAAAGATGCTGTACATAACTAATCATCAGGTAAATGTAAATCAAAACCACAATGAGATGTCACTTCGTACCTGTTAAATGATGATTATCAAAAAGTCAAAAGGTGACACGTATGGCAAGAGAACCCTTGTGCGCTTTGCTGGGAATATAAATTGCTACCAACATTATGGAAAACAGTATGGAGAGTTTCCTCAAAAAGTGAAAAATGGACCTTCTGATCTAGCAACCCCATTTCTGGATATATATCGAAAGAAAATGAAAATAGGTTATTAAAGAGAGATATCTGCATTCCCATGTTCACTGCAGCTTTATTCACAATAGCCAAGATGAAAACAATGTAAGTTATTTGGGACAGATGAATGGATAAAGAAGATATGATATGTGTATATATATATATATATATATATATATATATATATATATGAATACACGTGACTTATGAACTTTGACTAAAAGTCAAAATTTTATTTAATGTAATATTCAGCTTGATAAGAGAAGAAAATTGTGTCATTTGTGACAACATGGGCGAATCTGGGGGACATTATGATAAGTGAAATAAGTCAGATGCAAAAAAATATCACATGATTTTATATGTAGAATCTAAAAAAATTGTTGAATTTATGATGACAGAGTAGAAGAATGGTTACTAGAGGGTAGGAGTAGGGGGAAGGGAAAGATATTGATCAAAGGCACAAACTTAGTTATAAGATGAACAAGTTCTAATGTATAGCATGTATGGATAGTAATAATATATACTTGAAAATTACTAAGAGGGGAAAGATCGAAAGTATTGTCACCATAGACATACAAAGGTAACTACGGGAAATTTTGGATATGGTAACTAGATTGTGGTAACATCACATGTATATCTTAAATATATATAATTTTTATCAAAAATAAAGAATAAAAAGGAAAGAAATGGTGCATCTCCTACTGTGAAGGTGAATATGCACTGGGTTTTCCATCCCCAGGAGTCTGAGACTCACTGGCTGCTGCTAGTGGAGTGAGCACGGTGATGGATTCCCTAGCCTGAGGTCTATATCTTACACGTGATCAGTTTTGCAAACCCTGTGACTTAACAAAAATGTGAGCATTTGTAAGAATCCAAATGAATCAGAAGACTTAGTGTGTGTGTGTGTGTGTGTGTGTATACTTAAAGCACTTCTCTGCCTTGTACACCTTCATGCACACATGTGGGCACACATACATACACACACACTGATTTATTAGGGTCAAGAGGCTTTAAGCATGATTCTAAGTAGGTTAGTTACAAGTCATAGAAATGTTTTGACATTTTCTGAGTGGTGATATAGGTTCATAAATACACTGTGCTATCCTAAATTTCAAAGTGTTTTTCCAGAGTCTACAAAGAAAGGAAAGAGAGAGGGACTCTAAGTTTGATTGATTGATTTTTCTAAGCACTTATATACTAACCAAACATAATTCTAAGCACTTTACAACTATTAACTCATTTAGTACCTATAACAGTCTTTACCTGGCAGGTACTACTTTTATACTCATTTTAAAGATGAGGAAATAATAATTACAGAGAGTTTAAGTTACTTGCCCAAGATTACACAGCAAATAAATGGCAGGATTGGAATTTAAGCACTTTGACCCTAAACTTTGTGCTCCTATGTACTGTGCTAAATCGTAAGATTATTATGTTGCAGTTTTCTTTATACTTAGCCGGTAGATAAGTTTGCTATTTGTAGTACTAATGAAATCAAAATGGTGACTTCAGTACTTGGGTATGCCAACTATTGAGGCTCTGCATATACAATACATAAATTGCAGGCTATATTTTTAATTTCAAAGTCTTCGTTTAATTATTGACTAGGATAGTTTTTCTTTTTAGAGTTATGTGTTATGAACTACAAATATAAGAAGCAAGCTAAGCATTATTTTTGAAATATCCTAAAGTTTAATATAAGGAACCACATACAAATACTCAGGGCTTCCTAGAGATACAGTAAGAGAATTTAAAAGAGACTAGAAATAAGCTATTTGCCTGTTGAACACCTCAGTGTTTTCTTTCCATGTTGCTGTTAGCATGAAAACATTCCCCTTAAGTCAGGGTTTATTATAGGATGGACAGGTTTCCAATAACCAACCATAAACTCAGGAATCAAATCTCCCAATACACATGAAAAACAAAAACCCTCCCTAACCTGCAGCCAGAGTGCTCCTGGGCCCTGGGGCCGGGCTTTGTGCCTGGCTACTCCAGCACAGACGCGGGAGCGTTGCCATGGCGGCAGGGACCCAACTGTGCGGGCTGGTTTCAACACCCAGCAGCTGCTCACTTCAGAAAAAGCAGGATGACAGCCCCGTTCTGAATGAGCGTTTTTTCTCTGGGCTTCGACCTGACCTGAATATTGTTTTCTCATTGAATTTCCTTTTATTTATTTATTTTTACATATCAACTTTCCTTGAACTTTCCCTCCTCATTTGTGTTGCAGTGGGCAGGACTGTAGACCTCTTTCTTTCTGTAGGAAAAAAATTTTTTTCTTAACAGTTCCTGAGGTTTTCCCTATGCCTTCCTTATCTACTCCCCCCACCCCCCACATTTTACACACAGACACCCACACACCCACACTTTCGCCTCGTTATATAAAGATCCAGAACAACGGGGTTGAGGAGAGGTAGAAGAGGGTGTAGAGGAGATAAATGGTGATGGAAGGCTATTTGACTTGGGGTGGTGAACACACAATACAATATAGTGATGATGTATTATATTGTGGAATTGTACACCTGAGATGTATATAACTTTACTCACCAATGTCACCCCCAATAAATTCAATTTAAAAAGACCCCAAACAAATCCATTGAATTTATTTACTCTAAGAAATGTGAAGGTCCAGATGTCCCCTCCCCTCAAAACCCTCCATGACTCATCCTTCCCCAGGCACATTTTCTGTGTCCTGTGAAAATCTGGAGCTGGAATAGAAAATAGGACTCTTCCTCTCATTCTGGACATATTCAGAGAATCTATGTTTAATCCTAAGCATATTCTCAATTCACAACTGATTCACAACCCATTTTTGTCTTTGTTTACATGTTGACAAAATGCAAAGAATATACAAATATGAAAACTAATATGATTTGTGACCCATTACTCACAAGGATTACAGAAGAGCTGTTCTTAATGTAAGATAAGAGCTGTACTATATTTGAGATAAAATTTGCCTTCTCTAACTCTTAAGGAGTTTGGAATAATTTGGAAATGAAGCTTGTACCGCTATTAACTTTAAAAGATAAACTTGAAACAATTTATTTACAAGTTGTTACTAAATACTGTCAGAGAAAAATGTTTGTGGACATGATATCCAAAAAGCTGACAGAATCCAGAACTTGCTTGGTATTGAAAGAAGAGCTCATCCAACATTATTCTGCGTGGTGTATAATTACTTGCATGTTGAGAGCCAAAAACGGGAATGCAATTCTGTGAGTGTGTTTATACTGAAATGTTTAAGAAGCAAAACAATTTGGCCAGCATTCTTCAACTCCAGCATCTGGAAATAATTAATTTGCTTGCTTTATAGCTTGAAGTTGAAAATTATCTGCAACTTTGTATTGAAACCACTTGCCTTAGTTAAAGCTTTCTCCTCTAGATTTTAGCACTGTAGCTAATTTCTTTAAAAATGTATTTCTTTTTAAGGGAGAAGGAGAGGGAATGGAACATCGGTGTGTGAGAGAAACATGGATTGATTTGATTGCATCTTGCACACCTGCAACTGGGGACCTGGCCCGCAACCTAGTCCTGTGTCCTGGCTGGGAATCTAACCAATGACCTGGGGCTTGATCCACTGAGCTACACCAGCCAGGGTGCATTGTAGCTAATTTTAGTACATCTGTTTATTTTTAATCCAAAAATGCTGTGACAAGGAAGAATCTTCTGCTTATGGTTTCTTGATCATTTTTATTTTTGTCTATTTCCATTGTGTTCAGGAAGCTGATTCACACCTGCTCCCTTCCTCCTGGAAGTGTAATGCTGCAGGAGCAAACGGGTCTCAGGAGTGAGGCCCTGTAAATGGAGTAGGGTTTTCACGCCTTGTTTTCAGTAAACACATACTTAAAGCTTTGGAGAGTTCCTCTGGAATATAGAATGTATTTTTGTTCCATTTTGTAATTCTTAGGCCCGAACACTGGAGATTGTCACGTGAAACTCAATCGATTAGATACATAATGAAAATATTGTCACACGTTCTGAAGGTTTATGTTAGATGCTACATTCTCTCGATTGCAACCTTTAGGGGAAAAGTACTATATATGTATAT
>PVIW01002986.1:0-188766 GCA_004026585.1 Noctilio leporinus | reverse complement strand
TATTCTGACCGGTGTGAGGTGGTATCTTAATGCAGTTTTAATTTGCATCTCTCTGATGACTAGCGATGTTGAGCATTCTTTCATATGCCTCTGGGCCCTTTGTATATCTTCCTCAGTGAGTTGTCTGTTCAGGTCCTTTGCCCATTTTTTAATTGGGCTGTCTGTCTCCCTGGTGTTGAGTCGCATTAGTTCTTTATATCTCCAAAAATAGACTTTTGTCTTCCTAAAATGATAAAATTTATAGCAAAAACCTCTGAAAATTAACCTTTATATGAGTTCTAAACTTTTGGTTTTCATAGGGACATCACAGCTTTTGTAAAATTGGTGCTTTACCTTGGCAAAGGCTTTGTTTTGGAGCCAAGACATAATAAGGGAGATTGTTACATACATAGCATGAAACACGTACGTTTTCACTATGTGAACATGTAAATTAGGCAGAGTAGACAGGTTTAAAAGACTTTGCCAAGACTCCTTTAAGCTTTGGTTAGTTCTCGTTAGTAATCCCAGGTCTGTATTGACGAACCTGACTCTGGATGGAAAGTGTACTTAGTCACAGTGAGGGATAATACACCTATGCAGGTGTCACCAAAGGCTCCACTATGGCATTCTGAGCTCTGTCCTCAGCTCCATCCCACATATAAACAATGTGCAGCCACCTATGTTTTGCTTGTCTTGACCCTGTTCTGAAATTAATGAAGAGACCTTCAATTTATAGTCCAATGTCCGTGGTTAGAGACAAGAATCAATTGAATGTATTTTCTTTGTGAAATACTGTGCCAGTCCCTTTCTAAGTGTTTTGTGGAATTTATTTCTTCCTCTAAAATATCTTGGCCACCTTCTCTTAATCTCTTGGCGTCCTCTGGGTTCTCTTTCCTGCACCCAGCCAGATAACAGAAAGATTTACTTTCAGCTTGTTCTTGTTGATTCAGTTTCCTGGGGCTTTATCCGTGTTTTTGTTGTCCCAGGAGGTGAGCTAACCCTGAAGCTAATAAATTTGAGCTTCAGAACCCCTTACTTCCATGGAGCCCTTCCAAGTGCATGGATTTTGAATATTGTACAAGGTGACCCTCACCTGCATGGCACTGTATTCCATTCCCCAAAACTCACGTATGTCTTGCTTTGCACAGCTTTATTATTCCACACTGAATATCTGTAGCAGTCATTTTTGCTGTTTTCCTTAGCCCTTTTCCTTGTGAATCAAAAGACAAAACCAAAAAGTACTGACCTGAGCTGTTTTCATGCACTGAGTAAGTGGTGTTCTGAACCAAGTTGGCTCTCTGGCTCTGTGACATCATGGCTTAGCAACTTATCCTTTGGAATTTTCTAAGTTCTAAAAGGATGGAAACCTAAAACAACTAATTATCTGTCATAGAAATGTGTTTTATAGTCAGACTTAAAGGGAACGGAGGGACTATGGCATTGCTGCCTTGATGAACGCTTAAGTAATTGAACACAAGGTATTGCAGAGTTATTCGTTAGCATGCTTTTTATTAGGGGGGAAATAAGAAAGGTTTGACCTGCAAGTTGTTTGTATTTAAGAGAAAGTAGGTGAGTACACATAATGTTATGTGATGACTTTGGAGATGTTTGAAAACTGTTAAGCAGCTGTGCAAGGCTTAAGGGTGATTAGAGGAATGGACATGCCCCCCCCCCCCCCCCCCCAAACACAAGGGTGTTCTGAGCCAACAGTTTGGATTTGAGAAAGCCTGATGAGTTCAAAGGACTTTCTGCTGAAGGGCAGGAAGTAGGAGGAATGGTGGCAGGGTGTGAAACTCGGTGTTCAGATGTGGGTAATGTGATTTGCAAATATAATTACAAGGCTGCATAAACCATTATATTGGACATGTTTAAGGGATAGTAGAATATAAAGGATACATTCCACTATTTCCTGTACTGAGCCTGAGCTTATAGCAGAACAGACTACTTCGTCTAAAAAAAAAATGTGAGACTGTTTAACATGATGGAAGCATCATAGCCTTGACCATGTGAACATGTGACACATCCAGGCTGGAATCCTGGCTTTGTCTTTCACTAGCTGAGACCCTTTGCAGAACTGACACACTGCTTGTTTATGCATAATTTGAGATTCTATAACGAGACCTATTTTGCACGTTTGCTGTAAGCATAGATTAACTCATGCATTTACCTAGCATATGGTAGGTCCTTAGCAAATGATATTATTATTACTACTACTGATAAAGGTTAAGAAGTCAAAAGAAGAGAGAAAGGTATTAAACCATCATGGGAGCTGGAGGTTATTTGGAAGGTAAGTGGAAGTAGCATCAGGAGATCGCGAAAGACAGCCAACATGGAAAGAGGACCACGGAAAGATATTGTGTGCCACTTCTCTGGACAGTAATCATTTTGGTTGAAATTCTGTGTTCTGTGTACTTTGACAAATCAGTATAAACTTGGTTAAATCCTACCGGAGATTTTTCTTCTAAACTAAATCTTTTTAGTTGGCACACCAGCTAAATGTGTGGGAGGAAAAGAGAAGGGCAAGTGCAGTTTTTTGCTTTTTTGGTTTAGGGAGAACAAAAACAGCCCTAGGAAAATGTTTAAATGTGTGTCCACCAACTAGAACCCATCAGGACAAAGTTTTGTGGCAAAAAACTGATGTGGCCGAAGAAGCCCGGGCATGCCTGCTGCGCACACCCCAGTTTTTGCCTTTCCCCAGGAAGATGTGGCAACCCAGTTTTCTTAGTAAAATGTATTAAAAATGAGTGAACAAGATGGAATGGGCCAACTAGACTAAAGAGGTCAAAATTAGAGGGACTCTTCAGAGAAATGCGTTCTCTTGTGGAGCAGGTGGGCTCGATGAAGTCAGTGTTGTCAAAAATGCTGTGGGATTTCAGACAAGAACTTTGTGAACTTGCATCCCTGCTGTGCTCACTGACTCCACTCTTGTCGGGTGGGTGAGTGATCACAGTCTCGTGTGGATTGCCAAATCTGAAAATGGGAACTTTTTCCTTCTGCTCCTCCTGCTCAACCAGCATTTCCTAAAGGGACCTGTTTTGTGTAGTGTGGACTTGTTTTCTCCTCTGTCCTTCCCATTAATAGTTTTTTTTCTCCAAAATTTAGGCATTTCTGCCAGATAGAGCTACCTAAGTAGTCACAATAACATATTTTCTTCTTGCCTCCACTTGTTGGTGTGTGTGTGTGTGTGTGTGTGTGTGTGTTTGGGGGCGTCACCTTGGCAATATCAATTACCTGAATTAGCATTCCATTTCACCATCTGTAAACTGGATTAGTACAGACCCCGCTGTAACATCTGGTTGTTTTGTTTAAGATGAACCTATGAATATACTGTTTCAAAAACCACATGTAATTTTGAAATGCAGTTGCCTGGGTCTTGAGGGCTAAAATATATCCCAGGCTTCTCAGCTGCAGGTATATGGTTACTGTGTTGGCTATAGATACCTTCTGCTTCTTTTTATTTTTTTATTTTTCATTTTTTTAAATTTTATTGTTGTTGTATTACATCCATCCCCTTTTTGCTCCCCTCTGTCCCCCCACCCCATTATTTTTTAAATATTTATTTAATTTTTAAAAAGATTTTATTCATCATTTTTAGAGAAAGGGGAAGGGAGGGAGGGAGGAAGAAAGGGAGAGAAACATCAATGTATGGTTTCCTTTTACCTTCCTCCAGCTACAGACCTGGCTAGAGGCCTGGCTTGTAACCTCATTATGTGCCCTGACTGGGAATCGAACCAGCCTCCTTTGGGTTCACAGGTCAGTGCTCAATCCACTGAGCCACACCAGCCAGGGTCTATAGATACCTTCTGAGTTGAAAAGATGACTGACTTCTGGGGGGCAGGGTAATCAAGACAAAGGTTCTTTTGTTGAATTTATTGTCTTGACTTTAATTCCATGTACCAGCAATTGTTTGCAAAGTAAATTTTACCCTATTTTTAATGTTTTTTACACAACCTTGCATAAACAGGTTATCCTGTTACAATATTTAACATTTTGTAAGAAATTAAATTGCTTTCCTACTATTTTGTTCTTTTTTCCCCACTGTTAACATTCTTCTCCTACTAAAAAGGTTGCTCTCAGTTTTGTTATTTTCTTAACTTTATAATAACAACAACCAATCTTTTTATAGTGCTTGTGCCAGGTACTATTCTAAACACATTCTACTACTACCTCTTTCAGTCCTCATAGAAATTTTATGAGCATTACTTGCCCCCATTTCATTGATGAGGAAGTTGAGGCCTAGAGACATTAGGTATCTTGTTTAAGGTCACCCACTAAGTGATGGAACCAGTGTTTGAATCTACCCATGTACTTTTCTGGAATCTGCGCTCTTAACTTTTGCACATATTTTGTCCTCAAGTTGGCTTCTAGTTCCATGTTCTGAATTTGAACTTCATGTAACCATACAAGCAAACACAAATTTTTGTTTTTAACTTGTGATATTGTGACTGACTGACCTTGAGCAGTAACATTTTTAGCCCAAGACCTAGATCCTGGAACAGGGAGATCATATACAAAGAAAACAGCATAAAGGCCCTTTTATCTTATGCAGAACCAGCCCCAGGCCAACTTGTGTAATAGGTGAAGTGTATCTTTGGCATCTTTTCACCTTTCTTTCTCTTACTTTTTTGCCCTCTTTTTGACTTTCATGCTGTTTTTTTTTTTTCCCTTTTTTCTTTTTTTGCTTCACTTCCAGTAACTCTAGCCTTTCTATTTCCTAAGCATGTCCCAAGCTCTTAGTGTAGCTCACCCCAAGTACATGTTCGGCAGGAAGCATTATACTCTCCTTCTAACCCTGTAATTCCTCCTCTCTCTGAATCCATCCCAAAATAATACTTTGAAATGCAAAAAAAATTTGCATAAAGGTATTAATCACAGCTTTCATTTCAATAATAAAAAGTTGGAAGCTGCCTAAGTGTACAGCATCAGATGAATGCTGAAGTAAATTATGGTAAATGCATGCACAGCGGTAGTTACCTGCATTTCATGCCTCTGCATAAAACATAAACACTACATAGATGAGCTTTAAGTGGGACGGCTCCTTAGGACATTAGGTTTACTACGTCAGTTCATGGAATGTAGTGTAGATGCTTCCATTTTCTCACCAGGAGAAGCACCTTTCTTTCCTGAAAGAAAATTTACAGCCACAGAGTAGAAGGGGAACCTGGTCACCTTGACTTTAAACAGAGTTCCCCAGAGGAGATGAAATTCTATCTCCTTGAACATCAACTGATTATGGCAAGAAGAGAAAAAATGTAGTCAGTAGGGTTGGGAGGCCATTTTCCTGATCAACCTCTTATGCGAGTTGCCCCCACACAGGACAGTGCTAGTAAAGACGGTTCTGTGGAGAAAGCGAGAGGCATCATGCTGACAATGGAATGATTATTATTTTTATATCACGGGGAACCATCTCTGCATGTAAGTGTTTCTGCACTACAAATATGCAAAACTGAGTGTCTAAATCTTATGTCAAGTACTGTTACATACACCCACACTCATCATTCTTTTATTGAGGATGGTGATATGTAAGGACAAGATGATACATAAGGACTAAGTGATTAGAAAATATATAGTAAACCTCAAGGCCATTTCAGAATAAAGTGATCAGATGCTACCATCACCTCTAAGTAAACCAAGAATTGTGTTTTTTCTTATGAAGAATGAGCTGCTGTCTAGCCCAGGCCTTATTACAACAAACCACAAGTGACTGTGTAAGTTCTTATGCTAAAATCAATGCTGTGCTGCTAAATGAACATTGCCTAAGATTGTGTTTTTTCTTGATCGTGCAGTGACATTTGCAGATAGGGAATTTAACTGCTCCTAGTCTAGTGGTATTTCCTGTTCTCTCCCTCTCTTGTATCCTTAGTGCTTACATAACTTGACAGTGTCTCTTGTAGTAATTTGAAAATGTGAACCTCATGTCACTGGAATTTATGTGTTCTACTAGAAAATGGCATAATAATTCAGAAGTGGAATTCATGGAAAATCATGGCTTCCCAATTACTAATCAAATTATTTTCCTGTAGTAGTGGAAAGAAAGGGCCAGTCTCTCTATTTTGGTCCCTAAAGTGTAATTTACAGCTGCGCTGCTCTAGGTCCTGCACAGTCATGGAGGCCAGGGGATTGCACGAGAGTAGAAAATAAAATTTGTTGGATGCTTACTATAGACAAGACTCTTTCAAAACATTGTTTTCTTCCCTACAAAACAATATTATTTTAATCTTCTTCACACCCTTGAGCCAGTCAGTTCTCTATAAATGATTCACTTGAAAAAAACCTGAAATTCATAAAATCTAAAATAATTTTCTATAAAGGGTAGATGAGAGGGTGGAGGAGTGAAGGAAGGTTTCATTAAAGAAATGGCCACTGGGTTGCTAATTAAAAGATGAGTGTGAGCTACCTGAGTAAAGAGGGAGCAGGGACAACATTTGCAAAGAATCTGCCATGGTGAGCACTTAAAAATAAGAAAAGTGTGGCCCTGGCTGGTGGCACAGGGGATAAGGCACCAGCCTGTGAACCCAAAGGTTGCCGGTTCGATTCCCAGCCAGGGCACATAACCAGGTTGCAAGCTAGGTCTCCAGCCAGGTCCGTGGCTGGAGGCAGGTGAAAGGCCACCACACATCAACACCTCTCTGCCTCTCTTCCCTTCTGTCTAAAAAATAATAAATAAAATATTTTAAAAAATAAGAAAAGTCTAGCTAAAGGATAGTGTGTAGGACAACACACAGAGGCAGGGGCTCAGGCTGTGAGAAGGGGCTAGACCAGAAAGTGCTTTTCTAAATTTTTAAATTAGGAATTTTGCTTTATCCTAAAAGCAATGGGAAAGCCATTAATTGATGGCTTCAGTATGAACAGATGTACTTTTTCAATGAAAGATTATAGTTGTAAGAGGGAGTACCTGTTGACACAGGAAAGACTGCCAGTTCAGTAATTTGGGTGAAACGCCATGGTAGTTTATATGGAATGGTTCTGAAAGAGATGGAGACATGTAGACTGTTGAGAGATGACAGGGGATGTCAAAGAGGATCTGACCTTTAAAAAGGGAGTCACTCATTTATTTTTATTAGTACTGGATTAGGAATATGGATCAGGTCTTTGGTTTTGGACCTGTTGTATTGGCCACACCTGTGAAATAGATAGAATATAGAAAGAAATGTGCAAAGGCAGTTGGACATATGGATCTGGACTCCAAAAAAGAAATCTAGGATTACAGATTTGGGATGTGCCTGGTGAGACCAGCTAAGGTGAAGAACTGGCCAGTTAATAGCTACATTAAGATGAATGACCCTGCAACACCACCACCACCACCACCACCACCACCAAAAAAACCCAAAACAAAAAACAGGACTCATAGGAGGGAAATGAGAAGATACTATTTTTTAAAGGCAATGAAGTTGATGTTAAAATATGAAAGGGGTATGTAGTATCAAATGCTGTAAGAGTTCATCAGAGAGAAGGAAGAAACATTACACCAGTTTTTAGTAACATGGGGGTTATAGGGAATCCTAGAAAGAATCATTTTAGAGGTGAGGAAAGATGGGAAGGGGTTGAAGAATAAAGGTTGAGAATATAGAAAAGTATAGACAACCTTTTAAAAGCTACGAATGGAAGAAAAGAGGGAAGAAGGAGGGATGGAGGCAGAGATAGAGATAGAGAGAGATAGAGAGATGGGTGGTCCTGGAAGAAAGCTGAATAAATGGAGGGAAGCATGTTCTGGGCAGAAAAATGCAAAATGTGAAGGGGCCTTGAGGCCAGAGAATGTTGGGATGCTTGAAGAAGAGCAAGAAGGACAGAATGGAGCTAAATGAGCAAGATGATTAGATTTTACATTGTAATCTACATGTGATGAGAATACTTTGGGGACTCTTGATCAACGATGTGACATGATCTGATTTTCACTGGACTGTTACATCAGACCGTCTTTCAGAGAACTGTAAAGGAGGCAGGAATGGAGGGCTTTGGGTGGGATTAATTAGAAGACTGTTCAGTTAACATTAGGTGATGCTTATTTAACATTTACAGTTTGACAGATAGCTAGCTGTACCTAAGTTGGTTCCTTGAACATGGGAAAAAACGAAGTGGTTAGACTTGAAATATAATTTGCTAATGGACTGAATGCTGCTATGATAGGAAGAGATAAGTCAAGAATTTTGGCTTGAGCAATCAGGTAGCCCAAGAGCATTAGAGAAGGGGCAGATTTGAAGAGAGGGAACAGAAAGAATTCAATTTTGAACTTGTTAAGGGAGTATTCATTTTTATTTATAGGATTCTTAGGAGAATAAATGAAGTAAGTAATTAATGGTAAGGGCTTGCAAAGAACAGTGAACACTTATCAAATGTATATTGTTATCACCATCATTATTATTACTATTACTGAAAATATTGAAAAGTAGTATCCTGATTTGGTGGGCACATGACTGTGTTTTATTGTTGGCTTGCTCTTTGACTTGGAGCAAATTATTCAACATCAGTCTCTTTCTGTCTGAAAATTTTCAAGGTAAGTATCAAATGAGGAATTGATTAGAAGATAGATAAAGTCCAAAACAGTTGTAACAACCTAGGATTCTACAAATTGACCGGTTAATAATATTGTGATGCTTTTTTTTTTACTTTATTGATATGGATATTTTCCTTTTAAAAACAAGACACTTTCAGAGCAGATTTAGTGTATATTTTTTACAAGTGTTGTTAATTATTTTAGGCTATTATAAGGCATTAATTAAAATATTTAAAGAAAATTAGTAAAAATTATCTCTTATTATAAAATCATTACTTTGAAAAAAGCCTTTCTGGAGGTGAGGAAACACATCAATTATTCCCACCCACAATATGTACTCAGCTATTTCAAAATTAAATCTTTGGTCTCCATTGTAAGATTTTAGAAAATTAGATACAAATTTGGAGGACTGACTAGAGGAGAGCCTAGGGAGTTTGAGATTTAATTACCTCTTTTAAAAAGTAAACTTCAGTCAATTAAGGAACCATGATTTGCCTTCTTTTATTAAATTAACTGAATCATGCAATAAAATATCAGTGAGTGCTGCAGTACAGCCACTGCAGTTTTAATTATTTATAGTGTCAAACCCATCCAATCACTCCTATAGATGTCATAGATGGAAACTATCTCAAAAACTAATTCACCTCTACTTTTCCTGATATATCAGGAATGTTTTATTTTTTTAAAAATTCTTTGTTCTTAGGACTTCCCTATCTCAAGATTTCATCCATAGATAGAGGCAGCAATCATAGATAATCAGCACCTGTTAGTGATTCTTAGGACATAAGTCATTAGTACATTGACTGGGTCTGGTGACCAAGTATGAATGGTGCGGAGGGTTGAAGAGTACTTGGTCCAAAGGGAGTTTGCACTGAAACACCCCGCCACCCCCACCCCCCTGCTGCTGCTGAGGAATGTCTGTCACCTCCTGCGGGAAGGCTCTGAGAGTGAAATCTTATGGCAGCGTTGTGGGATAATGTTGATGCATGGGTGGGATCTCACTCCTGGCTCCCTGGACAGAGAATCGTTATGTGCCAATCCATTCCTTCCGAGTGGCTGAGGCCACTCCACACCGGGGATCTCAGTGGCCTCGAACAAGTCCTACAATTGTAGGAACAGGTGCAGCTCTCTTTTCTATTCTGGTGGAGAAATAAAGGCACAATATAGTTATATAAGTGGCCCTTTTCGTGCTAAGTTGCCTAATAACAGGTCTAGCTGTGTTTACTGAGTACTTGCTATTAGGCAGGTGTGGGCTGGGCTGATTTGGTTTCCCTCATTAGCCGACACATGCATTTAGGTGGCAGGCAGGGTTGCTTCCCAGAGGGTCAGCTCTCACCACGAACCCAGCGGGCACTGTCAGGGTTGTAGTTCTGCCATCACACTCTGCCTTATTTTCCTCACTACTAGAACTGTTTCCCCAGCTCCCTCCCTGCCAGGTCAGGACTGCTGTGAGCATTCTGCCAACTAATGGCTGGTTATTAGCTCACTTCCTCCCGAGTCTCAGCAGGGAAGACTGACCTATGTGACCTTATCTGAACCATAGATTTTCTTTCTTGCATTGAGCTGCAGCCCCAACTTTTCTAAAGATCTCTATGCCTGCAATCCCTACCTTGACATCCCAACATATCTCTTCTTGCTTATCACCATTTAACCCTTTGAGGAAGTATTTTCTAGTTAGGAAAGGAGAGTGAGAGAATACTTTACTAGCTCATGGTTACATAGTGGGTGTTGGAGTGTGAATTCTGATCCACATTCCATTTACTGTTCTTTGCTCTGTCTGTCCCTTTCTACTTGACTCATTCTGAATTCCAGTTGCTCTTGTATGAATGGTTAGCAAGGGTTCAAATTTCACCGACATGTTACACTCTTAGAGCATGTGAATAATATGATCTTGAACGTCACTATTTTCAGTAAGTGCTTTACTTAACCTTGCCTCAGGTTAAGTAAATATTAAGTAAATAAGTTAATGAAATATTGCTCTGCTTCCTAGAGGTTTATGTGTAATTAGTCAATATACCTGTCTGTTTATTTAATGGTGGCCAGATACCACATCTTGGATGTGGTCTTCCATTGCACTGGAGCAGCAAGAATTCTGTCCTTGAGGGGTGCTTATTGTTCTGGGAGAATGAAAATTCTTACCCCACTGCACCAAGTCTAGTCCAACAATAATTATGTAATCTAGCCATAATTACCTCCTCATTTCCTGTAGCATTTGTTCCAAAAGCGTAATCTTAGTTGTTTATTTGATGCCAGCGCAGCATGTTTTCTTAGGATCAAGGCTGTACATGGTGGTTAAGAAGGCTAAAAGTGGCCCTGACTCATGTGGCTCAGTTGGTTGGACATTGTCCTGCAAAATGAAAGGTTGCTGGTTCAATTCCCGGTCAGGGCACATACATGGATTGTGGGCTTGATCCCTGGTTGGGGTGTGTACCCGAGGTAACTGACCAGTGTTGCTCCCTCTCTTTTCCCCCTTCCTTTTCCCCTCTCTAGAAAGAAACATTTTTTTTTTTTTTAATAAAAGAAGGCTAAAAGGAAAAGGAAGACCTGTGAGGGCAAAGTTAGCTCAAGGGGAAAGCTTAGACTGTATCACCACTTTATTTATAAATAGTCACTTGGTTGGGTAGCTAGGAATCAAGATCCATGCAAACCATTTTTTATGTAGCACAATCTGCAAGATCCTTGGTAGCATAATATCTGCATCGCCTGACACCCCACCCTCATCCTGCTCCAGGTTTACTGAATTGAGATGAGGCAACTGAAGCCTCAAACCAAATCTCACAGTTTTTTATAGAATTTCGTCATTATAAACATACTATAGATCATCCTTGAAAAATACAGGTATCTCTGAAGACTCAGCCGTAACACCTTACTAGTTATTTACACAACTTTGTGAAATTGGTTATGAGATTTTTCTTAGATAGAAAGCAGGTGTAATAATGGTGGAGGAGAAGGAGGGGCCGAGCAAGGTAGATGTTAGCTGGAAGAGGAGCAGGGAGCCATTGAAGTAACCTCCGAGCATAGCTCTGTTTCCCAGAATCTTGCAGATTGTGCTACATTAAAACTGGTTTTACTTTTAAGATGAAAAGTAAGAGAAATTCTCAGGGGTCTTCAAAGCTTTCATAGCAGGCTCTGCATCCTGACTGAGTGAGATACGCCAGAGATGAACTGTTGATCGAAGTCATTTGATGTCTTTTACAAGAACAGTTGATTGATTTATTAAAATTGGTGGTAGAACAATTAGTTATCAGTAACCATTCTAAGTAAAGTAGAATCCTATGCTCCTGTTTCTTGGAAAGTTCAGCTTTTCTGTGTTTTTAAAAAAATTAAAAAATGAGTTGCGTCTATGTTGACTGATGTTCTTGGTTTAATGAGAAAATAATGTTTTGTTTAACAGAAAATGTTGAACATTCCCCATTTTGGATATATTAAATTTTATATATTGACTATATAATTTTAATATATTGCTGCTTACTAGTATGAAGCTGTACAAACATGAAATATGTATGAAATATATGTATATATTTGAAACATGAAATATGTGTGTGTGTATATATATATATATAAAACTGAGATACACTTACAATTCAAAAAAAGCCTTAATCTTTTTTCCTTTTTAAGATTTTATTTAATTATTTTTAGAAAGAGGGGAAGAGAGAGAGGCAGAGAGGGAGAGAATCAATGTATGGTTGCCTTTCATCTGCCTCCAGCCACAGACCTGACTGGAGACCTGTTTTGCAACCTTGTTATGTGCCCTGGCTGGGGAATCGAACCTGCGACCTTTGGGTTTGCAGGCCGGCGCCTTATTCACTGTGCTACCAGCCAGGGCAAAAGCCTTAATCTTAATAAATAAATAATACAAGCTTAAATACAAATCATTATACTTAGAAAGTTTCTACATTTGTCTGACAACGGCCAAATTTCCCAATTCTTAGCAACAGAAAGCGAAAACAACAACAAAGTTTCCTTTCATATTTAAGGTATGGTAGGGCTGGAGTATACCTTCCTGAAATACATTTCCACCAGATCAAATAATGCATTGCATCAGCTATTCAGAGCAGTAGAGGAGGAGAAAGAAGGAATTAACTTCTTTAATCCTTTTGACATCTTCACCTCAGTAAACTGGTGGGGAATTTTGCATTTGAAATTATTCATCTTGCAATATAATTCACTTTAATAATCACTTTAGGCAGCTAACTTTCTCCATGCAATAGATACTAATTCTGCATATTTATAATCTTGAAAGAACCATATTTATAATCTTGCTTAGAATGAAACAGACCTGCAGTTCAGAATAATTTTGTTCATCCAACTTTTTATATGACCAAAACAATACACACCTTATCATGAGGTGCTGTGGTGATCAGCTGAATTATTTGTTAACCTCTCTGGAAGGTACTTGGAGCATCATTTTAGTACCACTGCAATGTTGTCTCTCTGCAGTTGTGACTTGCTGAACATTGTTCAAGTGACCAGGAAGAGTGAATAAATGACCCACTGGTGCACAGCTCTTGGGGAGCAGTTCTCACTTCTGAAAAATCTTATTCAACACACATTAACCATGAATTCTCACATTATGCTTCCTCATAGGATTCCTTTAGGGTTAGTCTTATTCTTCAATATTTTGCACTTTGGGAAACCTAAGTATAACTTCTTATACAGAGCCTTGAGTTCTAGTCTGCTGCTAAATAGTAATGAACTTGTGTTTTTCAGCAGAATCAGCTCCCTTTGTGAGCACAGATAGTGTCTCAGCCAAGAGAAAGACACAGGCGTAAGAAGACTCAACACTTATTGCGATATTGTAATACACGTTGGTACCCTCTGTCTCACTTCATCTGGACATCTGCCATCTTCAGTAACTTCAAATGTATAATCATGGGATAGTCCGCAGTTGGCCTGGTGAAGGACAGATGCAATTGCTTAAGATTTTTAAACTTCATATTATAAAGTATTTCAAATATGCCAAACTAGAGAGAACAAGTACTCATCACTCTTTAACAACTTTTGATACAGTGCCAACTTTATTTCATCTTCTCTCCCATTTAAATTATTTTTTTTCCTAAAATATTTTAAGATTGTTTCATTTATGAATATTTCAATAATTTACATGAGTTTTCAAATTACTTGTATTTTATTTTGAGGTTTCTTTTGATGTCTTTACCCACTGTGGAAAGCTTGTACATAGTATGTCTCCCTACATTCTTCTTAAAAAGACTGCATCTGAGGAGACCTTCTATAAAAACAACCACCACCTCTCTGGTCTGGACTGAGGTTCATAACACCACAACCGTTCAGTTTTAACCAAATCTGCCAATTTAATAAAGAGAAAATTGAGGTTCAGAGGGGATGAAATGCCTTTGCCAAATAAAATAGGACTAGAGGAGTCAAGGAATTGAACCAAGAGTTCATCATCTCATTGTTTTCCTTTTGTACTGTGCTGTCTGTCTACAGTACGAGAGGGTTTCCCCGCAAGTGCAGTGCTCCACTTTGTGGAAAGTTGTTTAAAATCTGCAGTTACCCTGACTTCCCAGCTGTCCCGCATGTGTGGGTGAGCAGAGCAGTTGAGTGAGTTGGTACCTTTGATCAGGTAAACAAAGTAACACTGTGAGGAGATACAGGATGAGTTGAGAATATGAATTTCACCAGAAAAAGAAGCATGAAGGGTCTAGGGAGACCAGTATTGGGAACGAGAGAGGAGGGACAAATGAGTAGCAATATTTAAGTGACTTTAGGTTCCCAAAAGAGAGAGTGTATCAAAGACGCACTCTCATTCATTTTTTTTTAGCCTCTCATTTTTAATCTGTGACCAGGATGTAATCGTTTTTCAGAAGTTGAACACGTTTTCCTGTGGAGTGGCTTTCTTTGCTGTTCTCATCACTGGTGGGTGTGAGGGGAGAGGAAGGGGCAATTTTTCATCTTGTTAATATGCTCTCTGGAACAGGTTGGTCTCAGAGCAGGCTATGGGGACAGCAGGGGTGTTATGTATGGATTAGCTACAGAAGACCATGACAAGGACAGCGTACACCTGCACATCAGGTCACATTTTGTCATATTGTGTTGCAGACACACACATTAGGTCTTCCACAAGAGCAACTTTTTATACAATTCAAAAACTATTAAGTAACTGTTCATTCTGGTGTGCACAGCTCCAAGTGCCTAGTGGCTTCTACTATTCCTGATAGCTAAATTATTTCTCCAAGGGAGTGCTTCGCCACATTAAAACAATGCTTTTCAATTCGGGGCCACACATTAGAATCCCTTGGAGAGCTTCTGAAGATGTTGATAGTGAGGGCTGGTACTTTTAAAATAATATCCCCATTTAGGCAGTGATCATCCCTGGCTACAGCCATTTGGTGAACTGTTGATGGGTGACTTTATGTCCGTGGGGTCAGGCTGGAAACCCTGAATGAACTGCTTGATATTAGTAGCACCACTAGACCTTATGAGTCTCCTTCTGTCACGTAGGGAGTAAACAGCTCTACCCATGGAATAGGCCTGCCAGAAAAATAGCACCTGAAACTAACTGGGCTCCTGGTGGTTTTCAGGAAATACTGAGGACAGAGGAATACTTTAAGCAACATTATGGAAAATAATCAGACATGTCAGAATGTGGGTCATGTACAGAAAATACATCCTAGTTTACCCAGCAAATCATCACACAGGGGACAGAAAGGAAGAGACCATTGTAGCATAATGAGAATTAAGTGATCTAACAATTCAAACCTTTTTTGGTTTCAAATTAAATTTGAAAAATAGGTTTGAAACACTTTCAGGAAGTTTGAATAGGGAATGGCCAGAATATTATATTAAGGAGCTTTTAAAAATTGTGTTAGCCTTTAAATTTTGTTAAGACTGGTAGTTATATTAAAAATCAGAATTTTATACAGAAGTACTTCTGAATGAAATAACATGATGTGTAAGAGTCTGTTTAAAATACTCCATCTGAAAAACAAATTCTCGGGCATTCATAAAATAAGAATGTCAAATTTGATTAATTTTGAAGCTGTGTGATGGAGTCATATTCTGTATAGGTTCAAAGATTTCCAAAATATAACCTTGAAAAGAATAACCTTCAGTTCAACAGAATAAGAATTGCTGGAGAATAGAACCCAGGCATTTGTTTATTGGTTTTTTATATGATTTTGTTTATACTCCTGAAGTATTTCTGTTATACAATCAAGGTGGGAAACTAATGGGAACTGTGTCTTGAGTGAAATCATTGAGACCTAGGACAAAAAACTTTTGTAATAAGACCATCAAGTTCAGAAATGTTTCTAGTTTGTTTTCCAGGATTATAAGTATCAGTACATTTTGTGAAACTGAATTGTGTACTCTCAAGGGAGCCCTTGTTAATGTAAGCCTTGAGATTTTATACATATTATACACATGCATCAATAAGAGTTGCAAATATTTATAAATCAGAGTTGCATCAGAGTTTATATATAGAAAATCAGAAGTAGTTATATTTAATCAAGGTTAGTTATATTCAATATAATTTTATATATTATAATTAAATATGCATATAACTATATAGATATGCTTGTAGAACTATACACATATGATGAAAATAATATAAAATAACATAATGTATAATATAGAATACACAGTATTAAATATAGTATATATGTTATATATTCAAAATAATCCATCATAAACCTTCAAAAGGAAAGGAAAATGTTTTTGTGGATCACTGTTTTTTGAGTCCCATTAAAACAAAATATAAGAGGAAAAACAGTAGCCAGTATTATATAGTATATAAATAAGCTTTATTATATATTAAGCATTAATATATAATACAACTATATAATACAACATACAGTTGTATGTTATAATAACAGCCTTAAGTCCTGAATTTCAAATGTTCCAGTCTATGATTATAGTACAGGGCCCAGTTTATGGTTCAGGAAAAATTTATCATTGTAGCTATTACTTATTGACAGAAGCTTTCTCTAAAGATTCATTTATTTCTCTTCATCATTTTGTACACACACGTTTGTGCTTTCATCCTGTTTTTCTATCCTGCCTCTCTCATGAAAAGCCACCTCTGTTATTTCTTCACACTCAGAACTCTCCATAGTCAGGACTCCACATCAGCAATTTTCAACTAGTGTGCCTCAAAGAGGCATAAGGGGGTACATTGTCATGGAAAAATACAATAAAAATTATAAAAATTAATAATTTTATTGTTTTAATTTATTCTCATTAAAATAATTTAAAAAAGATTTTAGTCATTATTTTGAGAGAGAAGGACAGGGAGGGAGGAAGAAAGGGAGAAAAACATCAATGGTTGCCTTTCACCTGCCTCCCGCTGGGGACCTGGCTGGAGACCTGACTTGCAACCTGGTTATGTGCCCTGATTGGAAATTGAACCAGCGACCTTTGGGTTCACAGGCTGGCATCAATCCACTGAGCCACACCAGCCAGGGCTTAAAAATAATTTTTAAAACATGTAATACTTGACTCTTTAGTCAGAAGTACTGACCTCTTTTCCCTTAAATTGTTAAATTAAAAAATGACAGTGGTTCTTACAATAGCCATTTGATGTGAATGAATCAGAATTATTTATATTTTTTATCAGATTGACAAAAATATAGTTTTCGGTGTGCAGCAGACTTTTATAATGAGTTATGTGTGTAGTACAACAAAAGGGTTAAAAATTACTGCTCTACATAGTAAAGGCTTGATCTGTACTGAATTCCGTGTATCAAAAGGACAGGCAGAACTGACTGCCTTTGGGGACAGGTATAACATGGCCTGAGGAGTGAACCGAGGCTTATTTTTCCTGAGTTTGTCCTCAATAACTGTTGCATCTGCTAATATTCGTTTACCAGCTTTAAAAAAGAATACCATTTTTTTGGGTTTTCTGACTTTCTGGGAAACTAGGTGTTGGATTGGAAAGCAGCTTGGTGCAGTCAAGAGATCCCTGATCTGAAGGTGAGACCTGGGGTTCAGTGCTGGATCTGCCTCTTAACTCCCTTTATGATCACGGGGTGCCGTCTCCTTCTTCTTCAGCAAAATCTGGTGGACAGAAAAGCCTGTGTAGCTGTTTGGGTTGTTGTGATGACAAAGGGAGATCATGGAAAAAAATTCCAGACTGTGTGTGGGGTCATGTTGTTGTCGGTAGCAGACATATCCACAAGGCCTATAGCACAAAATGATGTCTGATGGTGCTGTTCAAGTGCATATTTTTAACCTCTCCAAAATGTTATCTTCTCATATAAAAACAGGTAGTATAGTAGCACTTGGCTACTTCAGAGAGAGCTGGAGAGAAGGGACCGATTTATCACAGGTAGGTCCATCTAGGACCACCCTGGTACAGGCTGGGCTGACTGTGGGGAAGCTGGCTATAATGCAGAAATGTGGGAAACCTATGCTTCTTTAAAGGCTTAGAATTTCCCAGCCTATTTGTAGCAAAATCAAGTTGCTCCGAAACTGGCTGATGGGTGGCTAAAAGGAAAGTGAGCTCTTTCATCTTTTAAAAAGGTTAAAGTGACACTGCCAGTGTAGCTCAGTGCTCACTGGATGACACACTTGCTGCGCTGTGGCATGCTTGATAGCATCACATTTAAGTCATGGCTGTGACGGACTGAAGGTATCTCATTAGTCTTGGTTTCAACTTCCTCAAACTATGCTTACAAAGGATCCTTGTAAAAAAAAAATTCCTTGAGGACTACCCTGACTTTCTACCAGGAAGAGTGCCTTGAAAATATGTCCTGAGTTCAATTACAAACCTAGTCCGAGCTGTTGTGATCTCTCCTTCAGGCCGCAGATTGGCGTCTAACCAGCCCCCTGCATGGACTCTTGCTCCCTGTTAGTCAGTTCCTTACACAGTAGTTAGTGATCATCTAAAAATGGATTTCTTTTGAGAATATAATTCCAATGCAAAATGGTCCATTTTCTGTTATAATTGAATGTTGTGCAAACACCTTGCCGTGCTGGCAGAACTAAGCATGATCAGCCCATTCAGCCCTTGCCCACCGTTCCTTTGCCTGCTTCACTGTAATCACACCCACTGTCTTGCCTTTTTTGGATATGCCTCAGGACCTTTGCCCTTTCTGTCACCTCTGCTCCACACTCTCTTCCTCCCCCAGATCTTTGCCTGAATGACTCACTCACTTCATTCAAGTGTCTCCTCAAATGCCGCCTCCCCAGGGAGGCCCCTGATTCCTCACCTTCTTGTCACGCTCTATCCCCTGATAATGCTTCCCCTTTTCCTTCGTGTGAGATCATATTACATTTCTTGGTTTTTCTGTTTTTCTCGAATATAAACTCCCTGAGATTCGGGATGTTGTCTTTTTCTGGCTGTATCCCCATGTTTGTATCAATATCTAGTGCTGAACAGGCTTTTAATGAGCACTTGTTGAATGAAGAAACACAGAAGAGTTGCAGTGAGAGTCAAATATGTCTGATGTCGAATCAAACCTTATCAGGGGTCAGTCGTTGGAGTATGAAGCATTTTCCCTGCAATGTGCTAGGCCTTCATTCGCATGTTTTAAAATGCGTCCAGTGTTCCCTTCTTCATAGGCTGTTGGGAGAAGAACTAAGAAGGAATAGGTGGTAAAACGGGCCACAGAGCCGGCAGCTGTTTGTGGACACTGCCTGTGAAGCAGACTGGAAACTCAAGGGTTTGCTCGTTGGTTTTTGTTGTTGTTTTGTCTTTTGGGGACCCAATGGAACTCAAGGGGCTGGGCAAAGCCCTCAGAAGGTTGTAGGTCTGAGTTTGAGAACTGCTGGGTTTTGTCCATGCACAATGGAAACACAGGTGTCCTTGTGCCTGCAGATTCCCAGCTGAGGATCTTGTCTCCAGTCCGAGATGGCTGCTGTGGCTTTCTTACGGGATGCTGTGGGGTCACCAAGGATGTCCTGTTTGCATTTGGATGCCCAGGCCTGTGTGCTGGGAAGGACGGGGAAGAATACTAACTTCCTTGCTTGAGGGAGCCTTAGGCCATGGGAAGAAATGGAGAGAGCATCTCCCTCACACATTCTCACATTCTGTCAGGCTTGTTTTCAAAATCCAGCCTGCTCGCCCCCCACCCCCCCCGACTTTGTTTCCCTTCATTTCTACTGTGACACCCCTTTGCAAGTCCCTGGCCAGTGAATGCAGCATTCAAGGTCCGTCTACTGGTCGTCTGGTCTCAGGTGCAGAGTCAGAGCTAGAGCGACACAGGGAACAGCTTACATATAATCAAGCTCATTAAGGTAATGTAAACACTTACAAAACACTTCGGAGGTGCCAGGGGTCTTTCAAGAACTTTTCACTCATCAATTGGTTGTCTTCACAGCAGCCCCGTTAGGGAAATAGCTGTTCCTAGCCCTACATCCCTGTGAGGAAGCCCTGGGGCCCAGGGAGGGAATGTCCAAGATCACAGAGCTGGGCAGGGGCAGAGCCCCAGGCTCAGGCAGCCTGGATCCCAGGCTTGTGTGCCATGTTGTGGGGGTGGGGAGGGGTGGGGAGGTTGCCATCCCTCTCGTCCCCAAACACCCTCGTTCTCTTGTTCTCTGTAATGGGCGAAAATCCAGAAGACAGAATCATGTTCAGTTTCAGTTATGTGAAGCATTATGAATGCAGGATTGGTTAAAACTTGATCAGAACCATCCACACACTGGAAATCACAACAATCTAAAATGGGAGCCCTTGTGTGGTTTAAAATTGCTTCCCTTATTCCTGTTTTCAGAAATCTTCTCACACTCCTTGTCCAGTGCCACCCGGGAGCCTTTGCCCTGCTCCTCTGTCTGCCTGTCTGTCTGTCTGCCATCGGTCTCTTTCTCTGCTGCAGCACAGTCCTGTGTCCAGGCCAATCCTGCTGGTTCGTGAAGCCAGCCAGCCTCCCCCGGTCACCCTTCATATGCACCATGCCATGTGTTGAAAGGCTTTTGTGAGTTAATTTTGGCTCTGGCTCTCTTTGCATTTAGCTTCTTTTCCTCAAGTGGATTGCCAGGCCATGTAGGAGGCAGAGTGGGTCTGTTTGCCTTTTAGGACTCCTTCCTCAGTTGCTGTTGTAGATCTTAACATCTAGTCAATGCTGCGTAGTTGCTATGAAAGCTGAAGGATCAGCCCAATGTTACACCAATGTTGCAGACATCCACCTGTTGCCTGGCTCAGCACTTTTGTCAAGATAGGGATGATAAGGCTGGTTAGCAGCAAATGTTCATGGAGTTTGCTGTGGGGCGTGGTTGGGGCCTTTACATACAGTAACTCACTTAACTCTCCCAACAACCCTAAGCACTACTCTTCTGAACTTCCTTTTACACCCGGGAATCTGTTTCGGAAAGCCAGCATGCAGAAGGCCTGGGCACAACTCTAAACCAGTGAATGTGCAGGGGCATGAGTGTTGCAGTGCTTTGAAGGGCTGTGACTGGGGAGATGGGATGGCAGCTCTGTAAGTTGCATGATGCTTATTGGATTTATTAATATCTTACTTCACTCAGTTTCTTTAGGTCCTGAAAGAATGTAACACCTCTGCTGGGACATGGGAGCTATTTCTTATTAATACGCCAATCGGACACTTTAGTGGAGAACTCTACTGTTGGCTTTTCTGTTTGTTATCTGTTTGAACTTTGGAGGTTAGTAAGGATCTCTGCATCTGAGTTTGCTCAACTGTTGAGCATGGTTCATTGTGACAACCTGCCGTGGTTGTGGCAGCGTTATGTGAGCTGGTGTGTGGGCAAAGGACTTGGTAGTGAGAATGCCTTGGGCTGCTCACTCAATATGCTTTGGCCGCTGAGTGCTGGCTTTACCTCAATGTCCTAAACAAGCCATAGGTTCGAGCTGAGTTCGAATCCTTGGGTTGGTGGAGCATTCTCCGGCTACAGATTACAGGCCTTTTCCTGTGCCACACAACATGGCAAATGCTTGTTCAAAGATAGCCCAGGAAGGTTTTAACAAAGCGTTCAGGAAAGGTTGGCATTTTATACAATGTTGTAAGACAGTTATCGTTATTGAGCCAAAATTTCCATTGGAATCAGAAAAGCAGTTGCTTTGAAACTTTGGATCCAATTTAGTAATTATGGATGAGTTAAAATGTAGGCCATTTGAATTGGATTTGGAGGACAAAGAAAGGGTCTGTCCTACTACGGTGAAAGGTGACTAAGAGAGGAGGTAGTTGGACACAATGCATTCACCAGCTGACAAGGAACCAGGAGACCTAAGTTGCTGGCCGGCATTTGCATGAATAAGCTGAAATAGCCTTTGGGCAAATCACTAAATATCTCCGTTTTCTAGTCTGCGAAATGAGAGGCTGTGTTTATAAATGGCTTTTCCAACATACATAAGTCTACCAAGTAGATACCAGAAAGTGGAATATGTTACCTGTGGTCATTAGGAAGCAAAGTACTCTTGCTAGTATAATACTCTCTTTTTTGGAGTGGATTACCAATATGAACAACTGGACCCCAAGCAGATTCATCAGCACCAGAGTGAGTAAGGCAAACCAGATATATCCTGCGAATCCTCTACTATCCTAGGGGTCATTGCTATGTTCTGGGAAGGTCTAACCATGCTAATTTCAAGAGTTTTCTGATGATAAGTCATTATAAGTGGAGGATTTACTGGGACCCATCTATGGGATTTTTAAATGGTTATGATATTTTGGATGTCCTGTTACATACTTTATGCACTGATAAATCTTGAAAATTAATTTATCGGTTGACAAAACTCTTTAAACCTAAGTGTTCAAAGGTAAAAATGATATTTGGATTAGCTAGCTTATTTACTTCTCCTTGGTACTCTTGGTTCCTTCATATCTTCAGTTGCAGGTGTGAAGTCACATTTTGTGCTGATTGTCTTTATAAAAGGTATGAAGTTTTACACAGTCAGACTTTGAGCTGTTACATTTTCCAGTCTCTGTCACCAACCACCTGCAAAATTAAGGTAGGTCAAGTGTGAACAGATGGATTGGTGATTCCTTGGACTCCTTTGCTTTCTCAGGTGCCTCCTGTGGTACAGTAGATACGCTCCTGAGAGTTGTGAAAATTAAATCCTTAAAAATCAAAACCAGTTTCTTCCAGTGACTTGCATTAGAACTTCAGGGGTGCTTTGTCTTTATTTGTGATTGGTTTTCAATTAGCAATGGTTCCTGCCATCTGAAGTCTAAATTTCAGGGTTTCTTCCCTGTCTCCAAGTTGGTAATGATCCATAAACAAATTAGAGCAAATCAGAGGATCTTCTGTAGATTGCACCTTGCACACAGTCATGGTAAATGGGTGGGGCAGGTGGGGTGGGTGGGGTGAGAAAGCAGCAGCCCATCCCGGAGACACAGGACCTTGTTCTGGTTCTTCCTCTGCTGTCACAGAGAACATCTGTAACTGATGTCCTTGCTGGGTCCTATCTGGCTCCAGTATTCTCCAGATAACTGAGTGGGAAAACAAACTTTTGGTTAAGTAATAATCTCTTGATTTTTCATTTTATAAATAAATTGTCTTAGGGTAGATTATACCTCTCTATAAGTGAATAACGAACTCTATTCATTACTATTTTTATTTAGCTTTCTTTTGATTTGTACATCTCATTTTAGCTGGATCATATTGAGAATCCTTGGGAGGCTTATTCAGTATAGATAGATTTATTCATTCTTTATTCTGGATAAAGAAGAGGAAATATTTTAAGATAGAGCTGACTTGGAACATTAATTTGATTGAAGCTTTTCTGTGTGGGGAGTGATTGTAGCATCTTCCTTGCCAAAATGGAGAGAGATTAGCATGGATTAGATTATCCCACGTATAAAGGTTGTACAAATTGATAGCTGTTATTTGTAGACTAGGCTAATCTTTACAGTTACTGGCAGGACTTCTTAAGGAAATAGTCATGCTATTTTTTTTTTCATGTGGTTTACACATGGTCATGAGGGGAGCACATATCCCTTGTTACCAAAACCTTGTGTCTCCCAATGGGATCTTGGCAGAGATTCAAAAACACAAGATGTGCGTGTACAACAGCAAGGAGATGGCACTGGTCATCTGGCGTGATGTCTGCGGGAGGAGCTCACATTGGCCACAGGCAATGAGTTCTTGAAACAGATGTTCAGACAAGATGGCTAGAATACTGTCAAAATGTGGCCTAGAATAATTATGAACATAATCCCGAAAAGGTAGCCAAGATAGGGTTCTGAATTATAGCCAGTCAAGGGATTATTATTTAACTCCAGTTCAGCATGCTTCTCGCCAAGTATGTGCCAGACCCTCTGAAATGAATCTGGCTTTTGCCAGAGCTACTTAGCAACTATATTTTAAGCCTAAATTCCAAAAGAGAAGACAAAATTGCTTTCTGATGGGATATGTGTATTTTAAGCAGCCTCTGAAGCCCCACCTCTTCCAGGAGAGACTTTCTGGGACTGAGTGGAAGACAGGTGGCGGTCTTCTCCATTAAACCCATTCGGTCTCATTCCCCGTCCCTTCCCCCCTCCCCTCCCCCTCCCCTGGCCCCCGCAGGACTCTCTCGAATGTTAGTTCCAATAACTGGGACATGTGGCCAGTGAGAAAATGGTAGACAGCCTTCATCCAATTCTCCAAGGGGTGATAACTCAAACAAGGGTGACCACCATGGTTTCTGGATGATGGTGTTCAGTGAAAAGAAACTTTATGTATCAACCCACAAAGCCTCCTAACCACATTGTTATGGCAACAAACTCAGCACATATGTTTGCAACTCCTCTGTGAGAGTGTGTTTCTGCTACGGACCGTGTTTGACTAAACAAACAACTAACTTTTTTAAGTTGACTTACCAGAGATGATATTGTCCTGGGGAAATATTAGGCGAAAACATTTGCAAAATGCTTGGAACCCAACAATCCCAAGACAAACATTTGTTTTTCCCCAGCCACTGGAAACGGACCTCAGCTGGAAACATTGGCTAGAAACGCATATCTGGAAGCTCCGAGGCCCTCTGTAAATGCCATTGCAGGAGCTCACTTGCAGTTCTAATCTGAGGCCAAAGTACCCTCCAAGGGGCACTGGTGTAGAAAAGTTGTTTTCAGGCACAAAGCAAACAACAGCCCATGAAGAGCTGCGTAGCTTTTCAGTCAGGCAACTTCCCCCCAGGTGCATTTTTCTCAGCCAAGGAGTATGGGCAATTTAGTTTCAAAAGTAATAATCCCCAGAAAGAACAAGAGGAGACATTTGGAAGGACAGAAATGTTTATTATTAAATGGCTCTATGAGCTCAACATGGCCTGTGGAGCTTAGGGCAAATATATTAAATTCTAGGCTCCCTTGCATTGTTAGGGCATCATTGTCATCATTGCTAATAATGCTACTCATATCTTAGAGGAGAACATTTATTGAGTGTTTTAATAAATGCTAGTCATAACATGCTAAGCACCTTCGATACATTTTTTTTTGCATCAGGAGTACTAACAAAACTGATTTGACATAGGTGCTATAATTATTTCGGTTTTGCCGATACGGAAACTGAGGTGTGGATGTGCGATTTATGTTGTTCATGGTAATAAAATCACTGACTGGTAGGATTTGGACTCAGATCCAGGAACCATGATTCCAGAGCTCACGCTGTTAACTCATAACCATAGCACACTGACTGCTGAGGATCTTGGAGCTTCCATTTAGGAGACTACCTTTTAAGGTTTCTTGGTTTGATTTGCCCTGAGGGCTAAAGAAAGAGAAAGATTTTTATCAACTTACCACCAGAAAATGAACTTTTCTAAAGCATTTTTTTCAGGAGCAACATGAAATCCTCTTTGCTAAGGAAATCATGGTAGAATTTTGACTCCTATGAGCTAGTTAATAGCTGCACCATTCGCATTGCATGGACATGCAGATTTCGTCTGGCTCTGTGCATGGCAAACATAGCTTGATGTGCAACACATGCTGTTGCTTTTGAAATGGACCACTTTTCCCTAATACTCAACGTGTGCTTCTGAGAATTCGCAGGATGTCTGCACTTTTATGTATGTGTTAGATAGGCCTTTTAGTTGCAAGTTACAAAATATGCACAAGCATGGTCATCAGAAGAAAAGGCTAATAACAGATATTTAAAAAATCCCAGAATCTCTGGGAGGTGCCAGAGAGCTTGATTCTGAGTCTCAGGACGTCTCTCTGATCATACGGCTTCTCAGGACTTGTGATGTGTGAGGCCAGCCTCCCAAAGCTGAGGAACCAGAGGGCTCCCCAGCTGCATGGTGCACAGGTGCAGACTTGGGTACCCCTGTGTAGCTTCTTGCTTGGCCACAAACTGTGGAAGGTCAGGACACCTCCCCTCTCACTCAAAACATCCTTTAGGACCAGATATGGAGCTCATGTTCCAGATTGGAAAAAAGTCACACTTCACAGTTTCTTGCATTTCTGCATAATGTCAGAAATTAGCAGGCTTCATGTATTCTGAAAATATTAACTTAAAGCCTACTGTATGCTAAGGAATATTCATGGAGTTTGGAAGTTGGGGGTTGAGGAAGGAGGGAAACAAAATGAGTAAGGCTGCCTCCTTACATTTTTTAAAGAAATTGAGTTTTATTTTTACTTAAAGATATATAAATAAGGAAAAGTGTGTGCTGCACACTACATATGTTTGGGTTAGGCCCATGCCCAAGGAAAAGAGATTTGGTAGCATGGAGGCTTCTATTTCAGTAATAAGGAAAAAAGTCCCACAGATTATGATATGAATTTTTTCTTTCATACCAGAAAACAGGTCCATGCATTTTCTAAGATGGCTTTGCTTACCCTTATTTTAGTGCCAGGTAAGTTAATCAGGCATAGATTTTCTGTTGTTTTAATGGTGGACCTTCAGATGTTGATTATCTTTGTCCTGGTGAAATTCTTATCCCTCTGCTTACAGACATTATTGGATTGGATTGACTTTAGATATACCACACATCTAAATCAGCTTTCTGTTGTCCTTTAACCCATTGCTTACCTACTCCCCAAATCATTTTGTTTTGTCTAAAAGAGTAAGTGTGACAAACCTAGAGAAATGCACAAGGAATCATCTATAGATATATAATAAACAAGACTAAAAAAGCAAATTGCAGTATTTATTAAAAAATTCTAATGTTAAAATTTTTCACATTTTTAGGTAGAAAATAGTCAAGTTAGACTTGGTGCATGCTTGGTAGATAGAATAATAACATCTTTATCTTGGTTAAAATATGAATTTCTTGTGCTTTTATAGCAGAGCTATTGGTCGAATGCATATTCTCCATTACTAAATTAGCAACATCATCACCAATAGCCAGCATTTATTGGATCCTGACCGTGTGTCGGGCATTATTTAATCACTTCGCTTATATTAATTCATATAATTCTCACAATGGATCTGCTATGTAGAACCAAATTATATGTACTCTTATTTTACATATGAGGAAAGGGAGACATGGAGATTTTAAGGAACTTAGACAAATTTACACAGCTTGTTAGTGAAAGGGCCACATTTTGAATCCAGGTAGTTAGATCGCAAAATCAGAGCTCTTAGCTTTGATTCTAGCCTATCTTCCTACGGATAGTTCCTGGATTTCCAGCTAAGATGGAGGCATAGGTAGACATGTTATAGCTCCCCTCACAGCTAAGAATAAATACATCCACTCAAAACTATAAAAAATAATAAAAAAAACTCTGGAGAATTGAACTGAAGGTAGATTCAACAAAGAAATAAAGAAGAAATACTCATCCAGACAGATGGTAGGGGCAGATCTGGGGCTGAGAGAATGGGGTGTTGGTGGCACTGCCATTAGTGGTGGCACCTTTGGTGGTGGCAGTGGTGGAGCAGTGGTTGGGGCTGGCCCATGGAAGGCACAGCCGTGAATTACAAAAGCCAGGAAGGAATCCTGAGAAACCATTCCAGTCTCATACCTGTCCATGCAGCTCATGGTTCCAGCGCTGGGGAAAATAAAGCCACATTGCTTCTGACTGTGAAACCAGTGGGGGTTGCAGCATTGGAAGAAACTGCTGGTCTATAAGCAAGTCCATTTGTTTAATGGAAAAGAGGGGAGTGCTGTGCAGGTGGCACCGTTCCCTCTTGGACCCCTCGCTGACATACAGCACCACAATGTGGTGAGACAGGTTACCCCTACACTGATGAACACCTAAGGCCCCACCAGTTGCTATATACCAGGTGTGACAGCTCCAAGACACAAAGGCAAATGCAGGAGACCAAGAAGTATGGCCTAAAAGGGAGAACAGATGCAGAGTTCCAAATGCTGGTGACGAAGATGCTCACAGACCTGATAGCTGTGTTTGAGTACAGCAAATGCAGAAGGGAAGAAGTGAAGACTGTTCTAAGTAAAACAAAGGAAACTCCACATGAAACCAGTGGTGAAGGGAAGGAAACCAGGGTTCAAACCAGTGATTTGGAACATAAGGAAGAAACAAACAGTCAACAAGTACAGAATGAAAAAACAAGAATTGAAAAAAAAAATAGAGGCTTAGGAACCCCTGGGACAACTTTAAACATGACAATATCTGAATTATAGGAGTGCCAGAAGGAGAGGAAGAGCAAGAAATTGAAAACTTGCCAAATTTGGCTAAGGAAATAGACATGTAAGTACAGGAAGCACAGAGTCCCAAACAAAGAAGGTCACACCAAGACATTGTAATTAAAATGCCAAAGTTAAAGATGAAGAGAGACTCTTAATAGCAAGAGAAAAGAAGTGAGTTACTTACAAAGGGGTTCCTATAAGCCTATCAGCTGATTTAGAAGAACCTTTCAGTCAAGAAGGGACTGGCAACAAGTTTTCAAAGTGATGAAAAGCAAGGACCTACAACTAAGATGACTCTATCCAGCAAAGCTATCGTTCAGAATGGCAGGGCAGGTAAAGTGCTTCCCAGACAAGCTAAGGGAGTTCATCATCACTAAGCCCTTATTATATGAAATGTTAAAGGGACTTAAGGAAAAGAAAATCAAAGCTATGAAGATTAAAACAACAATGAACTCACAAATATCAGCAACAGAATCTAAGAAGTAAAAACAAACTAAGCAAACAACTAAACAGAAGAGGAACAGAATCATAGGTATGGGAATCATATAGGGGGTTCTCAGCTGGGAGGGTGAAAGGGGAGAAAGGGGGAAATGGTGCAGGATTAAGAAGCATAATTGGTCAGCTCAAAATAGACAAGGGATTGTCAAGAACAGTACAGGAAAGGGTGAAGCCTGCAAACTTATATGCATGACCCATGGGCATGAACTATGGGGGTGAGATTGCAGGAAGGAAGGGGGGTCCTGGGTGGAGGGGAGCAAAGGGAAAAGAAATTGGGACAACAGTAATAGCATGATCAATAAACCATACAAAAAGTAAGGATAAGTTAAATTTTCTTAGTGCCTATGTTCAGATGATAAAAATTGGTAAAAGGAAGAAGAAAAAAGAAAAAGGGAAAGATAAACATATCCCTGGATAAGAACTCTGTTAACATTTAAGCTGTGTACATTTAGGTCCCAACCCTTTTTCACTAAAGTACAAAATTTGGATCATATATCTTATAATGTTCTTTTTAATATTTTTAAAGTTAATATGTTTTGAAAAGTTTTCCCTTGTATTATTTTATGTTTTTTAATGGATATATTAAACTATGACTGCCTTGTATTTTATGCACCCCCTATTGTTGAGTATTTAGATTATTTTCTACTTTTTGCTTTTAGAAAGCAGGGTTTTAAATAAAATCATAAAAACTTGTGGGAAATAGCATCAACCATTATAATTTATTAAAGATAAAAATACAAATATAACTCCCAACTCCAAATGATTAATTTATGTTTTCCCTTTTAGACTTGTTTGTTTTACTTTAGTCATATCTACTCATATATTCCTGAAGACTTTTAGATTTAGGAAGGTTACCAAAAAAGAGAACCTTTCAGTCTGAGGTTCCAACTCATTGTTTTGAGTCAGATTCAATGAAGGATTCAACTTAGAAAAATTCCTCAGTTGGCTCAGCTGATGGAGAAAGGACTTGTCATTTAACATACACTATCTAGGTATCTAGGAAAATGCTGGGCATGCTATTTTGTGTTGTGCTAAGATTGGGATCTACAGTATTTTTACCAGGAAATGCTATTCTTCTTTTTCTGGTGTTACTGTCTTTATCTATAGAATCAACTTACAATTGTTGTATTTTTTATTTGCAATTTACCTTCAACGATATTTATATTAGTTTCAGGCATACAGAATAGTGGTTAAATGACCACATTCTTTATAAAGTATTCCCTCCATATTTTTCACTACCCACCAAGCACCATACAACCTTATTACAATATTATTGACCATACTGAGAAATGCTATTATTGAGCGGATTCAGCTCCCATGTTTTTATCACAGATATGTTACCTTTCTGAAAACATGATACCACAAAAGTTTTATTTTTCAGTCTCTCAATACTATTCCCCCTATCCAGTAATTCTGAATATCTCTACAATACTGAGTGTTGTGTTTGAGGATGAATTATAGTAACATTTTCATGAAAGTCTGTAGTGTAAGATTAAATTGTGTAGTGTTTAGAACATGTATTTTGCAGTCACATGAACCTATAATCCCAATTTGGAGCTGCGTTTTTCAAGCTGTGTCAATTAGTACAAGTAACTTACCTCTTTAAGCCTTAGTTTCTTACCTATAAAATGAGGCTGCTATAGGATTACAAGAAATAAATCATATATAGTACCTGAGTTCTAGCAAACTTTCTATTAATATTACTTTGTTTTATCATTATCAGATGCATTGCACTTTTCCGATAAATATAGAATATTGTTTTCCTTTATGTGCAGAATCTAAGCAACTCTCTTAGAATAGTCACTAATTAATCAAAATACATGATTTACTGACAGAGGGTTGATGACAAGACACTATATGTAGAATTATAACAACTCATCTGGAGTCTTTGTCCATATAACAATAGCAAAATAATGATATTCCTTTGGTTCTTTCATGTATTATAAATATTTATCTTATAACTATTCAGGTTGCCCAGAAATTTTAAAGAACACTTTACATTATCTTATATGTGATTAAAGCAGGTATGGAATATACTACTGGCAATTACTTTATTAATTTTGATAACAATTATAAACTCAAAGGGCATTGAAAGCATAGTTTCATGTACTATTTCAGGGATTCCCCTGAGGATACACTTTCTCCAATACTAGCATCATGATTTGATTCTGAAATTATATTCCCTTATTGATCTGAAATGAAGCATTTATATCTCTGCTTTGACATAGCATCCCTAAGCTGATTTTTTTTCTGTAAGTACCTCATTCATTGTTGGGCTAGTTCCTATGAGGACATTTTTAGTAAAGACAAAACTGTCAACTTTTTATTAGAATGAAATAGAGCTACTGCCCATTGCCCTTCTCTCTCTCTCTCTCTCTCTCTCTCTCTCTCTTTCTTTTTTTCTTTCTTTCTGTGGATCTTGGATAGATAGGCTACTTGCAGAAATCAGAGTCCAAACTATTGGGAAAAGCCTGTGTCCCTTCGTAAATGTTTTTGGTAATGGAGAAGAGAAAAATAGTGTATAATCTGCCTGAAACCATTATTTCTTAGCACTTACCAACCCTGGGGACAGAGTACAATTAAATGATATTTCAAAAATCATCATGAAAGAAGAAACCCATTTAGAAAGCTGTTATAATTTAACAAAAGTAAGATAAAACATTGACAGATATGAGGAATTCTTTTAGAACTAGCACACTCAAAGGCAATTCCTCTAAGTCCAAGTCTTGCTAATCCCGCCTCTGTGTGACGCCAGACCCCATGACCACCAGGAAGGGCATGGGTCTAGTGGTGTGCATTCTATTCCAGCCCAGTCTCAGCTTCTTTGATACTTTTTTTACTTTTAGCAAAACAAAAAACAAAACCAAACCACATAACCTCTGAGGCTTCAGTTTCTCATCTCTAAAATGAAGAGTTTGTATTGGGTGGGCTTCAAGGCAGCTCTGTGATGCTGTCACTTGGCAAATGTGAATCTCCCTGTGTATTTTGCAGCTTGTTCTCAGTTGAGGACTAAAAGTGGGAATAAAAGAGTCATTAAAACTGTGAAGTTTCATGTGGAGGTGGGGCTTTGAGAGAGATGTGTGAAATAGTCTGATCTTATCTCAGTTAATACCTCTTACAGTTAACATGCGTGAAGGTCTGTCCCGAAAATATCAGCCATGCAAACTGCTTTAATAATATTGACATTGGCTTGATACTCTTGGGACAGACCTTGTATATATATTTTTACAACGTATGTACCCACGTGCGTAGTTGGAATTGCTGTGTTTAGATGAATATGTTCTCAGAAATGATTTCTACATTATCACCAAGAAGTGGTACATTTGAAACCTATCTGATGCCATCTGGAATTCAAAAAATACCATTCTTTTATTACATTACTTAAAAAAAAGGTGTAAGTAAACCTTCTCAGATACCCTGTTATGTCTCCATGTAGAACGGTTCTAAGTGTCCTGGAAGTAAAGAACTTTATCCTTTAGTACAATTTTAGGAAAATGTCTCCTTTGAGAGTCTGCAAGATTTCTACTGCATCTTAGGATGTTGCCCCAAGTACTGACTGCGGTATTAAACCACGCAGAAGAGAGACCTCAATTTGCAGGATTTGTTGTGACCATCAGATCCACAGCTTTGGAATCTGTTAAGGACTGTTTAAAGATACAATGCTAATAATGCGACATCAGTTATTTTTTTAATTTCCGAAACTAACTCAATGGAAATATTTTTAATGCCATTTTTACAGATGACAATATGAAATGCAAAGAAGTTAACTTGGTCAACCTCATTTTATTGTGCTGCATTTGATTGTGCTTGCAGATAGCACATGTTTTAGAAACTGAAGGTGTGTGCTCACCCTGTGTGAAGCCAACCTATTGGAGCCATTTCCCAATGGGCTCAGATGGTGGTTCACAGGTTTTTCTTTTTAAGTCATGAAGTACTTTCTAATAAAAGGTGGTACCTTTTGTTGTTGGCGGAGTTCAGAGTGATCACATTGAAGTATTCTGTGGACTATGAATGTACCCTGTCATCATGCGTTGAGATTATTTTGCCATTCTGCTAATTTATGTAGAATTAATTCTGTCAGTGTATCATCAGTCAGATAAGCTATTAGATGGTGAGACTGCAGATGTTGATTACCTAAATTTATTGTTACATTTGTGAGGTTTTTCACTTAGTGGATTTTTATAAAAATGCTGGATAAATCATTTACTTGATTAGTCATTGACATAAAAAGACATAATACTACTAATAATAGACATAATATTATTGTATACTTAATAGGCCATGGTATAGTAAGCATAACTTCTATATGCACTGGGAAAGCAAGCAATCCATTCGAGTGACTTTATTGCAATATTCATGCTATTGAGGCAGCCTGGAACCAAACCTGCAATATCTCCAAGGTGTGCCTGCATATGAAGGGGCATGATTTTAGCTCTAAACACATAATCTTTCTCATACCACACTGCATTGCTATAACAATAAAAATATGGAGAGTTCTAAAATTTCTACCATGACTGTTCAGAAAACACTATATTCATATATTTTTATATTTTCCCCCTGTGAGCACACTGGCCTGGAATAAAGAATGTTGGTTTTCATCCTGACATTTCCATCTCCCTGGGCCTCAGGTTCTTTGACTTTTAACATGAAATGTGAAAATCCTGAATGTCCCTTCTTAGTTCATAGGCTTTATGGAGTTGTAGGGCTTTTCCATGTGCTTTATAAAGTGTTTTTGGAGCCACCTGGCCCTCTACTTTGGTGAGAAAAGTAGTCAGTAGGTTTTTAAATTTGTGACATGAAGTAAAAACTACAGGTGGTTTCTTTTTGTTAAAGCAGCTCATTCTTATCACCACAGCATGTTCGGGGTTAGTCATAGAGCAGGAGATCCTGCAGGCCAGACTGGCAGTGGGGCATCCTGGACCAGCACAGGACTAGTGGCTGGTATATGGTGCCATATTAAATATTATGCATCTGCCCAGGAGAGAGAGAGAGAGAGAGAGAGAGAGTGTGTGTGTGTGTGTATGTGTGTGTGTGTATGTGTATGTAGGGGTTTATTAGGGGATGCCCATGGTGGAATTCAACATAGAATGATAAATATGAATATGATCTTAGAAAGCAAGTTGAAGTCCTTCACTTTATAGTTGGGACCCAAGGACATAAGGAAAGTTGTCCAAATGTGTAACTTCAGTGTGAAAGTTTAGGATGGAATTCAGGTCTCCTGACTGCTTATCTAACTTTCCACTTAACACTTATTTATGCTAGGTATCATGGGATGTACCACATTTAGATTTGACCATTAGAAACCATGTAATTCTCAGTGTTTGGATTCCTATTTGGTTCTTCTTTAAGTTGTTTTTTAAAAAGTTTCTAATATTGTTCAATGTTTTAGGCTTCTGCATTAAAATCATGTGGCCTGTCAAAGATGCCAAGGCAGGACCACAGCTCTGAGTGCAGAATAGCTCTAGTTTTGCCCCTCATTATGGGATCATGGAATACAGTAGGAGAGGAAAGGAAGATATCCTGTCTTTTGTGGTTCTACCAGCTTAAATCCAATTTCTGGTAGCCTGTTTTATACTCTGATATGGGCTTTCTGATATAGGACGTGGAAGGAAGCTTTCTCCCACTGCTAGCATGTCTGGCTCCTTGGGCTGGGCAAAGGAGAAATGAGAAAAGCAGACCTTAAGCCACCAGCGGCCACATGGCTTTGCCTACCCCCCCCCCCCCCCAGCTTGGCAGGATTTTGAAATAAAAATGGTGGATGCTTTGGAACTGGTTGTATGATTTTTTTCATTCATTTGGGTCTTTGTGTTCATCCCCATCATCTGGGAATTTTTTGAAAAACAAAACAAAACAAAAATGTACATTGTTCTTTTAAGGAACTAGAGTTTAAATTCTGAAACCTAGAACATTTATTAAATAAACACAATATTCTCTCTTCTTAGAACTGTTCAGGGACAAGTCAGATTTGAGCTCAAATGGAACATAATCTCTTTCTGCATGTAAGTTTAGTTATTTTTCTAGTCCAAATTCTTGTTTTACAAATGAAGAACTTGAAGCCCAGTGCCTGGGAGCAGGGTTAAGTGATTTCTTTGATGGTAGATATCAAAAGAACCAGAATAGGAAAAAGAATCCAGAACTTGCCAATTTTTTTTTCTCGAACATTTAATCTCACGCTGCCCTAGCAGCACCAGTTTTAGAATTTGGTTTAGTTTTAAACTGATTACTTAGGTTTAAAAAAATGGTTTGATTTATAAGCTAGCAAAAATATAATACTAATGTTTATTTGGGGGATTAGCAAGTCAGTAATCTAGATATTTAGTTTTTTTTTTTTTTTCTTTAAACCTCTAAGGGACATCAAAGTCTCTTCGTGTCTCTGGATTTATCTGTTTTATGCTCAGCCATAGAGGGGTTTGGAACATGGCCAATATTTGTGGTAAGTCTGTTACAACTCCTGGTCTAGTGCGAAACCTAGATTGGGAAGCCACCTTCACACTGACTTCTAGTTTCACAGAAAGCAGGTGTTACAAGAGAAGAACAAGACTTAATGTACAGCAATGAGATTTTGAACATCCCTGCTCATGTTTCAACTTCTCAGCCCCTTTGTAATTCACAGGCTTCTGTTCACAGGTATTTGCGAAAATATATATTGAATGACATACGATGAATCATATTTGTATTAGAAAAGCTTGTGTTAGCAAGCAGTACCACTAACTAGTAGTCACAGGGGAGTACTCTATTATAATGAGGCTCTTGGCAACACAAACAAGTTCTGTTTCTTACAGACTAGCTGTTTTTGAAGTAGAAAAGAAAAACAAACTATTCTTTGCAGAAGGAGGGGAAAATACAGTGGTTTCACTAGCAAAACCACTTTCATGGAAATTCAGATATGTTCAAACACAATTTCAGTATTTAAACATGATCAGAGGCCATGTAGGATGATTTTTTAAATGCTGAATGAGAAACGCCAGACAGAATTGATTCTCAGTGAAATGGAAAACTGCTGAATTGAAAAGGTGCCTCATGCAGAAACACTTAATTTTCTAAAATGACTACCCCAAACCATTAATAACTATTCTCAACCATGGGATAATTTCATCTATGATACATTTTATATAAGAACAAAAACTGTTGGGAAGAAGGTAAAGGGATTAATCAAGGAACATATGAGGTCTGTCCCAAAAGTATAGGTTGTTTTTATTATATCAACATTGGCTTGATACTTTTGGGACATACCTTCATATATGAAGGACCCATGGACATAGACAACAAGGTGGGGAACTACTATGGAAATGGAGAGCAAGCTGGACAGAGGGAGGCAAGGGGAAAATAATAGGAACAACCGTAACAGCATAAACATTAAAACAAAACAAATGGACAGCCTACCTGAATTTGCTAAGAAAAAGCATAGTGTGACTTCCCCTTGGAAACTTAAGCTATTATTGAGCTTATTTAAATTGAGACTTTATGACAAGTAATCTAAGCAAACTCTCTCAAAGCATTAGCCAAGAAATAATCTTTAAAAGAAAACAACAAAACAAAGTTATATCCATCATTCCTCTATTCCTTGTAATGCAGTCCATGGTCTGAGAAGGATAAGTTTATGTTCTATGGGTACAATTTTGGGGTAATGCTGCTTTTTTTAAACCTTACCATCTGTCAAGATATAAATTTTATGACCTTTCAGTACCATCTTTTAACAGAAACTTTTTTCTTGTTTCTTTCTTCCCTCCCTTCCTTCCTTCCCTTCCTCTCTTTCTTTCCTTTTACTCATCTTCTTTTTCATTTTTTACTGGGAATCTCTTCTTTTGACCTTACCTTTTTCCTAAGATGTCAATTAGTTTTACATTTCTCTGATTCTTCATAATACTGTCTTTGGAGATTTAAAAACACAACACAAGTAGAACCTTTGTCCATTTATCAGCAAAAAGGCATGGCTTTCATTACTTTCTTCATAGGGTATTTATTTATAGGGTAAATACTTCCAGGTGCCCTAAATTTGTTATATTTAGTATAAAAAAACAACAGCTTCTTCCTTTTCTCCATAGTAACATGATTATGTCCTGGGAGAGATCCCAGTCATAGTGCTATGAGAATGGGAGTTTCATAAATCAAAGATAAGTGACTTTAACTCAGTGTGACTCAATAACTGGCTATTGAATACTTACTATGTCCAGGATGCTTTTGGCTATTGTGAATGATACATGATTCCACCAATCAAGGAATCTGCAATTTAATATGGGAGAAACTATGCAAATAAATGGCCAACTCTAAGATATCTGCTGTAGTAGAGAAATAAGCAACAATTTAGGAACTCAATGGTAAGCAAAAGGATTAGAATAGTAAAAATGACAATATTGTATTTGTCAGTGTTTTACTTGACTTTAGTTCTGCATAGTTTTGAGACATATCATATAATGTCTTTTTACTTCAGAGTTCTTGTTAACTTAATGTAATATTATTCCATTATAGTCATAGCTCATAAGTAGATTGTTTTACTTAATGAATGCTTATGGGAAGGTAACATTCTCTGGTAGAGCCTTCCTCTTAAAGAGATTTATTGATTTGAATCTGTCATGCTAAATTAGGGTTTGATGTTTATTCCAGTTTTCAAATAGCCACATGATCATACCCTGCAGGTAACTCCCTTGCAGTAGATCAGGGGGAGTGAGCCCTCTTAGGATGACATGTCACATAGCAAGACATAAGACTTCCTGCATCAGCTTTCTAAAGTGACAGCTTTATTCCCTGAACAAGACAGCATTTTAACAAACTGGCCAGGCTTCTATGTGCATGTGTTTTTTAAAAAATATGTGTCAGGGTGGGGATGCATTTTGGGAGTCTTTTCTGTTTTAATGGGGAATGAGTCTGGTATAAAAGTGACAACCATTTAATAAGATAATTCTAGTTGGAAGACACGAGTTACTTAGATCTGGAACTTGAGAGAGGGTGCCTCATGACCCTGTCCGTGGTACTGAACCACATCTCCCTGTATTGCTGGCTAAGCCTGGGAAACTAACCTGCAGGTTTAAAAATCTAGCTTTTTCCCCCTTTACTAGAGAAATTTTCTAACCTTTGTATTTCTGACTTGGTTACATTTAGCATTTCATTTCTTGTTTTATATCCTTTATTCACGCAATAGACATTTAGGTATAACTTCGGTGTTGGGCACTCTTCTAGTAAAGTCCTCAAAGTCCTTATTACAAAATGCTAATTATTACTACTTTTGCTTTTTTGGTGAAATTTAGGTTAAAGGAAAAATTTTATTACCAAAATAAGTTATGGATTCTGGGGTTTTGAGTGTTGTTTGAAGAACCTGGTTTCTGGTCTGAAGGTTGGGTCTCAACAAGAAATAAAACTTGAGAACAAAGAGGATTGACTGGTAAATTCCTTTCCTAGAGATATTTACTGTATCTTTGGTCATGGGAAAAGCTTCATTATTCCTATGGTTTTTATTTTCCATTTTTCAGGGCAGTGATTGTTTAGTCACCACAAGTTGTGAGAAGCTGTGAATCTCATTAAAGACCTAAAGAGACCTACTTATTTCTCAGACCTGAAGTTTGTTTCAAAATCTATTTGTTGATTCAACCTAAGTTGCATGACTTACCTATAAGGTAATCTGTTGCTTTCTTGCATTGTCCTCAGACTACATTATTGATTTCTTCTTTGCGGTTAGCTTATTCATATAGAAATATGTTAAACAGAGAAATTGACCACTACTCAGAGGCTGAAGGATTTCTTCATTACTTTTCTCCATTTGCTTAGGAATCAATGCCATTGGTTGTTTTTTGTTTTTTTGTTTTTTTTAAATTAATGTAGCTTTGCTTACTTAATAGTATGGGCTATGTGTGATTTAAGAGTTATATACACACGGTCTGACTTAATGTTCTATTTATGTGGTGTAATGTTATTACTTCTGTTTTACCAGTGAGAAAGTGGATGTTTAAAGCATCTAAGTAACTTTCTAATGACCATAGAATTAGGTGTCAGGATGGAAGATTCAGACCCAAGTCTCTCTAATATTAGTCACTGCTTTTAATTACTCTTCAGCTTGTTTTAATATTCCTCTACGTCCCATATAAAGTGCCATAACAGAATACAGAAAGGGTTATTAACTTAGTCTGTTTTAACATAACTTAAGAAATAAGAAATATTTTGAGATTTTTAGGGAAATACAGAAATAGAGAATAAAAGACTGAACATGATTTTATTTGGCAGTTTTACAATGTTGACAAAATAAATTAAGTAGTCTTTTTTTTTTTTTTTAATATGGAATGCTTCCCGAATTTGTGTGTCATCCTTGTGCAGGGGCCATGCTAATCTTCTCTGTATCATTCCAATTTTAGTATATTTGTTGCCAAAATGAGCAGAATTAAGTACTTTTTGAAAGTACCTAATTTCTCTTGATATATACTTGGTTTGGCATGTGCTCTACTTTGTACTACTTTTGATATTTTTAAATACAAAGATTTCAATAATTTTTAACAAATACTGGAACTATTCAGAGAAAAATCCAAGTCAGATAAGTTTTTATTGAATAATTTTTGTTCCTATCTGAACTTTTTTTAAAAAATATTTTATTTCATTATTTTTCAGAAAGAGGGGAAGGGAGAGAGGCATAGAGGGAGAGAGACATCAATGTATGGTTGCTTTTCACCTGCCTCCAGCCACAGACCTGACTGGAGACCTGGTTTGCAACCTTGTTATGTACCCTGGCTGGGGAATCGAACCTGCGACCTTCGGGCCTATCTGAACTTTTGAAAGGAATTTATTTCAGTGATGTAGTTACAATGCTAATTGAAGAAAACCAAGCTAAAATAATTTAGATGACCTGCACATTGCTGATTAGTTTTAGGTGATACTTACCAAAGGTCTAAGGAGACATTTTTTTCAACTTGCTTCAGAATTGAAACAACTATGTTGACATTATATACAAAGACATATCTATTATTTCTTTTCAGAAATTCTCCTTGATAAATAATGCTTGTTATAGATTGTATGAGGACATTTACAAACTGAAAAAACAAAAAGTCTCTACAATGTTCATAATCCCAACTAGCTGGAGTGTTTCATTCAGTCCTTCACATATGCACACACACACAAACTAATTAAGATATGATTTTTATGTTCCAACTCTTTACTCAACATAGTGATAACGTTGTTTTATTTTGTATTTATGTGATTTCCAATGAGATATAATCTACCTAATTATGTCTTTGTATCTATATTTCAGTTGTCTCTTATGTATATATGTGCAAACATACATACATATATGAAGGGGGACTGCAAAAAGCCTGGAATTATTTGTAAAAAGTTGTGTATTTATTCTTACAGTCTAAACTGCAATCACCTTCAAAGTACTCTCCACTTGATACAATACACCCATTGAGACTTTTTTTACACTGCTCAAAATAGTTTTTTTTAATTTAAATTTTTCTTTTTTTATATACTTAATTTTATTGTTGTATTACATCCATCCCCTTTTTGCTCCCCTCTGTCCCCCTCCCCACCCACCCATTCCCCCCAAAGTCAATCCCACCTGTTGTCCATGTCCATGGTTCCTTTATACTAGGTTCTTGTCTAAACTGCACCCCTTCCTTGCCTCTGCCTCCCCTCTCCCTGCAACCCCTTTCCCTCTGACCACTGAAGGCCTATTCACTGTATTCATATACTTGGTTCTGTTTTGCTTGTTGTTAGTTTTGTTCATTATTGTCCTGTAGTGGGTGTCAAAATAGCTTTTGAACATGTTGATTTTGATGCCTTTTGGTGCTTCTGCTGTTTTGTTTCGCCTCTTCCACATTGGCAAAATGTTTCCCTTTGAGGACTTATTTTCTTCTGGTGGAACAACAAAGTTGCTCAGGGCAAGATCTGGTGATTAGGGAGGGTGGGTGCTGTTTTCTGGTCAAAAACTGCTAAACACTCAGTGTGTTGTGAGCAGGTGCATTTGTAAATCACCTGTTGTAAAATGGGCAAACGTGTTGAAATAGTCTTACAAAAATTCACTGAAGCCAAATGCAGCTCTCACGACAATGCCAGCTGGTGCACAGATACAGATGGGTTCCTAGAACTCTCACCAAGAGGGAGTGGAGCCTGCAATACAAGGGGCCTGCCCTTCAGAAGATAATTCTTTTTTTTTTGGGGGGGGTCCCCTCTCATATAATATTTTGTTTGTTTTAGTAAAAAAAATGCATTATATGTAATTCTTTCAATGCCATCACAATTTACCCAAATTCTTGGGAAGCTTCTATGCATATGTTAAAATCTGATTTATTGGGACTAACTAAAGGAGAGGTCTATGCAAAGAAGTAAATACTTTAAACATAGTTTGTTTTTTGGGGGATTTATATAGCAACTGGAGGTACTGTACTTTTCCAACAACAATTTGACTTAGTGCTAAACCTATGCTAATGAATAGATATAATTAACTTGGAAACATCATCACCTATTTGCTTATAGTATCTTCAAATCTTTAAAATAACCCCTTAATATGTTAATTATGTCTCCTAGATCTCTCCTTTAATTTGTCTAACAAAAAATTAAATGTTTTTTAAAAAGCTTGTCTCAGCTTAATTCAGATAGCCCTATTAAATCATCACCATATCAAAGAAGTCATAAGGATTCTCTAGACCTTTTATTTTCATAGGAAATATTTTAAGAGCCATGAATAAGATTTAAAATAGAACCAGTGAGAGTGGGGCACATGGTATCTGATGTAAGAGCCAAGAAACAAACATTTATTACTTTTACCCCAGCCAGCTGATATCAGGTTATCATTACATTTCTACATCTCAGATATCTTTGCAATCATATTCAAGTGAAGCAGTACATTTTAAATGCTTAGACATTTTAAAGTATGCCTTTTAGTGACCAAACTTCCCTACAACATTTATCTCAGTTTAGGGATTTTCTCTTACGATGATCTTCAGTGAATGACAAAAATATCCTAATGGCAGTTACCCTCTTAGAATGCATGTTTTCTGGTACTTAAAAGTGTTTTATTTGTGGTAGTAAGTACGTATTTCTCAGAGTATTGATAAATTGGAATGACCCATTAAGCACAATAAGCTTTTTAGTCAACTTGATTCTCAATAACATTTTTTACTGTACAATTTCCTATTCCAGGAAGCTTGGGAGAATGAGCAAAACAAAAAATAATTTTTAATGGACTGCCATTATCTAGATTAAATAATCAGGGTTAATATTTTGACCTACCTCCCTTAGCTTCTTTTCTATGTAAATTTTTGTTCAATTATTTATTAACAAAATTGGAGTCATATGATGAATTTGGTTTACCACCACCTATTTGGTCCAACACTTGGCAAAATTATTTTAGAATAACCTTAGCCAGTTTTATCAACAAGACATATCTTGTTTCCATTTTTAAAAAAAGTTCTCAAGTTGCTGTGTCTAGTGAGGTTGATATTTTTCTTTGTTGACTATTTGTTTTATTCTTTTGTAAATTGTCTGATTTTAGCTTTTATTTATTTATTTATAAGATATTCATTATTTTTAGAGAGAAGGACAGGGAGGGAGGAAGAAATGGAGAGAAACATCAACATATGGTTGCCTTTCACTTGCCTCCAGCTGGGGATCTGGCTGGAGACCTGGCTTGTCACCTGGTTATATACCATGACTGGGTGGGAATCGAACCAGTGACCTTTGGGTTTGCATGCCAGTGCTCAATCTTCTGAGCCACGCCAGCCAGGGCCTGATTTAGTTTTTAGTAGATAAAAATGATCAAGTCATTTCTTTTTTTTTTTCTTTATCAATATCAGATATTTTTCTCATTATTGTAAGTAGCATGTGATTTCTTTTAAATGCCGAGCAGTTGTTTGGACAAGCTATAAATATTGTGTGATTTCATGGCTAGAGCACAAACAATAGTCAAAATATCAGAATGATGTGTTCAGCTCTGGCTCTGAGCTTTTGAATATACTTTGTAAAGACTATAGTTACCTTTGATATCCTTACATAGAGATGGAATCTTTTTTACCAGCTGAACATAGAATTGTAAGAATTGATGAAATACTATGTTAAATTTTGAACTCAGTGAAAGAGAGTTATCAATTATTATGGCAGTTCCTTGCATGCTTTATAATGCTACCATTATTGCCCTAAAAGGCAATCAATACATTCCACACACAGGCTCAACTTCCACATAGATCTGATTTGTTGGGGAAGTCTGCTGGTTCCCTTTTCACTGGACAGACATGCTTTGTGAGAAATCCTGTCATTCTGGGCCTATCCCATGAACCATTCTCTGTAAAACTAACTTCCAGTGAAAATCCTGTACCAGCATTGACCACTTGCATTAATCAGTTTTCATTATTTTTACTACCTTGTTGAAAGTAAATGTCAGCAAGAATTTATTCTCCAAATTCATAGAGTCCTCTCCACTAATATTTTCCAAATGTGTATAATGTCCTTACTCTTAGTCATAATTATACCCAGAATGAATGTTGCTCTTCTGGAATGGAAGAAATAATGCTACTAAAAATACCTTCTAGTCCATGTTCTAATCCCTTGTACATATGGCATGTTTTGGGAGTTACATTTGTTCACACGGTTTAGAAATTAAAAGTCATGGATTGAAATGCTTTTTAAGTAATTAAGAGTCTCCCACAAAAGACACAGCAAAAAGTTGCTTTTCATATCAGTTATTCATATGCTGGTATTTCTGATACTTCTTAGTTCTCTCCTCTCAAAAAACTCACTCTTAGTATGTTCATAAATGTTAATTGTAAAATCACACCCTCCTGCTTATATAGTCAATGCTTGTGTTGCATCAATTAAAAGCCTAAGAGAAGTCAGCAACCTGTAAACCCAGGACGAGGAAGAGCAGACAGATGTCTCTAGGAAAATAGCATCTGAGTGGCTAAATTAAACTGGCTGTTTCTGGGATTAATCCAAATGTAGGGCACAACATGGCTCTATCATGCTTGAGTGGATGTCGGACTGTTTAGAATGCCAAAACTGTTCTGCTTTTCATATTCAGACTTTAAATAAAAGGAAATAAACTATCAGTGGCCTCTTTGATGATTGAGGTCAATTCTGGGAAGTCGCCCATGGCTGTGTGTTGTTTTTTTGTGGAACCAGAGCACAGAAGAATCCCCTTGGCTTTGTGTCTGGGTACTGCTCAGGTATCACCTGTACGCTAACTTGAGAGTGTTTACCCGTGTCCTGAATCATGATTCAGGATGATATATGGTATACTGCCTTTTCTCTTTTTATTGAATTCAGTCTGATCTGCTAGTGAGAGAAATATTCTGAAAATAAACCAAGGATCAGAACAGGTAAACCTAGTGTTCTCTAGAAGTCAAGACATTTAAAAAAACACAATAAAAAAAGAAAAATTGTTTTTGTTCAGTGTGTTCACAGTTATAACTGTTCCACAGATTCATAAGATGTCAAGACTGGGTGAGACTTGAAATTCATTCACTTTTTAATTTTGCGGGTGAGAAAACTGAGAACTAGAGGGTAGAATGATTACCCAAAGTCACGTAGATGGCAAACTGGTCATAGAACTTAAGTCTTATTTATCCTCCTACTCAGTTTTGCTAGAAGTTTATCCTAATTTGGATAAACTTAAACATCACATTGGATAACTTGTGGATTTGCCAAACCCGTTAGCACATCCTCCTGATGTCACTTCCGCAGGGACCCTCTATCTACTTACATTTCTCCATCTGCACTGCTCCCCACCAAAATCTTATACTATGGACATTGAAATAGTGTCCTGACTGATCTGTCTGCTCCCATAATCTCCTGCTACTTATTCCATAGCCATCTCAGAGGCAAAATAATCTTAAAACTATTAATTGGATCATGGTTCTCCTATACTTATAATCTAGGATGGTTTTCATTGCACTTAGAATTAATCCTGTATTTCTTTCCATGACCTGAAGGGTGGAGCTACATGATCCATCTTCTTCCTCCTTCTGGAGCCTCATCTCCTACCTCTGACTCTTGTGTATGATGCTGTAGCCACTCTGACTTCATTATTTCCCCCCCGAACTGAACACAGTTCCTTCCATTATGCTCTTTCCCCATGACACTAACCCCAATTTAATTATATCTTTATTAATTGTCTTGTCCCAACTAGATTGCAAACTCCATGAGGGCAGAGGTCTTCATGTTCTATTCACAGCAGTATTCCATCCAGTAGCTGGCAGGAGATCTAGAGGTAGTAATCAACCGATGTGTGTTTATTGAATGAATATATAAACTTAAAACCCAGTTCACTAATATTGGACTACATTAGAGTTTTGGACACACATTAAAATATGCTTCCAACTTTCTCCACCTGCCTAGTGTAAACTTTCTTGTCTGAGGTAACTTGTAATTGGATTGGCATCCTTCATGGGAACACTTCAATTCATGTCTGATTTAAAAACCTGGTGCTATATATAGCTCAGCCAGGCTAACCCAGGTTAGAAATAGGAAGTGCTTCTCCCAAGACCCATTGTCACTACTGGCCTGCTGTTGCTGGGCATGCTGAAGAAGAAAGGTTTTTGGTTTGTTCTGTAGCAGAATTGAAACTGTCAGAAAGAGTTGAATGTTGTACACTTGACTCTTAGTTTTTGTGTAAAATCATTGCATTCTTACTAAAAGTCTTTCAAAGAAATGTTGATTTACTTGCATTTTTATGTATTGATGACATTTTAGGTATATAGTACGTCTGGATTTATCTTTCTATATTAAAAATAAAGCCTGATCAAAGTACATAAAATTGAATGGAATATTTTCTTTTATTTATTTTGAACTCTTATTTTATTGTTGTTGTATTATAGTCATCCTGTTTTCCCCTCCTGCTCTCTCCTTCCCCACCCCTACAGTCAGTCCCATTTATTGTCCATGTCCATGGGTCATCTATGCTAGTTCCTTGACTAAACTGCTCCCCTTCTTTGCCCCTTCTTTCCCTGATCCCTCCCCTCCCCTCTGCACACTGAAGGTCTGTTTCTTATATTCATGTCTCTGGTTCTGTTTTGCTTGTATGTTTGTTTTGTTCCGTAGTGTCCTATAATGGGTGAGATCATATGGTATTTATCTTTCACTGACTGGCTAATTTCACTAAGCATAATATGCTCCAGTTCCATCCATGTTGTTGCAAAAAGTAGGACCTTCTTTCTTTCTGCTATGTAGTATTCCATCCTGTAAATGTATGAATGGAATGTTTTCTTTTGTGTGCTTTAAATCACTTGTAGTACCTTAGAATATTATAATATTTAGTCATTTAGGAATAGAAAAGTATTACAAAGACTGATTTCATAATTTTGGAGATTTTAATGTTTTTTTAACATTAAATTTTATTTCTCATGAGATTTATATAGATAATTATTACAGATGAAGTAATATAACCTGTTACATTTCAAGATAAACCTATTTTGTATTTTTCATAAGCAGAAAACTTTGTTTTTGTTTTAAGAAGTGAGTGCCATTTCTACTCCCAGTGTACTATAGACAATTAAGGCTCCACTAGAATTTCTGTACATTGTTGCTATAGAATCTGGCTGGAAACATTGAAGTACATGTAATCACTCTCCATGCTAATGCATGTTAATCATTCCCAACATTGCCTTCTGAGAAGACAAAGAACCAGAATTAATTTTAAAACATACTTAAGGATAAATGTTAACATGGGAAAGTTTAGCTGGAGCAAATCATACATGACCATTATGAACTTGAAGTAATTTATATTCAGTAAATTGCCAAATATTGGAGAGGTACATGATAATATAGATTATCATACATGTGATCATACATGTGATCAACTGGAAAATTGCAAATTGTTAAGTGCTTAAGTTTACTTGTTGGGTAATTATAAATTCTATAGCAAATGGCAACAATGTACATGAATGTTAAATAATTAGGTTATAAATGAAGGCTGCTTCTAAGCTAAATAAATTATTGTTATATAGTCTTCATTTATAATCTAGTATTCTTACCTCTAGCATCCTTTAAAAATTAATTATGCTGCAAATATATTTGATGTTCCTTAATTTGTTCACATTCCCATCAATATGAAGTTCATTTCATAATAATATAAAATTTAAAAAAACTGTAGAACAATTACTTCTGCTTCAGAGAATATTGATGACTTATCTTTTAGTAAGATGCCATAATTTATTTAGATATCTGCATTTTGCATTGGTTTAAAACATTACCCAACCTAAATCATCTCATCTTCGCTAATTCCTGGGGAAAAGAAACCCTTTTAATTTTAATCAGAATGCACATTGACCATCAATAATAGTGTAAGACATAATAATTAACCCATTGTTTTGATTGTCAGAGACATATTAATGAAAGACTTTATTTGAACTTAGTACAGTAAATTAAGTGGTAAATGGAGGCCATAACCATGTGATCTTGTTTTCTTTTCTTTCTTTCTTTTTTAAAAAACGATTTTATTATCTTCAGAGAGAGGGGAAGGGAGGGAGGCAGAGAGGGAGAGAAACATCAATGTATGGTTGCCTTTCACTCTGCCTCTAGCTACGGACCTGGCTGGAGACCTGGCTTGCAACCTGGTTATGTGCCCTGGCTGGGAATCAAACCAGCAACCTTTGGGTTCATAGGCTGGTGCCTATCCACTGAGCTACCATCCAGGGTTACAATCTTGTTTTCTTTTCTTTTTTTTATGTCAAAATATTTTTTATTAATGTATTTTATTTATTTTGCTATTACAGTTGTTCTAATTTTCCCCATTTTTCCCCCTCCACCCAGTATCTCATTTCCTCCAGCAATGCCCCCCTTAGTTCATGTCCATGAGTCATTTATGTAAGTTCTTTGGCTTCTCTATTTCCTTTGTTCTTCTTAACATCTCCCTGTCTATTCTATAACCACCAAATGTACTTTTTCTTTTCTCCTTTCATATCCAGACAATTCACCATTTAATTACTGCCTTCTGTCAGCTTCTCATATCATATTAATACAAAATTTTCTTTCCATTATTCCAAAATACCTACATTAATTCATTTGTTTAAAGAATTACTCTTTTAAGTCATATGAATTGCAATATTACCAAACACATGCAAAAATACACTTATGCCCATACATATTTTTACACATATTTAAAGTATTTACTGGATTTTGAAGAGTTAATATAGAAATTTTAAAATATGCCAATAGCTTATGTAATTATTACATGTTAAATGATAGTGTTTTAGATAAACTGTAGCAAAATTAAGTAGATTTTTTCTTCTTTAATGCTTATTTTACTCTGGAATGCTATTTTTGTGAAATATATCACAGAAATGGTGTATTGCAGAATCACTTTTGTGAAAGTTGTCCTAGAGACAGTGCCAAACCTGTAGTAAAAAATGAATTTGGTTTTTGAGTCAGATTCTCCCCTTTCCCATAATACAACTCAACTTTATTTTAAGCTACCGGAACTACAACTTACTGTTTTTGGAGTTTTCCATCTTAAATACTGGATTTATTTATTTATTTATTTAGGCTGTGCACAGGCCTTACTTCTTTCAATATCCTCTGTTTTTCCTCTACATGTGTTTTACAAGTTGAAGCCTTCAGAAATAATGGCACTTGCGGTGCTCAGCTCGTCTCCAGAATAGAAATTAGTATGTCTACTAAGTTCAGGTAAAAAATTTTAAATTTATATTAAATTAAATTTTAAAAATAAATTTTTCTTCTTCCTTAACTGCATTCGATTTTTCTGAGTTATTAGAAACCTGATTTTCCCATATTGTGAAATGATTCCAATCTAAGAGAACTTAACCTGCAGTAATGCAGATACAAGTAATATACAAAATTGTACCTTATTTAGTAAAATCTGTTTATAACAAGATCACTTTAAAGCATTCATAAGTTAAAGTTGGTTCTTATCCATTCAGGTGCCCTATGTCTTTTGATTGGTGCATTAAATTCATTTACCTTTGTACCTGTATTTCTGTCTATCTCTCTGTTTCTTGATCTTCTTAAAGCAGACCCTTTAGCATCTCTTGCAATGCTGGTTTGGTGGAGATGTATTCTTTTAGCCTTCTTTTGTCTGGGAAACTCTTTATTTCACCTTCCATTTTGAATGAGAACCTTGCTAGGTAGAGTATTCTTGGTTGCAGGCCTTTGTTTTGCATTGCTTGAAATATTTTCTGCCATTCCCTTCTGGCTTGTGTTTCTGTGGAGGAATCAGCTGATAACCTTATTGGAGCCTCCTTGTTTGTTACTAGCTATTTCTCTCTTGCTGCTTTTAGGATTCTCTCGTTTTCTGAAATTTTCCATTTTAATAATGATGTGTCTTGGAGTGGGTCTGTTTGGGTTCATCTTCCTTGGGGCCTTCTGTGCTTCCTGAGTTTGCATGACATTTTCTCTCCTCAAGTTAGGGAAGTTTTCTGTAATTACTTTTTCAAAGAGGTTTTCTATCCCTTGCTCTTCCTCTTCTCCTTCTGATATCCCTATGATACGAATGCTATTATGTTTCATGTTGTTCTGCAATTCTCTTAAAACCTCTTCATTCTTTTTCAGTCTTTTTTCATTTTGTTGCACTGCCTGGGAAATTTTTCCTACGTTGACCTCCAGCTCAATGACCTGATCCTCTGCTTTCTCTAGCCTGCTTTTGATTCCTTCTACTGTGTTTTTCAATTCAGAAATGGTATTCTTCATTTCCTCTTGGCTCTTATGGATGGTTTCTATGTCCTTTTTAATACTGGTGTAGTTCTCAGTAAGTTTCTTGTAGCTTTCCTGGAGTTCTTTATAGTTCCCCTGGAGTTGTTTATAGTTTCCTTTGATCTCACTGAGCTTATTGAGCTTCTCTATCATCATTATTTTAAATTTCATGTCTGAGAGTGTGCTTGCCTCTATTTCGTTTAGCACTCTTCCTGGGGATTCCTCCTTTCCATTTGCCGAGGGTTTATTTCTTTGTCTTCCCATTTTAAGTGACTCTTGTTTGTTTCTGCTTCTTAGATTGGTCTACTTTGACTTATTGTCTTAGTGGTGTGACCTTCTGTGGTGTAGAGGTGTACTTCTTTTTACTTCACAGAGGTGTCTGTGCTTGGTGACATCAGCTCGTGTTCCAGCCTGGGCCTCGTCAGCCAGTTGGAGACTACCAGAGAGCCACTGTCTTTGTCTCCTTTAGTTATTAATCCAATCAGTCTGTGATCAGCAGTCAGTTTTAGGCACATCGGTCAAGTTGTGATGAATCAGCTCTTCTGTCTGGTAATAAGGTTTTTCCCTAATTGATGTTCTGTTGGTTATTCTGGATGATTTCTCCCCAATTAAGTTGTAATTCCAGTTTGGTGTTGGGAGGAGATTGGTGTAGCTCCACTTACACCTCTGCCATCTTGATTCTCCTCCCAATCTTGTTTTCTGATGAGCAAGACTACTGGTGTGCAAGTAAAGATGTTTGAAATCAGTTTAACAGCTTTCTGAATTTCATGTACACTGAGTTATTTTTTGTAAATAATTTAGTAACTTTTAGAGACTTGAGTCCAAGTGTCGGCAATGGTTCTATAAAACTTTCTGTACATAGTATCTGAAGCACAACCTTGGGCCATATATTCAAGGAAATCTATCACAATTAAAGGAGAAATACTTTGCCAAACTCACCTGTTTTTATAGTCTAATTGCCTTAGATGCCGACCTCATCCCAAGTGGACACTTGACCTTGGCTTCCCTCAGGAAACAGGAGACTACTATTATCTGCCCCTTAGTTTCTGGCCAGCATGGCAGAAGTATTTGCATTAATCTGTATCCTTCCCTTGGTGGCAATCTCAGCTTCACTGTGCAGCTGGGGCATGGAGCAGTTTAACTATTGGATGTGACTATTTTGTGAATCATAGGAGATTGTTATTTTAGTGATGGGGATGGTTTTTGTTTTTAAATCACATTTTGTGGTAGTTTCTTTTCACCCACCCCTAGATGGCAAGGATAATGAAAACAGGGCTTATGTCTAAATCCTTGTCCATTATTGTTTTATATTCTCAAGTTATCACAATGCTTGATTCAGAATACATGCTCAATAAATGTTTATGGCAGAAAGGAAGGAAGGAAAGGAAAAGAAGGAGAAAGAGAAAGAATAATTCCTAAATATTTGTACTCTAAAGCAAAAAAAAAAAAAAAAAAAAAAAAACCAGCTGTGGTTTTAAATGATAAAGAATAATAAACTCTTCTTTTCAGAGAGTTTGTGGACCAGTTAGCTAATTTTTCTAAGAAGGAAGTTATAGTATATGAGACTATGAACGGATGTCTGAGATCATTTGAACTGCTCATTTTATAAACAATACAACAGAGGCCAAGATTGGCCTACATATGAGTGAACTGAATCAGAGGTGGTATCTAGACCCATATTACTGGATTCCCATCCTTGCATTCAAATGTTCTTTCTTTTATAGTATTAAAACAGTCATGCACAAGGTTTTAAAAACAAGAGACAGAAAAATCCTAATAACCTCACCATCAAGAAGAAAATATCATTTGTATTAAGTCTGATTTATGTTCTAACCATTTATATTTGGTATTCTGTATTAAAGTTTTTGTTGTTGAGACAACAACATTTAAAATGATAAAATACAGGGGAAAGCCATTAATGTATGTAGGGAAAAATGAAAAGAGGCTTGTGTTTTGTCCTTCCTCACTTATATTCCTATCTGTTTATAGTTTGCATTGATGCTGTCAATGTAAAAATGTTCAAACCGGCAAAGAATTTTTACAAAAATGTTTTGAACATTGAGCCACATGGATGACAATGCCAGGAAGCAAGATCTCAAATACTCTGTAGAAAGACAGTTTGCAGCTTCTTTTATATATTTTGAATTAAGCAGGGAAGGTAAGGAAGCTTACCCAAAGGTGGGAGAGAGCAAGGCAGAGTTGGGTCACAAGACTATTAACAAGATTATGTGCTCTCTTGAGGGAGGATAAGCTTCAGAGGGATCTGAAAGGATGATTACTCTTGTATTTCAAAGGTGTTTTAACCTAGATACACAAGAAAATGGACAGGGCTTGCTCAAGACAAATAAACCTTTTAATTAAGAAGCTATACTTGTATGCCTGGGACATAACTACCTATTATGACTTGCCCAGTTAGGAATTTATGACCAGGTCATGCTGAGGTTACTTCCATTTAGATTTATTGCAGTGTCCCCTTTTCATCCACAGTACCTTTGGGCACCTTTTCCTATTGCATACATGCATGCATATGTGTTTATGGTTTGGATGACGGGACAGAAAGAAGCAGAATACAAAGAAAGGGTGTGTGGTTTATTTAATGGCATGAGACAGAAGTGTTCTTCACAGAACAGAAGTGTTCTTCACACATGAAACAGAGACAATGGAACATACTCCTAATTGTAGATGCAACTATCTGTCTTGTCAATAACCTCAGAGGGGGTGCACATCTACCAATCCTAAAACACGATGAAGGCAATGAGAACCTAACCTAGGTTAGTCACTGGCACAGGATGGCTTCTTACTCATGGACCCTTCAGACAGTTGAATACTGGCTATAAACTGTCTGCTTAGCAGGGGGCTAGCTTGTTGGTTGTTCGATTTTGGGAGCCTTTACAAACCATCCCTAGCACATTTCTGACTATTTACAGGGGAGTCTGGATGGAACGAAAGACATTTACATCTCTACCTAAATTTCCAACAGAGTCTTCACATTTCACATATTAAAGACCCAACTCTTGATTTTCTCCCAAACCTGTACTTTGCTAGATTTTCTTAATCTTCACGAATACAAATTTCTTTGTCACCTGCTTACCTAGCCTGAAAAATTGTGTTCATCCTTGATTTCTGTTTCTGTCACATGCCACATAGTTTCTCATTGAATCCTTCTGACTTTATCTGTAAACTGCACATAGAAATTAACCGTATTTCATCACCTCCACTCCTGTCCCTCTAATCTAAATGATCATCTTTCCTTGGATTATTGCAATACTCTCCTAACCCTATTTCCACTCTTGCCTGACTAACCTTTTCTACACCAAGCAGCCTGAGCGAAAGGAAGTAATAATGATGGCAAACACTTCTGCAGAATTGCTCTGTGTCAGGTGCCAATTAAACCCTCCATGTATGTTGATTTACTTCTTTTAACATTTCTTTATGAATTAATTTTACCCATTTAGTTACTTAAACTTTACTTACCAAGTTATATACTTAAGTTATTTATTAATTAACTTATTTGGTCCTCAAAATGGTTTCTATACTTTTGTGCCTGAATCATTTTCATGCTCATAGTTACTAAATCTTATTAAAGAAAATTATTTTATTATTTTTGGCTTTTCTTTTTGCTCTTTAGATTTTTTTATATGTACGTTTTTATTAGTGGTATTTCCAAAGAACCAACTTTTTTTTAAAATATATTTTTTACTGTTGTTATATTACATTCACCTCATTTTTACCCTTTTACCCCTGTTCTCACCTCTTCCCCACTCTCCTTATCCCCCAAACCAAAGACCTAACTTTAAATTTTATTGTCTTAATTTTTTAAAATTTGTAAATATCTACTTTTATCTTTCTCATTATTATTATTGGTTTCTCAAGATGACTACTTAGTGGACTTGTTTTCAGTTTTTTAAATTTATGCATGTTGTTAAAGCTACTATCTTTCTTTTGAATAACTTTGGGGAATTTCACAGATTTTGATGAAAACACCACCTTTGTTTCTAGTAGTCTATAATTTAGAAGTTTATTTTCTCTTTAAAGCAAACATTATTTAGGAAACATTTTTTTATTTCCAATGTCCTGATTTACTTTTGCTATCCTTTTGTAATTGACAAAGCTCTAGTTCATTGTTAGCAGATCATATAATTATTTTGAAATATATACATGTATATTTATATATATTTTTTCTTTTTAAATTTTATTGTTGTTGTATTACATCCATCCCCTTTTTGCTCCCTATATATTATTTTTTAGGATGATAATAGTATACTTAGTGTAAGTTCATGTTTGGAAAATATTTTCTTAGCTTTTGATTTCACAGCATAGTTTCAGGTGTTTCTCATGCAAACAGCCCATAGCTTTCTTGCTACTACTCAATTTTATAATTTTAAAAAAGGCTAACTTTTAAGACATAACAAATTTAATAGAATAGCCCATTCACATTTGTTGTAATTCATGATGTTTATATTTATTTATTTCCTTGTAGTTTATTTCTTATTTTTATTTGTACTCCTTCTCCCTCCCATATTTTACATACCATGATTTTTTTTTTACTGATTAAGATTCTTTGTGTTGTTACTTTTTCATCTTTTTTCCTGTAATGAGCTTTAAAATTTGTTTCTTGTCATTTTTTAGTGGTTACCCTTAAAATTTTGAGGAATAGATGTGAACATACTTTACGTCAATGTCTAGAGTAATTAATTAAAAGTTAATCAATTCTAATACCCTCCCTTGACCAAGGTTTTATCCTTAGTAGACTTTCCCTTTCTATCTCACCTATTTTTAAGGAATCTGATATGAGGTCCTTATTTTCATCATTTTATTTTTAAATTTTGCAACAATTCTTTTTTAGGCATGAACCTAAGTCCATTTGGTGTACCTCCTGCTGTATCATATTACTGATGTCTTTCCTTTTCTGGGTTATGTTTGTTTTGTTTTATTGATTCAGTAATTTTTCACAATATGCCCATAGGTACAAAATATAAGCATTTTGTTGTCAGCCTCCCTTATAGTTAAATGAGCCCTACACTGAATTTTGGCCAGTAGAAGGAGAGTAAAGTCATATATAACACTTTCAGGCCTTCCTCCCAAAATATTCCCAGGGGAGGAGGTGACAAGAGACAGTGTGCCTTCTCTGTGTTCTCAGCACTGGATTTCTGGCAGGACGTGAAGAATCCAGAGGAAGATGATGAGTCATAGGTGTTGGCTGAACTGTTAGAAGTAGGATACTGGATCCCAAAATGACTGTGGACAAAATCTCCCCTTCCGTGTCACCTCCCACCGACCTCCAATAGCCTGTGATGCCCATGGAAAGTAAACCTTACTGAGCCATTAATAGTCTTATATTATGTATTCAACAATTAGCCTATTCTGATTAATTGGGTTGCTTGTTTCACTTTCTGGCTCTTATTATTCCTCATGGATTTATTGACACTCAATTTTTGGTTTATATTTGTCATAAGGGTCTCAATTGCAATTGTTTTGTTTATTCTTTGATGATTATTCTTTGTGCAGCTGCTACCTGTGGTTGCAGGGGCCTGCTGGGTTTGAGGGGCTGCTAAAGGCCCTACTTTTCTGACCCCAGTGCTCTGATTTAGAATTTTCTGGAGTCAGAACTCTTGACCCACCACTTCTGCCTTTAATTTCAGTCTCATGAATTCAACTGCCTACTCAGGACCTTCAATGTCTGATAGGCCTCTCAGCTGGGATAGACCCCAAACTGAACTCCCACCATAGGGCAGGTCTGTTCCTTTCTTAGTGCTTCCTGCCAGGAGGTGAGAGGCCATTCACCCTTGCTGATGCCAACCTCAGCTTCAAATTCGTCCCTGTCCTCTCTGCCACATTCTCCCAGTACAGAGCAAGTCATGCCCCTATCACCCTGACCTTCAGACAAATGCCATATGTGACCACCTGTCACCATGCCCCAGTTCCATTCCTAATCCACGTCGCATACCATCTTTCACCTATTCTTGTGTAGCAGCCTCTGCTGTGGTCTCCGGTCTTCCATTCTTCCCTCTCTGTGTTCATTGTCTACTCAGCAGCCTCAAACATGTTTTAAAACATAAATCATCTCTCTCCATGCACCAAAATAAAAATAAAATCTTCTAAGGCTTTCCAGTAAACCGATAATTAAATTCGAAGTCCTTAGCATGAGCAGTACAGCCCCACATTGTCAAGCTCTTGCTTACTTCTCTGATGTCATTTTCTGTCATTTCTAGCATCTCTCCAGGCTTGCACTGGCCTTCTTGCTGTTTTTGGAAGTAATTTTCCATCTCAGGGCCTTGCCCTTTGTTTCTTCAGTCTCAGACTCTTTCACTAAATATCACTTTAACTGGGTCTCACACCAGATGTGCCTCCCCAGAAATACTTCTTATCATTCACGGTCATTCATTATCTTGTTTCTTCTTCCCATTTTACTCTCTTGCCTCCTCCCCACTTTCCCCTCCCTCCTTCCCCTTGTTCTTGTCCTTCTCTTTCTCTCTCTCTCTCTCTTTTTTTTTTTCTTCTTCAAAGTGCAGAATATGGCCTGGTGTGATCAATATAGCTTTATTTCCTTATCTTTGTTCTTTCTCATCAGATGGAAACATGACCAGGGTAGGGACTTGATGACTTCTTCACAAGGGTGCCCAGGAAGGCTGCTGAATCATGCCTGCTACTTAATAGGTTCAGAGGGAATATTGTTTGCATGAGGCAGTATTTAAAGGGACTGCATGAAGGTGTTGCTTTCCTGCAAATGCTGGCATCAGCTCATTCTTTCCTTTATTTTCCCTCTGTTGTCTTTGTGGAGATTCTGAATACCTCAAGTTCTGTGATGCTTCTCTCTATAGTCTGGCTAGGAGCCTTCCTGAGGCAGATGGTTAACTTTATTTAGAAAGTGGGTTTCAGGACTTCGTTCTAATGATAAACACTGTGGCTGCTAGTCACAGAATAAACAAAGGCATTGGAGAAGACAGAGAACCAGCCAACTGTTCACACTGTGACCCTTTCATAATGAACCTGATTACCGCTTCTTGACTCTGTGCACTGGTTGAGTCCAAGTGTGGACTGTCTCTTCCACAGCGTAGCTGGAGTTTCTTTAGAGAGGACTGACCTCATTTACAGCAGACTGCTCCAATATATAAGTTTGGGCTTTCATACTTTCTCCACTTCTATTTCTTCATTAGTTAATGCCATCTACTTTAAGGACGTTTCCCCCAACATTTCTTATCTACTGATAGATAAATGTCCCTAAATAATGGCATGAACTTTTTATAAAATATGGTTTTTCCAAGTGTCAAGGAGTTTTGGGATGGGAGGAGTTATAGATGTGTATCTTAGTCCACACTTAAATTCTCTCTTTTTTGGTTCTGTTGCATGCTCTTTGTTTTATTGTTTACTAAATGTAGCTAAGACATCTACCTCTTGATCACTAGCTTTATTTGATAGTATTGTTCTGTTCCCTTATTGTTGAGATAGAATATAAAAACTGTGAACTATGCTGCTGATTAGAATGGTATGAAAATCATTGGAATGGGTTTGAGAGTGGGAAAGTTTATCAAGAAGAGACTTTGTCAATTTGACAAAAGAAATCTGTGATTTGGTTGTTTTAAAGTGTAGGTTGAATTAAGTACCTTAAACTGTGAAATATTTGCAAAATTCCATATCTCTCTACCTCCACAGTTATTTCCTTAAACGCTGGTCATTTCTGCTACGTTGTAATCTAAAATTGCTTCATGACTTCAGTGATAAAAATAGAACCTGTGGGGGCTTAGAGTATCACATACACCTCATATATAACAGCTGTGAGATTGCAGGCTCCATAATGGATTATAGGACATTTTTGAACTTTAATAGAATGTAGGATTAGTATCTTAAATACAGAGCCCTAAATATTACATATGTTTAAAAAGCACCATCTTGGAATTAATTAGAAAAGCAAAAATGAACACACTTTGAGGAGTTGGTGTACATGAAGGTCACCTGGAGGACTTTTTAACACAAATTGCTGGGTGCTACCCCTGGAGTTTCTGATTTACTAAATCTGGGTGGGTCCTGGGAATGTGGGCTTTTGAAAAGTTCCCAGGTGATGCTGATGCTGCTGGTCCAGAGATGACATTTGGAAAACTGCTGATGAGAGTCCTTGTGGGGACTCCTAAGGACTGCTCGGTGATCACTTCTCCTGAAGCCTGATTACCTAAGTTACAGAATTTCATTTCACTTTATTCCCCTGGCTCCCTCCCTCTTACTCTTCTTCTCTTGTCATTTCTGGCGTTTTGCCTCCTGAGTAGTAATGTGTGTGTAGTATGTGTGTGTGTGTGTGTGTGTACACATATGCATACATATACACACATATCTAGATGTATATATATATTTACGATTTTAATTTATTTTCGAAGTGAGTAGAAGGGAGGGAGGTAGACAGGAAGAGAAATGTGGATGTGGGGCATGCCCCTAACTGGGGACCTGGCCTGCAACTAAGTCATGAGGCCTGATCAGAAATTGAACCAATGACCTTTCAGTTCACAGGCCAGTGTTTAATCCACTGAGCCATACCAGCTAGTGCTGCACTGTATTATTTTAAATTAAAATAAAAATTCTATTACAGTTTACACTCAACACTATTCTGCGTTAACTTCAGAGGTGCAGCAAAATGGCCCGAATATCATGCATCCCCCAGCATGGTTTCCCCGCTCCCCCAAACACCCACCAGGCCCCCTTCCTATTTATCATGATTATTCCCTGTGCTGTAACCTACATTTTTGTGGTTGTTCCATGACTACCAATTTGTACAGCTGAGTAGTGTTCCATTGTTTATGTGTACTACAGCTTTTGTATCTACTCTTCTACTGATGGGCACATGGGTTGCTTCCAAATCTTGGCTGTTGTCAACAAACAAGTGCTGGTGAGGAGACAGAGGAAAGAGAACCCTTGTGTACTGTTAATAGGAATGCAGACTGGTGTAGTCACTGTGGAAAACAGTAAGGAGGCTCCTCAAAAAAATGTAGAAATGGAACTGTCTTATGACCCAGCTATTTCACTTCTGGGAAGATACAGTATCTGAAGAAACCTGAAGCACTAATTTGAAAAAAAATATATGCACCCCTGTATTCATTGCAGTGTTGTGTACAATAGCCAAGACTTGAAAGCATCCCAAGTGCCCATCAGTAGAGGAGTGGATAAAAAAAAGCTGTGGTACAATACTTGGCTATAAAAAAAAAAAAAAGAAATCTTACCTTTTACAATATCATGGATGGACCTGGAGAGTATTATGCTAAATGAAATAAGCCAGCCAGACAAAGACAAATAACCATATGATTCCACTTATATGTGGAATCTAGTGAATAAAATAAATAAACAAAATAGAAACAGACTCATAGATACAGAGGAAGGACTGACAGCTGTGAGAGGGGAGAGGGGTTGAGGGACTATATGAAATAGTAAAGGGATAAGCAAAAAATTTTTTTAAATTACAGACATAGACAACAATATGGTGATTACCAGAGAAGGGGTGTGGGAGAAGGTAGGACAGGGTAAAGGGAGGGGTAAATGGTGATGGGAGGGAGACTTGACTTGGGGTGGTAAACACACAATACATTATACAGATGATGTGTTATAGAATTGTACGTCTGAAACCTATGTAACTCTATTAACCAATATCACCCTAATAAACTCAATAAAAATAAATAAAATGTACTTTTAAAATTAATTTAATGTTGTATTATATTTGTCCTATTTTCCCCCTGTTGATGTCCCCTGCCTCACCTGCCTAAAATGTTTTTTTTTTAAATAAAACTATCTGGTATAAAGCTCAACTGTCCCTTGTTAAAAAAATTTCTATAAGAGCTCCTAGTTAGAAGGTTATGTCCTCTGGCATGCTGTACCGCTAAATAATTTTTGCATAAATTTTCTACTAAAGCAGACAGAGCTTCCCCCAGGCCTAAAGAACTTGGCAAATGTTGTATAAAAATGATAAAAATGAAACTATGTGGGAAGGATTCTGCTTTAGGGCACCTAAGAATGTTCTCTCTAACTTTGCAGTACTTCCCATTGTGGAACATGACTTTGGTCCCTCTGTCATTTTTTAGGGTCTTGTAAAGGCTTACAATGTAGTACTGAGCCTTGGCCTAGACATCAGGTGGAGAATCAATCAGTGGGTTATGAATCAGAAGCATTCCTCCAAGATGACCAATTACAGAGGACTAGAGGTTCTCTGCTGCATGCTCTTGGTCTGCTTCTAGCTTATGAAATTATTGAACCAGGACCATTGGTAGGGTCACAAAACTACCTCTCGTATATCATTTATTCCACGGAATGTGGAGAGCAGGACCAATAAAGTGGCATTAGTCTGATCATAAAGATAGCATAAAGTATATAAAACAAAGTGGAGTCACTCATGTCAATCAAGACAGCTGTTAGTCAGCCATGACACTTTGGTTCAAAAGGGAAACTACCCAAGTCAGAGCAGACACACCTGTTAAGGAGATACATCAATGATATCTGTACATGTGATCAGAATATTCATTTCTGCAGAGCAGGACTACCCATAGCTAGGCTCCTGGGTAAATCCCTCATTTGCCATAAGGAGTGCCAACACATTTATCAAAAGACCCAGAAGCAGGGAGTACACCCCCTTCAAGGTATGACTAAGGCAGGTTCCAGCCCACTGCTGAGACAGCCAAGCCCCACACACCAGAGAGCCGCTCCACACTGGTCTCCTTTGGCGTGGACTGCCAGAGGCTCTGCCCTGCTAGACTGAGGACTCCGTCTGCCCTGCTGCCCACCTGGCTCCAGAGATCCTTCCTTGCAAGACGCTGACAACTCCCTTGCCCACCGTGCTGTCTCCCTGACCTGCAGACTGAGACTCTGGGACTCAGGTTGTTATTCCCTAGTGATGGCTGTGTGTATGTTATGTTTTTCTTAGACTGTTAGCGTGTGAGTAGGATATTAATAGATGATGCTATTCTACTTTGAGTGAACCTGCATTCAATAAAAGCTGAGCGAATAGCATAGTTCCTGTGGGTGACTCTTATCCATTCCTCAGTGCAGGGCTGCTCAGCAGGCAGCTGGACAGGCAGCTGTCCGGCTGACTTACAGGAAAGACTATCACGAACACACACTTGTGACACATAGAAATTCAGAAACATGAGGGAATTTATATCTGAAAGGCGGAAATATGCAAATAAATATATTAGAAAGTCTTTATATTTACATTTTTCTTTTCTTAAAAATAATTCAATGTGCAGTCTATTAGAGCCAGGAATATCCCCTCTCCAGCTGTTTCTTCATTCTGTGTTTAAACTTTCTCAGCACTGTGGCATGTGATGAAAAAAAAAAAGTGGAACCATTTTCCTATGACAAACAAAAACACTATGCATCCTGCAAAACAAAAGTTGTTCCTTTTAATTTGCATTGTATGTAAATATGTTTCAAATCTGTATAAGCTCATTTACTTCAAAATCAGTCTCATCATCTGAAATTTCTTTGTAAGATACTACATTGAACACAAATTACAAACCTTCTTTTTGCAGATCCACTCCTCAGAGAATCATCCTTAGATATAAAAATAATATTTATTTAATATCTTTAGTCATTTCCAAGGGTCCTACTTCTTTCTTCTACACATTAGGTTGAAATACTTTTGAATTTTTATTATTTTTTAAGGTTTTATTATTTTTAGAGAGAGGAGAAGGGAGAGAGGCAGAGAGGGAGAGAGACATCAGTGTATGGTTGCCTTTCACCTGCCTCCAGCAACGGACCTGGCTGGAGACCTGGCTTGCAACCTGGTCATGTGCCCTGGCTGGGAATCGAACCAGTGACCTTTGGGTTCGTAGGCTGGCACCTTATCCACTGTGCCACCAGTCAGATTTGAAGTACTTTTTAAAAAAATGTTATCAGTCATATTTCTTTTTTTTAAAGTTTATTCAGGTGACATTGGTTAATTATATAGGTTTCAGGTGTACAATTCAATAACACAGCATTTGTATATTATATTGTGTGTTCACCACCTTGTCATGTCTCCTTCCATCACAATTTATCCCCCCTTTACCCTCTTCTACCTTCCCCCACTGTAATTATCTTATAATCTGATCTTATGAAAAAAAACACAGATTTTGCTGTTACTTCTTTTGTGCTTGCAAATAAGTAATTCTCATATATGCTACTAGAAAGATATTTATCAAACCTACTTCAAAAGACATAAAAAGGGAAGTATTAGAATACTTGTAGAAATATTTGAAGTCTTCTCATGACATTGAGGAAGAAGAGTCAATGTTGCCTCAAGTGACCCTTTCAATTGTGTATTGTGTATTGATAGCCAGGTGCTGGGTCAAGTTAAATTGGAATGATTTTTGAGATTATTTAATCTTGATTTATCTGGATTCATACTAAAACAGTTTTTCTATTTTTATATTTTAAGCCTTCTTCCATCAAGTAGATTTAATGGTGCAATATGAAGAAAACAATACACTAACATTTCATCCGCTACTATATAGTTGGTATGTTATTTACATTTTTTTCCAGTACTTTTTGATAATTAAAATACAAAGTAAAATCTATCAGATATTTCTGAAAAACATGAAACTTTTTTTAAAAGGCAACTGAACCTCTAGACTCAGTATACTATAGGAATTCAATAGTATATCTTGGCCTCTACCTCCAATTTTGGAAATGTATTTTAAAAATTTTTAAGTAGTGTATATTTTAAGGTAATTCCCATTTTTCACTTATTACTGACCATACCCTCTTAATGAAAGTAGTTTCTTTTCCCAACTCACTACACAGCTGTTAGATCCTGAAGTTGGTAGAATTCAGAGAAATAGCATTACTGACAGTGAGTTATAAATGAGAAACCTCAACCTACTCAATGGCCAATTTCCCTCCTACTTGATCTCAAGTCTTGACAATTATTCTTAAAAAAAATTCAAAAAATATAATAAATTAAGTGATCAGGGCAAATTTGCTTCCTCTAGAAATGAAACAACTCAACCTAGCCTTACACAGACTGACATGCCTTAATTAGCCTTGTGACTGTTGACATAAGGAAGAAGTTATATGATAAGATAATTATATAATATATAGGTAAAAATTCAAGATCATGTTGAATTTTCACAGTTCCAGTTAATTTCTCATTTCCAATTTCTATCTCTATACCCCTTCCTAACCAGTTCTTCTTCACTGTGTGTCCAGTAACCTGCGCTTCCAAGATAACAGGTCAGGAAGTCAGGGATGCCTTTAGGAGTCATAAGTTATACTTCCTTTGTGTGATGACAGTATACATTTTATAAATGTGGTCATTTGCTATTAGGAAATAGGAGTCCTCTGGATCAGAGAACTGATTGTTTAGTTTGCACAGAACATCTAAGTCTAGTTCCCAGACTCAGCCCCCATGGGGTGATGCAGTGAGGGCTAGATAGCCATCAGCAGTGTTGTACCACATAAGAGGAACCCTGAAATTATGAAACCTTGAGCTCATGTAGGTCAGCTGGCATATCTTCCCATTTTTCACTCTTGAAGAGAAAGACTTTTATTCTGGAATGTAAGCAAATGACTCCAGGGGAGAGTAGAAAGATATAGTTAGCTATTATTTCATGAGCAAGTGTCACCAGAGAGATATATCTCTACATCATTCTAGAGCAAGCTGCTGTCTTTAACTTCTGAAGCATATTTGCTATTCAATCATCCTTTTAACCAAGATTGCCAGTACTCTGTGCTAAGAAACCCAAGATCACCCAGAAATGTGAAAATATTCATGGAGAATTACCTCTTAACAAGTGGTACCAGGTATAGTATTATGGAGTGTTGTAGAAATAGTGGGTAGTGTTAGAACTCATGACCTTGAATTATGAGATCAGGACTTACCTAAACAAGTTAACAATGAAGAATTCACACATCTTGTGAGGATAGACTTCTATAGGTTAATGATTATTGTTCAGGGATTTTATGCTTTGTGTAGTTTGTCTTACAAAATAGATTCTAATTTATATTGTCTGGGTATGGAAGTCCTCATTAAGGTTTTCTAAATGCAAAATCAAGCTCAATATGGGACAGGAGTAGGGTGTGATGGTGTAATAAATATTCAAGCCTCACATTCCAGTGTGATTGGTTTTATACCCTTGTAGCATGCTTGTGGTTCTCAAATCACTAATATTTTAGTTATCAGGTGAGCAGTGCATGATGTAATCATAGGCTAAAGCAAACTCTATGCTTCTAATGTCTGGAAAGAAGCCAAATTGTCATCATTTCTGGTAAGTCTCATGAAATAAGAAGCATTCATGGCTATTAGCAGTCCCAAAATAATTCTACCATGGCTGAGTTACAGACTTTTTTTTGTTATCTTATTTCTAAAGACAGTCAAAAGACCATTCACAAAGCATTTGTCGGCACATACCAATTTTGTGGGAGCACTTTTGGACCCTTAGTTCCCTTAGACAGTTCTCTATGCCCAGAGTGGTTTTGCTTCTCTAATACATGTCTTCTGCCTCTCTACTTATAGGAAAATAGTTTTTCAGGGGCAGTCACTGAGTCTGATGTACTAAAAAAAAAAAAAAAAAAAAAACCAAAAAAAACCAGCAAGAATTCAAATACTCTTACATCTTCTTTATGCCATGGAAAGCAGGAAGCATAAATTCTCACTTTTCTTAAAGTTTTTACAGTGCCAAAGGGATATTTGCAAAGGGGTCCCAGGAATCATTGTTTTGAAACATGTCCAAGTTAGAAATCTGGTATGTGTGCTGCTTGTTTTTTTTCAGTCTAAGCTGCATTTTTAATATTTATTTCAAATTTAAAACTTCTTTCCAATTTTATTTTATAAATATAGGATTTGCATTTGTCCTTGACCAAAGTGAAACTCTATTTCCAATTGACCAATGGAGGTGAATTTTCATTAGATTTAATGAGAACTGGTACATAATGTATTCTTTTAAGCCTTTGATTGGCCATATTAAACCTTGAATTAGACCATGATCATCTGAAATACTTCCAAGTCACTTTCCTTTGTAATAGAATATTGTCTTGAACATTCACCTGAACTCTAATTACTGTGGATACTATATAAATCATTGGAACTCCCTTTTAAATCATTGGAACTCCCTTTTAGAACTAAGAGTATAGAAGACAAAGGGTAATTATTACAATCAAATTTGCTTCTCTTTATATGGATGCTCAAATAAATGTTTTCTAAAACCAACAAGTTCTCATTTTGATGAGTGTTTTGAGAGATGGTTACACTGACACAGCAATGTAATTTGGAGGCTACTCAGGGAAGGCAACCCCACTTTCACCCCACTTATTTCTAGTTTAACACCATTATGATCATTCATCTGTGTTCAGTTGGAAGGATCCTGAGAAGAAAGGGAAGTTGCATGAATCCATCAACTCAAATTTACTAATGAGATTAACTTATTGATGCATGAAAGGAAATCTAGATACAGAAGAACACATGAAAATTGAAGCATAAAGTGCTTTTAAGGAAGAATAGGACATTGGGACCCTGCCTGTAGCTCTAAGGTTCTAGAGTCCCCTGGGTGAATGAATGTGGCTTTATGTAAATATGGCTTAGAAATACAAGGCTTGTCCCAAAAGTATCAAGCCAGTAACAATATAATTAAAACAGTTTGTGAGACTGATATTTTTGGGACAGACCTTGTAAACACAAATTCTTAGAGAATGAAAAGTGTCAGAATACAAAGTGATCAATTTATCATTTCTGTCATTTTTAGCTTTGGAGGCCATCACATAATTATTCAGATGAAGTAGAGAAGGTTAGCTCTTTGCCTAACAGTACTTTTGGGATCACTTGATGAAAGGGCTCCCTGGAGTCTTTGTGGCATGATTCTGATTCTATTTTTTATTTAATTTTTTTCTAGGCAGAGATCTTGGGAGAGAATGGTAATACATCTCTGTTTCTAAAAACTATTACAGAACCCTTTGCTAAACTTTATTGAGCTTTAATAAAACCAGCTTTTATAAACATTGCTTCATTGACTCTTTGTAAGAAGACTAGTGGAATAGGTCTCCCCATTTTACAGATGAGGAACCCATGACTCATTAAGAACCTTGCTCAAGGTCAGGTAGGTAGGTGGACATCAGGACTTGAATTCACATCTACTTGAATGCAGAGCCCGTGTTCTCCTTAATTATGTGTAAGTTTTGGTAGGTTAGGTAATGCTGTGATAACAGATGTCCCCCACATCTCAGTGGCTGACATAAATAAAGATTTCTTTGATTCTTTTGTGGGTCATGGGCAGTTTTTCTCCACATCCGCTTCACTCTGAGGTTGAGTCTGATGCAGAAGCCACTGTCATCTCTGCTCTGTGGCTGCCCTCTGTCAGAGGAAAGCAACCACTGTGCATCTTCAGAAGGCCCTATCCAGAAGCGCCATGTGTCACTTCTCATATTCCCTTGATTTAAACAAGCCCAGTGAAGAAACCTGACATCCATGGGTTGAGAAAATAGAATTCTTCCTTAGGTGGAAGTGGTGCATATTCATAAACAGTAATAGCACAACAGCCTCCTTGCCTTCCAGTCTTAGAGAGTTTGGAAAGGCAACGTGGTTTTAGTTAATTTTACGTGATAGGTTGACATTTGAAGCAAAATGTAGGCCCCGGTTTCACAGAGATGAAATAATAATTTAACATAGAAGCCAAAAAGCAAGCTTATAGGTCTTGAATTCTTGTTTCCATTGTTTAATTCCGGAAGCCTAGATTTCAGTTTCATACATAGTCACGTTAGAGGAAGGTGTCTTGTTTTGCACATAGAAACCATCTCAGGAGAGAAATAACAAAGGCACAAGAAATTTATGGAGTTTATTTTTAGCAGCAATCTCAGGCACGGTTTTACTGTCAATATTTTGATTGGTACCCAAGAAGCCAACAGACAGGGCCATGTTTTATGAATTGATGTGGCTACAAATATTAGCCCTGACATTTCCAAGTGAACAATTGTGGAAAAGATACAGAAGCAAATAAACATAGAGTCTTTGACAACCGGTAGAGATGGAGCCTTTTCTAACAGTTATGTGTAAGGGTATTTTTGTGGTAGTTTTGTTTATATTCAATTGAATGCTTGTTCTTTATTTTTTTTCTTTCTAGCCTCCACACCAAGTGACTGATTGCTCCTTCCAAAACAATGTCAGCAGGATAAGGATGTATTGGCAGGGTCTCTTTTAGATCAGTAACCCCATACTGATCCTTGACCTAATTAGCATTCTGCTATAGGTACCTTGCAGTTTGCTGCTAATGCCATCTTCATGTCAAGAGCATTTTGGTTATAGAAAATTTAAGGGGTGTTCCACCTAATTCATGGTAAAATTCAATTTTCTTACAATCAAACTGTATAACCTGTAGCTAGCTGGAAGCCTGAATACTGCATTGTTTCATTTTGTAGAACTTTTATTGGAATAGTTGGGGGTTCTTTTTAAAACTGATTGTACCACTGTTGGTCTTTTTTTTTTTTTTTTTTTAAGACTTTGTTATTTTTAGAAAGAGGAGAAGGGAGGGAGGCAGAGAGGGGGAGAAACATCAACCGTATGGTTGTCTTTCACCTGCCTTCACTACAGATCTGGCTGGAGATCTGGCTTGCAACCTGGTTATGTGCCCTGGCTGGGAGTCGAACCAGTGACCTTTGGGTTCCTGTCCACTGAGCCATCAGCCAGGACCACTGTTGGTCTGATGCCATATTTAACACCTGGTCAGGTCAGTTCAGTAACAAAAATGTGTTGATATTGGAAAAGTTTAGAGTAGATTTTGATACATGCCTTTGGACTTGAGGAAACATCTTTGCCCACATTAAATAAAATATAAACAAACAAAGAGGTCATAATGCTTTAATAAGTAGAGCATACTGATCAAATAATTATAATTTCTATAGATGCAAAGAAAAACAACTTCTGGTTATTGCAGTCTAGGCGAGGGATTTCCACTTACGTTGTCTTAGATTTAATGCTCATGAAAATCTTCATATGGTGGCTATCATTATCCTTATTTTCAAATGAGGAACACCCCCCCCCCCAAAATGAATAATTAAAGACACAAGCAGGGCTTCTAAAAAGAACATTATCTAAGTCCAAAAATGTTGGTCCATACAAGACATTGTACTCTGTGAGGCACAGTAAGCACTTAGCAGTTTCTGTTCCACCGCTGTGCCTAGAAAGGGGGCAGAAGCTTCTTTGAATTACTGAAGGGGCCTGTAAGGCAAAATAAACATGTAGAACATAACTTTTATCATTTCTGGATGGCTTTTCCATGTAGTAGAGGAGTGGCTCTTTATACATGTTGCTTATACCATCTGGTCAACAGCCCCGCTAGCCTTAGGTTGGCCATGATCAATGAATACTAGCAGTTAAAACAGAAAAAGAAGCTTTATTTATCTCAAGTCCTGATTCCCTTTGGAGGTTTATTTAAGAGATGATGGGAGTATATGTATCTTTTCTGGAGATCTATGCAAAGCTAACGGCTTTATTAACAAAATAATTAATGAAGGGAAGTTATCCTCATTAAGGGGTGGGGAAAGCATACCACTCACTAAATATTAACATAAGGTTATTGTCAAGCTTGTAGTGAATTTCAGGACATACATATGTATATGCTCTATGTGAACATTAGAGAGACTGATTTTTAAAAGATCCCCTTCTCCTTTGTGTTAAAATATATATATATATATATATATATATATATATATATATATATATTTTTTTTTTTTTTTAACTAGGGGTCCTGGAAGAAAAATAAACACTACATGAAAGAAAAAATGTGATGTATATTTATACTGTATATTTTATGTTTGTTTTTATTAACTAAAGCCATGTAGATAAAAATCACTTGATTAAAAAATGACTAACCATTAACCATTAAATAACTGTTAATGCATACAACAAATGATTTCCTGCCCTCATCCTCCCCTCCCCCATCATGTTTCCCACTTAGGTTCTTCTAGATGCTCCTTGAAGGGAGACGGACATAAATTCACAAAACAGGGAAGGGAGAGTAGCTAAGTGGTGGAATTAGAAATGCGTCTAATATATCTATCCTCACAACAAGCTGAGCTCAGGGCTATTGTTTATCCCTACCTTCTGCAGACACTGAGGCACACAGTGTTAACTTGTCCAAGATACTGAAACTAAAAAAAACTCATAAAAATAAAAAAAGAGTGAGACTGGAAAAGACCGTGCATATGCACGCGTGCGCACGTGCGCACACATACACACACACACACACACACAAGGGTTGTAGGGGGAGAGAGAACATTTTATTTTGCAGGGAAAGACAGTTTATATCATCCACTTTTGAAATTAAGTTACTCTGTAGCTATCGCTCTTACATTGAGGGTCACCCACTGTGACACAGACACATAGAATGCTGGTTCACCCTCACTATTCCAAACTCTGTTTCCACTGGAAATAGAATTCTTCTAAGTTGTGCGCCTTGCCCGCTGGGATCAAGGGCTACACTGTGGGCTCTTACAGGGATGTGAAACCTGGAGACAGGTTCAATGCGCTTATGGTTGGCTTTTTCTAGGGGGCTTCTGGGAAGTCTCCCTGAGGGACCTGGAGGGGTGCCTTTCCGCCTCTGGCCCACATCTGGTTATTGCTTTCCTCTGGGCAGAGTTTCAGTCACTGTTTCAGGCCACAAGGCAACCTGCGGATGGAAGCCGGTGCTTGGCTGTGGAGAAGGAAGATGGGGAGAAGGAAGAGACCTGGGTCCCTGATAATCTGCAGGTTGCATTTCAACCCTGGATCACCCTTCCCTGGATTTACATCATATAAGAGAGAATAGCCCTTATTATCATGCTTAGATTAGGGATTTAAAAAAAAGTTCTATGATGCTAACCCTAATCCTAATTTATACAAATAAGATACTTTTAGAAACCCACAGGTGGGAAAAGGGTTCACCAGCTGCAGCAGGAAGTGACCTAAAAAGCAGCCACACCTGAGCAAAGGACTCAGGGAAGCCCTCCGCTGGTGGGTGTGATGGCTTTTTGTGGGAATCATGTTTTAGTACTTTTGGTTCAGAGCATCCCATTAGAAAGCAGGCACTTACAGAACTTACTGTTAGGAATTGCTTTTGTACTATAAATATCAGCGGCACACTGCAGCTGTGTTTTCAGTATTACAGGCATTTTACATTATAGTACCTAGAGAAGTGTGCGGCAGTTCCCCCTGATGCTTGGGCAGCCCGAATTCTAACTGCTACAGTTAGGCAATACTTGTCATGGCAGAGTAATGGGCATTTGAGTAAGACTTTCCATATGGTTTCCCACAGTCTCTGGGGGGAAAAAAAGGAGCCTTTATTTCTCTTGTTTTTGTGAGGTGATCTTTCTTCTTACAGAATTATGTGGAGCTTGGCATGTATGTTCATGCGTGAGTAATAATACCTTTGCATGATCTGTTGGACAAGATAATCAGCAGCATGGGTAAAATTCTTTACCTAAAAGGCTGAGGGTCCATAGCATGATTTTTAGGTGATGGTTAAGAAATTGTATTTGAAGGCTAGCTATCATAAACATCATTTTTCTTTGCTAACACTTGGGTAGACTTTCCTGGGCAGGTTTCACTTAACAAAAAGATAAATTAGGCCCTGGCTGGTGTGCCTCAGTAGATTGAGTGCCAGCCTGTGAACGGAAAGGCTGCTGGTTTAATTCCCAGCCCGGGCACTTGCCTGGGTTGCGGGCCAGGTCCCCAGTAGGGGGCGTGCGAGAGGCAACCAATCTTTCTCCCTTCCCTGCTCTCTAAGAAGTAAATAAATAAAATCTTTTTAAAATTAAAAAAAAAAAAGGTAAGTTACTTCTGCTTCTGTTTTCTTCCTCTTATGTTTCTACTTCCCTTTTCTTTTTTGATTGTTTGTTTTCTGTTACTTCATTAAACACAATTGTGTGTCCACTCCCCAAGAGACTGAATGTAGTCAGCTTTATAGAAATCTTTCTGAATAAGCTGGTCTACATTTTAGCAAACTGAGAACCTCACCTTATATCCATAGGATCTGGCCAGAAAATTAGCCTTAGTATAGGGTTTAAAGAAATTAGGTGATGTCCTAAAGGGTTTTGTCTAAGGGCAACAGGAAACTTAATTTTAAAAACTCAAGAATAGGCAGTAGTGTAAGCATAGAATGATTGGAGCCTGTGAAGCCTGCTTCTGCCACAGGCATCAGTCTGTGTAAGGCCAGGGAAGTCCACAGTTCCTATGAGTTCTCAGATGTTTTGGAAGACTCCTACAGTATGTTTGACAGGATTCCATTTCAAAAACACATTGTAGATGATGTATATTTGTGACATCATATACCACTTTGTTCTATGGAATTTTCACAAAACATCTACTCTGGTCAAGAACTGATGGCAACTTTTTAGTTTTGCAAAACAGCCACTGGTTTTTGCAACTTGGCTATTTGCTTCAATATATTCCTGCTCTCTGGTGACAGCTGATGGCACTGGCGCCTGAGATTGTACCTATAGTTGATTTAGTTACATTAAAGGGTCAAAATTATAGCTGCCCAGAGCTAAGGTCAGGAGAGAACCAAAGAGCTCAGGCCCGAATCTTCTTTTCATGCTTGGCTGGGTCCAATAATTGACCAAGGCTCAGGTCTCTGATTGCGTTTCCAGATGGTTTCCTCTGGCGTAAACACCCCTCATGCTCCATTCAACAGCATCAGCTGCCCTGGCAGAAAACAAAACAGCGGGAAGGGTAGCATGGGGAGTTACACAGTGGGTGGCACCTGTTGCCAAAGTTTGAGCTCCCTCACCCCCCACCTGTTTGCAACTTACTCTTTTACCTCTGTAGTTGCAAGTAAACACTCTAGTTTCTTCACCAACCAACCTCTGTCCCATTTTGCTTTTATTCTTAGAACAAGTACCCCGATTTTCTGGCAATCTTATATATGAATTCTAATATCTACTAGTCAGTAGAATGTGTTTGTTTAGTTATTTATTCAATAAATGCCTGTTGGCTATCAGTCATTTGGCCAGCAGTTATTGAATGTCAAGTAGCAGATAGATACCAGAACTACTACAAAGGTGAGTGAAAAGGGACAGGGTCTTTTCCTGAATATTGGCCTGCTTTCCAGGTAAAGCCTCTTGCCCCCAGGAATCAGTGAGAAGCTCACTGCCTTCTTTGAAGGGTTCTCTGATTGGACCCTCTCAGTTCTGAGCAGGCTGTCTTTCTAGAATTCTCTTAACATATAAATTTGTAGTACTTTGTAACCTTGCTCATCTATATATTTTTTGTCATGTAACTTTTGAAAAAATTTTATGGTATTTTGTTGGGTTTTCACTTAATAGGAAACTCCTTGAGAGAGATTACAATTTTTCTGGCTTATTTATGTATATAGGTAAATGTATTGAGGTGACATTGGTTAATAACACATAAGTTTCAAGGGTGCAGTTCTATAATACATCAACTCCATATTGTATTGTGTGTTTACCATCAATAGTCTAGTCTCCTTTTGTTACCGTGTGAGTATATTTGACCCCTCTTTACCTTCATCCTGCCCATGTAGTTTCCTATCTGGTAACCACCATACTGTTCTCTGTTTTATATCCCACATATGAATGAAATTATATTGTTTTCATCCTTTTATATCTGAATTTATTTTGCTTAACATGATGCTGTCAAGATCCATCCATGCTGTTACAAATGGCTGTACTTGATCCTTTCTTATGACTGAGTAGTATTCCATTGTATACATGTATATCTTTATTTGGTCATCCTGGGAAGAACACTTAGGTTGTTTCTGTATCTTGACCACTATGAAGAACACTACAATGAATGTAGGAGTACATATATCTTTACAAATAATCTTTAAAAATTTGGGGGTAGATACCCAGAAGAGAGGTTGCTGGGTCATATGGTAGCTCTACTCTTAACTTTTTATTGAACTTTTATATTATTTCCCTTAGTGGCTGTGCCAGTTTACATTCCCATCAAGAGTGAATGAGAGTTCCTTTTGCTCTACACCCTCTCCAGCAGTTATTTCTTGTCTCAATAGTAGTGGCTATTCTAACAGTTGTGAGGTGGTATGTTATTATGGTTTTGATTTTGATTTCTCTGTAGATAGTGAAGTTGAGCATCTTTTCATACATCTGTTGGCTATTTGTATGTCTTTTTGGGAGTAATGGCTGTTCAGGTCCTCTGACCATTTTTAAATTGGATTGCTTTTTGTTGTTGTATGAAGTTCTTTATATATTTTGAATATTAGCTTCTTATTGGAGGTACTTTTTGCAAATATCTTCTTCCAGTCAGTTGGTTGACAACTTGCTTTTCCCTTCCACTTATACATTTCTAGACATTAAATTTGTGTTTAATAAACTTGATGAATTCATCCAACCAAATTTTTTTGTACTGATTCTACTCCAGGCTACAAATGGATAGCATTGTCATAGCAACTGGGCATTAATTAGCAATTAAGAATACCAGACTAATGATATCTGTGATATATTGTACTGTGGGTAAAATTTCTAATTTTTATTAAAATCTCATTTGTTGCCTAATGTCTCATGGCTCCAACTTACTTTCTAAACTTGAATATTTTTGTAATCATTTATTAAAAAGATAGGGACAATGTTCTGTGAGGCGTTCTGAAAGACATTTGTTATGATGGGAAACCACTGTGCTTCTAGAATCCTGCATGGATTTGCTTGATGAGTGAATGACAACGGTGTGCAGCGGGACAAGGCCTTGAAGCCAGTGGGATGTCCCCACACAGTTGCATGTCTGTATGAAGGTGCCTACTTCCACCTAGAATTGGCTCTTTTTGTTTTAGCGAGACTGGAAGGGGACAAGGCCAGTGAGGGCTTGGCTATAAGAGGTGGGGGTGGGGGGTGGGGGCAGCATGAGTTGGAGCACTTGAGTCGTTTGTCACCATTACCCCCTGGTTTGGAGGGATATCTTCTCTTCTACCAAGAGAGCCAAATCCTATTGCATACTTCCACTTCTCACTAGACACGAGGGTGATGTGTTTGGGCATCGTTCCCTTCAAGTCTGATAAATGTAAACTTCTCCTCCTGATAGTTTAATCTTTCATGGGATTTTCCACTTCATAGAAAAGTAGTATAACAGCCAATTTTTGCCAGGCACAAGCCTTCATGAGCTGAGAATATTATCATATCAATCTTCTCAAGGATATGATGAGTTACAGAAATAAATAAATAAATATCAAAGAATAGCTACTAAGACAGAGGGAAAAGATGATTACTTGGCATGTCCCTATTTAGCCATTTGAAAAAGTTCATTTTTGAACAAATGCCTTACTACCTATTTGGTCTTTTGAGAACAGCCTCTACTAGTTGCTTAGATTAACTACAACACTTAATTGCAGACTACAGAACAATGTTAAATTGGCTCAACCAAGTTGATCGGACCATGGAGGTAAAACTAATTTCTGCGGAGATTGCAACATCGGGACCATGATCTGCTGTCTCTCCCTTTCATGTAGTTCTTGGCTTTGGCTTTATTCTCAGCAGGTTTTGTCTGCCTGTTCCTTTCTTGGTCATTATCATCTTATTTCTTATTCAAATCCAACAGGGGAGAACATTTTCCTTCCCCTGATCTTTGAAAAATTTTCTGGGCTTCATTCTGATTAGGGCCTTTTAGGTCACATGTCTGTCACTGAACTGATCACTGCGGCTGGTGGTGGAATTATGCTGGGTAGTTTGAGCCTAAGCACCAGGTTCTCACCCACAGCAGCCCTGAGAGCCTTGCAGCTAGAGACAAACTTGAGTCAGGTTCCCCTGGGATACAGGATGGAGAAGAAGTGGATGCTTAAGTGATGATTTGGGTATTATTACCTAGAGAACATGCAAGACAACAACAATCCTTGCTCTACAAGGATCCATTTTAAAAATAGTATATAGTTTGCATATTATTCTCAAAGAGTTTGCTATTTCAGGGGAAATTACAGTGCACATGGCTTTGTGCTATATTCAGAATGTCATAGAGCTTCAAACAGTTTTCAAGACAGATGTAGAACAATTTTAAGATTTCTGAGAAGTAATTGATTTATCATTGTAATAGTTGTAACATGTGAAACTTTGCTAGCTAGTGTCAGAAAGGAACATCTGGAATTTGTGACAGGGTTAATTTTGGGCATTCTCTCTCTGTGGAAAGGGCCAGTTCTTCTGAGATTGATGTTGGCAGTGTGGAATCTTTTCCAGGTGGGAAGGGAGCCTCAGAATAGAATTAGCTGAAATTGCCTCTCTTCCCATAAGGAAGCTTCAGCTTTATCACAGCTCCCTGTGGTGATGTAACTTCAAACTCTGTATACAAACTCTGCTTTAGTAATGTGTTCACTCCGAGGCCACCTGTACACAAACTAGTGCTCTCATAGGTGGCTCTGTCCTGAGTACTTTCAGGTAATACAATTCAGAAAAGATGGTGATCATGGCTATGTTTGTGATCTGTTGTAATCTTGCCTGATACCTCTTCTTGTTGTTATCAACGCATCACTACACACTTGCCTGAGGTAAGCCTGTAAAGACAGTCCTAGTTGAAACATTCTTCTTGTGCAATCCAAGGAAAACAATTTTGGGTTGAGATGCATTTTCAGATGTGACCTAATGAATATCCCATTGAAATTGAGATCTAAGTCTTATTTTTAGTGAAATCTTGCTCTAAATTTCAAAATAAGTTGAGGTGGGAGATAAACTAGCCATGAAGTGCTCTAGATTTTATTCATGGTGACAGAGAAAGGCTCCCATCTCCTGGTTTTGGAGGTCCTCTCTCATCCTTCTCATGCATACAATTTGGTACCTTAGATTTCTTTCAGTATAATGTTATTTTAGTTCTTTCCAGAGCAAAAATTAGTGATATTAGAGATTCCTCTGAGTGGGCTCTTACTATTGCAATGAAATCTTGGCCTTGCTGCACATATGAACAATCCAGTTGTAGTTTCCCATAGTTTAATATGCGACTCTTTATTTATTTTTTTTTAAATTGCAAACAGCCCAAATTATATAATTTCTTATGCCCTTTACCTAAGGATCAGTTTACCTTTTTAAGATGTTTCAATGAGACTTCATTGCAAAAGAGCATTCTTTATAATGATATTGCAAAAATTGTGAAGCATAGTATGTGAAAGGAGTAGGTGACCTCAATGCTTTTAGTCTGAACAAGTGGAAGAATAAACCCATATTATTGTCTGTAAAAAAATAAAAACCAAAAAACCCTAGAACCTGGGAGTTTTACCTGTTTAGGCGGAAGCTTTGCAAAGCTGTGGCATACCAGTCTCCTCCAACAAAGGTCAAAAACCATATGAAAGCCCCAATGTAATTCACCTACCAACACCTCTTCACTTTAGAAACAGATAGCTTAGTCATGCAGAAGTGAGGATACTCTTGGAAGGAACGTTGCCATCAAAGGTACATTGGGGGAGGGGGAAGGGGCAAAATTAGGCAAAAGGGGGCGGAGGAAATGTTTTTTGTTCAGTTAAATTAAAATCCTAGATACTTGTTTACACACAGCCTTTTCTGACCGTCATATTCAACAGCTATGTGTACTTAGCAAATCATATGGCTCTCTGCCCATTTTTACAAAGATTTTATTTATTTATTTTTTTTAGGGAGAGGAAGGGAAAAGAGGGAGAGAAATATCAATGTGTGGTTGCTTCTCCTGTGCCCCCAAAGGGGGAGCTGGCCTGCAACCTAGGCAGGTGCCCTGGCTGGGAATTGAACTGCCTACTCTGGTTTGCAGGCTGTTGCTGAATCCACTGCGCCACACCAGCCAGGCAAGCTCTTTACCCATTTTTATCAACATCCATCTGAAAGCAGTTGATGTCTAAAACTCAAGAATACTCCAGTGACACCCTCATAGCGAGCATGGGATGTTGTCACCTGGAGTGATTATGGCTTCCAAAAATAACATCTTTGGCAAATTAGTTTTCTTTTCTTTTTTTTTTTTTTTTTAAAGATTTTACTTCATTATTTTTAGAAAGAGGGGAAGGGAGAGAGGCAGAGAGGGAGAGAGACACATCAATGTATGGTTGCTTTTCACCTGTCTCCAGCCACAGACCTGACTGGAGACCTGGTTTGCAACCTGGTTATGTGCCCTGGCTGGGGAATCAAACCTGCGACCTTTGGGTTCGCAGGCTGGCAGGCAAATTAGTTTTCAACCTTGATGCAGATAGGCCCACAGAACTCTGAATCCCTTGGGAGGATTATTTCTCCCAACACAATGCCTGGTACCGTGAACACCAGCAGTTGAGCAATAGATTTCTGTGAAAATGAACACTAAAGGGAAAGAACTTGCTAAGAAACTATTGATTTGGGCAAGCCCTCTGTTGTTAGAGTCCTTCAATGCCTGTGCTCTATATAGCAAAGAACCTTGGGCCCTTTTTCGATGTTCTACTTGGTGTGTTTCCTGAACAGTGTTTCCCATGACCTGTGAATATATGAAATTTTCTAAAATCCAATTTCATAGTCCATAGCAGGTACAAGTGGGTTAACTCCGTGAGGGAACTAACTAACTCAAATTTTAATGAAGTTCCTCTATGCTTCAAGGCAGTTTCTCAACAGTGAAGAATTTAGACATTTTGGTAAGTCAGTAAGAGAGATATTTTCAACCAGCATGACTCTATTTGGCTCAGGTAAAAAAAAAAAATAATAATCCCCTATTTTTTATTGGTTTATTCCTTGGCTGGTTTGCAGGTGGGTTCCTGAAATCTGGACATATTTCCAAAACTATTCCTAATAAGCGCAGTGATATGAGATGACATGAGAAGGTATGATTTAAACCTGTACCAGCATTCATTTTACTCATGAGCTGTTGGCACATGTTTGTTGCCTGCCATCTCCTGCTGAAGGTTGCCTGTCAGTTACACATCCACCAACCCGATGATACCAAGTCTACATAATTAATCTGATTTGGTCGAAACATTCATTTTTATAAGGTATTGGGGAAAAGAAAATCACTCACACACACGCATACACACACGGAGGTTTTCCTTTCTAATGAAACAGCGTGAAAAAGCAGTCTTCTTGCCTAAAGCAATTAATCTGTGGAAGAGACTTCATATATTATACACATATTGTATATACCAGCAACCAAAATTGCTTAATATCCCTAGTACGTCCTACTTTTTGGTGCTTTGATGACTCTCTCTCTCTTTCTCTCTCTCTCCCCCACTTCTCTTTTTCTTCCCCCCCCCCCCCCCCCCCCCCGTCTTTTTTTGGTCTTGTTCCTACCCATTGCCCTTGCTATATTTTTTGTGCCAGATTTATTTTAGGAGCATGCTGTATACCCAGGTTTATGTTACTACACATTTAGCCTTTTGGCACCTATCTGCCTAGTAAATCAATAGCATTTGAAGGCAACACAGAGTGTGTTTTTTATCTTGTAAATGATCTAAAGTTAATACATATTAATAACATATTATTGCTAGTTACATTGATACCATGAACATCACACAACCCTTTATAGAAAACATGCTGTGGAGCTTTTTGTAGTACCATTTAATGAGAACTTACTCTGTGCCAGTGTACTAAATCTTTACATACATTTCCTTTTCCCTTCCACAAATCTGTGAGAAGAGAACTATTGACATATTTTATAAAATATGACTCCCAGTGCATAACTTGCCAAGTCACAGAGCTAATGAATAGTAGAGTCAGAATTTTAATGCAGGACTTTCTAATCCCAGAGTTCTCCACTCATTATGGTTGTTGAAGTAAAATAGAATGTGCCCTCTGGAATCTCATCATTTGAAAAAGAATACCTTTTTGATGATTGGGAGCCTGTTAGCTGGTTTGAGAATGTTCTAGACTAATAATCATGTTAGGCACATTATATGCGGTCAGCTACAATGAAATAGGAAATGGCTATAGTGTAGAAGATGTTTGATATCTGAGTGATGATAATAATGGATAATTGTGTGATTTCACAACTTGGCTTATGAAACCCAGGTGAGTGGGTAAGTGGATTCAGAGTCATCAAAATCACCAGGCTAGTTTATGGCCTTCCTTTCACAGTCCCCTTAGGCTGTATATTGCCCTTTAATAGCATATTTTCCCCATTATAGTTGTCCTTGAAATGCATTTCAATCACATTTACTGGTATAAATATATATGAGGAAGAGGGCAGATGCTCTTTCCTTCTCAGTTAATTCTCTTGCATCGAATAATGAATGCTATAAACTATTGTTTTAATTTATAGAGTTTGGAATAGCATTGTCTAATAGAAATATTTTTTAATGATGACAATTTTTATTTCCATTATATTTCTATGTCTGCACTGTCCAGTGTGGAAACCAATGGATACATATGGTTGTTGAGTACTTGAAATGTGGCTAGTACAACTGAGGAGTAGGCTTCTTAGTTTTAATTTTAACTAATTTAAATTAGTTAAAGCTTGTGACAGCCTTATTAGACAGCAGAGGGCTAGAATATTAGCACCAAATGGACCTTGGAGTTTCTCAATGCAATGCGCTTACTGTAGTTTAGAGGAAACTAAGCCTGGAACCCTCATCTCTAGACTCTGTCCATTGTTTCTTTCACTGAGACTTTTAAAAATTTTATATGTTTTCTTGAAAATAAAAATTTAAATTTAGGACCAGTTTGGTAGGACCTTATTTATATTTACCAAAAACATTATAACTGAAAATACATTTTGAATAAAATGTGACTTATTTGATCATATTTATATTATTTTATAAAGCACATTTTATTGGTTATGTTGTTACAGTTATCCTATTGTTTTTCTTTGTGCCCCTCTACCCGGTACCTGCCTTCCCTTTAGCATTCACCCCTTAGCTCATGTCCATGGGCCAGGCATGTGAGTTTTTTGGCTTCACCCTTTCCTTTGCTATTCTTAACAACCCCCTGTCCATTTTATTCCTACCAATTATGCTTTTTGACCTCTGTACCATTTCTCCATTTTCACTCTTCCCACTTCCTGCTGATAATCCTCCAAATGATCCTCATATATATGATTCCGTTCCAGTTCTGGTTTTGCACTTAATTTTTGTTTTTTAGATTCATTTGTTGATAGTTGTCAGTTTGTTGTGATTTTACTGTTCATAGTTTTGACCTTCTTTTTCTTAAATGTGTCCCTTTAACATTTTGTATAAGGGCTTGGTGATGATGAACTCATTTAGCTTTACCTCGTCTGAGAAGCACTTTATCTGCCCTTCCATTATGAATGGTATCTTTGCTGGATAGAGTAATCTTGGTTATAGGCCCTTGTTTTTCATCACTTTGAATACTTCTTGCCAGGCCCTTCTAACCTGCAAAGGTACTTTTGAGAAATCAGCTGATAGTCTCATAGGAACCCCTTTGTAGGTAACTCTTCTTTTCTCTTGCTGCTTTTAAGATTCTCTCTTTATCTTTAACCTTTAGCACTTTAATTATGATATAATGCATCATAATTATTTTAAATTTTACAAAATAGGTTACATATTAACATGTTTATTTATATACCAGGGTCACAGAGTTTAAAATAAAGTTTTCTCCCTATCCCTGTTTATTAGCCATTGGTTTCCCTCTGAGAGGAATGTTTCTAGTTTTCTTTGTGTATATTTTTAGACATCCAGTTAGTTTATGTGTATACAAATATGTATTATTCACTCCTGTTTTTATTTTTTAATTTTTAAAAAATTTAAATGTCCCTTTTTGAAAGAGATTTTATTATTTTTAGAGAGAGGGGAAGGGAGGAAGGAAGAAAGGGAGAGAAGCATCAATGTATCACCTGCCTCCTGCTACAGACCTGACTGGAAGCCTAGCTTGCAACATGATTTTGTGCCCTGGCTGGGAATTGACCCAGTGACCTTTAGGTTCATAGACTGGCGCTTTATCCACTGTGCCACCAGCCAGGGCTTTCACTCCTGGTTTTAAACAGTAGGGTATCATGTATACATTGCTCTGCACATTCTTTTTTATTTCTTCACTAAAATGTTTATCATTGCAGCTCTTTCCATATGAGCACACAAAGAGTTTACTCTTAGGCACTACAATTCCATTGTACAGATCAACCTTAGTTTACTTAAGTAAATGCCCATCACTAGGAGATTTAGTGTCCATTGATGTTTTCTCTTAAAAGCAAAGTTGCAGTGAATAATCTTGCATATTTATAATTTCCATGTATGCAGATATATCTGTAGACTAATTCCTAGAAATGAAGCACTATGTCAAATGGTGTGGGTGCAGTTTTAATTTTGATAAATATAAATATGTAATTTTATATTCTCACCAGCAATAACCTGTATGCCCTCATCAATCCAGTGTGCAATATTAAGCTGGTTAAATTTTATCATTATAAGTGAAAAATCTTAATGTTGTTTTAATTTGCATTTTTATTATGAATGTATCATATTTTATATACATAAGAGCCATCTATACTTTATTTTTTATGAAATGTTTATATATTTTGTCCTTTTTTTATCAGTACTTTTTGTTACTGATTTACAGGAGCTTGTCTATATTAGGTGGAAATATATATATATCACAAACAATGCAAGTATTTCCTATAGTTTGTTGTTTGTCTTTTTCACTTCATTTTTAGTAGTGTTTACTATGGAGAAATGATAAATTCTTATGTGAATAATTATGTCAATAATTTCTTTTATAGCTTCTGGTTTTGAGCCTTAATTAGAAAGAAATTCCTTATTTTGAGAGTACACAATAATTATTTTAGTTTATGTGAAATTTATCCTAAAGATGTAAAGTATGACTTGGTTTTGTCTTCTCAATGACAACCCAGTTGTCACAATATCATTTATTTAAAAAATCTACTTTTTCTCTACTTATTTGAGTGTCTACCTTTATTACATACAAAATCTTTATATTTGAATGTATATCCTACTTTATGGTCTGTTCCATGAAATATGTTTCTTCTTGCTAGTATCTTTTAATTATTTTATATGTAAGGAGTGTTTTAATGTATCATAGAACTATTCCCCCTTCATTACATATCTCTTTCACACTACTCCTCACCATTCTTACTTGTTCCTTTTTCCTTATGAAATTTAGAATCAGCTTGTCTATTTCCAAAAAGTATTCTGTTTATATTTTTATTGGGATCATGTGAAGACTGACGTAGAGATATTTAAATGGTGTTGAGTATTTTAACTTGGGCAAATGGCATGCCTTTGCATTTGCTTAAGTGTGTCTTCAGGTCCTCTGGCAATGTTTTAAGGTTTTCCCCCAATAGATCTGATGCATTTATTGCTTAGTTTATTCCCAAATCATTCTCTTTTATGTGTTTGAAAAGGAGCCTTTGCTTGAATACATGAAAGCTTGTGACTTGTGTATATTGACTTCGGACTTGACTGAATTGGCTCAGTTTTGTAATATTTTAGCAATTGATTTTCTTGTTTTCCAAGGACCCAAGTATAAATCTATAAATGGTGTTAATTTTATCTTTTACTTTTCAACTTTTATACCTTTACTTTCTTTTTCTGGCCCAATTTTGTTCAGTATTTCCTCCAGAACTAGGTAAACTGTGGCAAAAAACAAATTTTGGAATTTTATTTGTTTCTTACTTCGGTTTGGAAAAGTCCAGGCTTTGTCTTGAAACATAAGCCTAGCTTTTAGACTGAAATAGAACTCATATTTTATTAAGTGTTTTTTAAATCAAGAACCAATCTGAGTTATATCAAATGCCATTTCAACATCTATGATAATGCTTTTATGATCTCCATAAGGGTTATTAATAAATAAATTATTTTTCAATTCATAATTTCAAAAGCCTTGTTGTTTTTAAGTTTTATTCATTCTCTGCCCATTCTTGTTCACTGTTCTTTCCCGGTTCTTGTCCTGTGGAAGTATCCCAGTGGTCCCTGCTGTGAGTTCAGCAGTAAGTACTTCTCTTTCCTGAGTCAAAACAAATGTGCACATCAAAAAAGCGAAGTGTCAAAATGATAATAGCTAGAAATTCAGCCACAAAGGAATGAGTTTATTTTCGCCATTGCTATTTGTGTATATGTTTGTGTTTCTTTTTTTCAAAGGAACACACTGTTATTCTTCATATTATGCCATTGTGTTACCTTGGAATTCTCCAGTGATGGAAAAGAAAACAATGTCTAGCCATCTAAAAGTGTTAAACCTGTTGGGACACAAGTCAATCTCCTGTTCTGTGCCCAAACTTGGGAAGCCTTTTCCCTTCATACTTTGTTACCACTGAGTAAAATGTTTTATGTCACCAAGCATCCACCCTCTTCAACTGTTGATGTCCAAATTATATTTTCTATTTCCATCAGTTATAAAACAAAAACAGAAAATGTATTTGAGAAAAGGCAAAACGATTGGTACCTAAAATGTGGACATATTTAGTGAAGTAAAACATGTTCAGCTTTCTTAGCTCTGTCTACAGCTAGTCATTTACAGGTGTGCTCTGTTCACACTCATGCATGAGTAAAGCAGGGTGGCTGAGCATTTCTGTGCAGGGAACTCCTCGCCTGGGTGGGACTGTGGATCTCTGGAAATGGGGCCAAGAAGATAAGGAACCTGATATTGATCACCAGAATGGGGGGAAAATTCCCAAGGCCAATATGAAGAATGGTCTAGAATATCAGAATTGTTTTGTACAGAGGCCCCCATAAACCAAATATCCTGAGTGTCCCTGCAGGCAAAGCAAATGAGCATGTAGGAAAGGACAAATGACTGTTACAAATGGGGTAACAAATGATTTTAGAAAATATATGTGGCCTAAATTTAGTATCATGATGATGGGCAAAATGGCTTACTCCAATTTGTGATGGTCCTGTTGCAAATGCAATGTCAAGACTGCCAGTAACTTGTAGTCACAGGTTACAGCAAATACGTCAATGGATATGGTCCAGGTGCAGGCTATTTAAATAAGATAAATCATCTGTGAAGAAGGAGAAGGTCAAATGTGACATTCTCTCTTTTTTTGTCTGAAATAAAATGGAAACATTAAAATTCCTTCCAGGAAACGAAACATCAACACATTAAATAATATAGTCTCCTTTTCCTTCCTACCCAACCAAGTCTGACTGCATTCCACCTGAGCCCTGCTTTGGTCTCTTGTTTTCATTTGAGCATAATTGGGTGACTTTGTACCAAATAGGAAACCTTACTCTGACCTCATACCATTTAGTCATGCTTGGAGCTTGATCCATTATCTTCTGTCCTAGTGGCATAGAAGATTGGTTTTTCCAGTTCTCAGATGGAAAAGCATGAGAATATTCATTCGTTCATTCATTCTCTTTATCTCTCTGTCTCTCTCTCTTTTTCTCTCTGTCTCTGTCTCTCTCTCAGAAACATTTTCACTGATCTACTTTTCTAACTATTTAGGTTGGTTATATGTTTACCATGAATATCCTACCTCTGGGGCACCTGATAAGTGTGTATCACTCTGCCAAGTACTGGGCAGCACACAAATAAAGGGAGAAGGGAGAGGACTGCTGTGCAGAGCCATTGCTGAGAGTCATGCCTGCAGTTTCTGCACTGCCAGCTTCTAGATTTGATGTATCCTTTATTCTTACACTTAGTCTGGTTTAGCATTCATTCATTCATATTGTCACGTAAATTCAACGTGTATTTTGGAATGCCTACCATCACATGCGATGCATTGTGCTAAGTTACAGGAATTCAAAGACAAATTAGAAGCTTTTCTCTCAAGGAGTTGTCTTGGCGGTTGGATTTACTGTACAATGACGTTTTAAATATAATATAATGTACCTGCCTAGGATGTAGTTGGATCTCTAGAGAAGGAATGCTCAATTCTGTTGCTAAAGAAGGGGTGATTAAACAGAGTTTTGAAAGGTGAATAGCTTATCTCCCAGGAAGGCAGGGGTGGCAGGCATTCTGGGCAGACAGGGCGGATGCTTAGAAGACCATGGTACTTTGAGGGAACTCCTTCAGTTTAAGGTGGTTGGGTTTTCCAAGAGCCCAAGCTGGAGAAGTCATGGACCATCTTACACGCCATTCTAAAGAATTTGAACTTTAACTTGAAGACACTGAGGAGCCATAAAAACAATCTGTATCAATCACAGTAAGACTTTTTCTGACAAAAATATGGAAAACATATTATGAGATGGAGGCAAGGAGCTCAGTAAGCTGGCTACTTTAAGGGTACAATCTGAAGACAAAAGGCATAAACAAACCAGGAGAGTAGACTCAAAAAGAGTGCCAGCCTATGACATTGAATGATTTGTGGTTTTGATACCATTTAAGGAAAAATGGATCTTCAACAATAATAAATTCAGAGGATGCTACCATCCCTACCTTTAACTTCAGGACTCTAAAGGATTCCAGAGATACCTTCAGTGATTTTCAAAATAAGTGTTTTTCATGACCTGCAGCAGAAGATAGATCCAATGTGTACAAGAGGCAGAGGTGGACCACTGCCTCTACCCTCCTCCCCCTCCTCTTCCCACACCAGCTCTGAATTAGAGTTGCACAGTTTAAAAACCTAATTTTGTCAAACTTCCTCATGTTATTGTGGGGACACTGAGACTCACATATTGGGTGTGATTGATTTACCAAAGGACACATGATGAACTGGTAGGAAAAGAATTCCTAGGTCCCCTGGTTATTGAATAAAAGCTCGTATCAGTTTTGGTTAACTTGACTTTTTTATCTGGCTTCTCAATAAAGATGATTGTCTCATTAGATCACTTGGCATGACCAACTATTTATACATTTACTTATACCTGTCACAATTGATTTATGTAAATTTTTTGTAGACAAGCTTGTTTATAGTCTTGTGCTCATGAATTTATATAGTTGGTGCTTACTTTCTCTCTATCTCTGGATCTAAATTAATGTTCAACAAACTGACTTGATGGGATTAAATTAGTTGTACCCCATGCAGCCATTTACTTCCATTTCTAAATTCCTCGATTTTAGCTGTAAGAGTTTTAATTTAATGGAAATTAAACTCTATATACCCCAAGACTGTGGGTTGATAAGCTCTTCCAAGTCTCATTGACCATCAGGTTCTAACTACCCTTTACCCAGCCCACTCCTTCCTGTACTTTATCCTAACACATACTGCTCTCAGTGATAGTTTTCAGTTTTCTGTCTTCCTCAAAAAAACTGAGTGCTTTTTGAAGCCATGTCTTGAAACATGTCTTTTTACCCATAATGTCTAGCTCAGTGCTTGATATGGAGTAGAAACTTCAGAGAAATGTATTTAATGAGTAACTAGATATGTAGATAATGGTAAGACTTCCATCTTGTTGGTAGGACAACAAGTGTATGGGTAAATTTTCTTTTTTGGTTTGGCTTCTCATTCTGCATTGTCAGGGAGAGCTTTACCCTTTAACTATGAGAGGGCCAGCAGCGAGGTTAGGTGACAGTCCCACTGGACTGCAGATTTCATAATGGAAAATGTCTTTAACATAGAAAATTGTTTGTGTCTTAAACTAATTCACTATAAATTGTGAGTATTAACCTAGAGAGGTAGCAAACTATAAGCTGTTGTTTTCCTAAATAAACATTCAGTGGTTGAGTTTGAACACAGCAGAATACGCCTTTGCTTGCTGCCATTAAAATAACCTCTTTTATATTGAATTTCAGCTAACCTTGCAGCCAGCATCTGTCCCATTAGTTTTCATATATGGGAACAATGTGACATGGTTACTCACCAGCAACAGAGCTTCCTTTTTCATAAATCTTTGTTGGAGTGGCTGTGAGGGACAGAGTTGTGTCCTCACCATTGTTGGTTCTCTTTTCAACATTCCTCTCTGCAGTGGGGGGCGGGGGCCGCCTTTTTAGCTCCAGGTGGACACAGAAATATGTAGTGTCATTAAATGTCATATGTCTTCACATCCCTCCAGTTTTCATAGTCTGATGGGAAATTAGTTATTTTTTCTAACTCTAGTGTTGGCCTACTTCTTTTAAAGAGGGCAGTTGGCTCAAATCGGTTACTTATAAAGATGCACCGCTGGCTGGTACTTTCTGCTGATGTGGCTACTTCATCCTCTGTTTGGTTTGACACTGCATTTTGTGGAGGTGTGAACAACAGTGATTCTGAGTCAAGTTGCTAATAAGCTGATTGTGTACAGGGTACTAATCAGGGAAAAATTGAAATCTTTTATTGTTGACCTCCAGTCACTCTGCCTCTTCCCCTTCTATTGATGGCATTGTTATGATCTACACAGTTTAAATTTTCATTACAAAGGGAAAGGCTACTGTCATTTGGTGTGTGCTTGAAGGTGTATAGGGGAAAGGTTTTGTTTTCAGTTTTAAACTTCTCACAGATCGCTGCAGTAGATGTACTCTCTTGTTGAATAATCCAACACGAGGGCTTCCTATTCAATATCACTTACAGAAATAAATGTCAGTAACAGCTAATATTTAGAGTACTCATCTATCCAGTACTCTTCAAAGAGTGCGATATAAATGAATTGATTTAATGCTTTCAACACTCAGATGAAGTTAATACTCATTACAGATAAGGCCAGTTAGGCACAAAGAGGGGAAGTAACTTGCTCAGTGTTACAGAATTGGAAGTGTGGCCCACTGCGGCATGAGAGGTGGATGCTGAGTGAGCTCCCATGGTACAGTTTTCACACCTGCCCATCTCGGCAGCCAGAGCATCATGCTAAAGGGCTCAGTCAGCAGTCTTATTAGATGTAGCATCTCCTGGGACCACCCCTCATGCATGCAGTGGGCAGCTCTTGAGGCATATGATGTCTCTTACTGGCTGGGGCAATATCAGATCCTTCCCTCCATCTGGTCCCTTTGTTATATACTGTTTAGGTCTATAAAAGGTGCATAATACGTATATATGATCCTAAAACTCAAATGTTAGATGATGATAAGATTTTCCTGCCTCCCAAAAGATACCCCAGAGGTAGGAAATAGTTGTGTTTAGCCTGGAAAGAGCCTCCAAAGAAGGCTGGCTTGATGAATTAAATTTCCCAGGGTGATTTTACTTTACTTCCACCATCAGTATTTTTCTGCTACTCCTTTAAGCTTCAGTTTACTCGCCTATACATGGAGATAGTAAAACCTACCTCCAAAAGGTTATATAGTAAGTATTGAATGTTAATCATGTTTGTTGTTGTTGTTTTAAAATTTCTGTAAGCTTGGTGAGTGTATTTTTCCTTTTCCTTTCCCAAAAAAGTTTCTGGGGAAAAAAATGAGAGTGAATATTAGAAAAGGTTAAAAAGAGCAGTGCTTTTATGGATTTCCCTCTTACCTCTTTCTCTCTAGCAGCCTTTTCTTAAGGGGCCACTTTTATGTTATACTTGTGTAAACTTATTAAATTCTTGGTGCGCTAGATGCAATTCTATCAGTAGTCTCCAGGTCCACACCCAGTTAAGGAACAATCCTCCCATTAAAAGGTTCTTTTTATCCTTTTTTCTATTAACTTATTTCTCTTGAGAGTCATTGGAATGAATTCTCTTTACATTTATGGTTGCTATCTAACTGAGGGGCATTTTAGTAATAATTGTTGTCACAGTTGGGTTCACCCTAACTGTTCTAGACTTCAGTGGTTCTTAATCCTGACATTTAGGATTAGATTTTAGAAGGCAGTTACAACCCAGTTTTGAAGGAAAGAGAAAATGCTTCTTTTGAAAACCCTACATCAACAGAGATGAGTAAGGCTCGTGGGCTTAGGAAATTGGTATTTTTTTCTTTTTTTTTAAATATTTTATTTATTATTTCCAGAGAGCAGGGAAGGGAGAGCAGCAGAGAGGGAGAGAAAGATCAATGTATGGTTGCCTTTCATCTGCCTCCAGCTATAGACCTGGCTGGAGAGCTGGCTTGCAACCTGGCTGGGAATTGAACCAGCACCTTATCCACTGTGCTACCATCCAGGGCTCTGTTTTAGTTTTCTTTTTCCAGGAGAGTCACTTTGCTCTGAACTGGGACATTAGAATTTCTTTAATTGTGATCTGACCCAGTATTTTGAGGGGGTCCCTCAGGGCAAGTTGTCAGATGCTGCATTTGAATTACTTTAATATATGTGAAACCCACATTTCCTTACTGAGCCTGATACTGATGAAACAGAAAAGATAAAGACTCGAGTATACTTTTATTTTTCTTACTTCCCACAAGGCCTTCTCAGAGATGTTCATGCTTCTCTTCCTAGTTATAGCTTGGAAATTCTAAGGCAGGTCAATTCTGAAGTTACCCTAGAACTTGGTTTCATTATATAGGAACACAAGTTGAGCAGGAGAAGTCAGTAAAGTTGCTGTTTGGTTTCTTAGATGTTGTACATCCTGAAACTTAATTGACGAAATGATGAATTTCCCTTAAACTTGCATTCAGGCTAGGCAACATCAGATAGTTCATTATTAGTACTATTCTTAGTATTTATAGTTTGGTTCATTACCAGCACTCTAATTAGCATGTATTTATGTTGTGCTGGCAGAAGTTTATATTAAACTTATAATTTGAACATTCAACAAATATTTACCAATAGCTAATGTATGCAAAACATTGATAGGTACCTATTTCTTTAGACTCCAAAGAAGACTCAGATTGCAGTTTTGGACTGAAGGAGCTTACAGATTAATAGAAAAATTTTGTTTGCACATAACCATAATGTAAGATAGAGTGAAATATGTCCTAAGGGACATGCAGATAATGCTGTAGCCGTTCTGAGGAAATTAACTCGTGTCTTCCCATTATTCACTCTTACTTTCTTTACTGAAAAGAAAGAAATCAAAGACTACAAAAACTCCACACCAGTGATGTTTTACTCAGTGGGAAGAATGAATATGAAACAGTGAACAATTAGAATTGGTGAGATTGGAAAAGTTGCCTCCATTTCTTAGTGGATAGTTATTGACTGTCTATTCAATGCTTGGCTCTGTGGGTGGATATGTGGCAGCCATTTCAAAAAGTTCATTAACTAATAAGACAGGTGAACTGTATTTCATGGGGAATGAATGAACTCCTTACATTTTGTTTCTCTATATGCACCCTAGATAGATTGTTCAACCTAAGGGAAAATACTCACGGAATCTGAGATTTGGAAAAGGCCTGAGTAGTCACATTAATGGATCTTCCTTTTATTTCCTGTTTTTGGACATAAATGTATGACTTTTTACTTATCTTTATTCAATTGCATCTTGTCAGTTTCACACTAGCTTTCCAGATTTTCAAGATGACTTTTAACTTATTCCAACCAACATAGTAAATGTTCTTGCCAATGTGGGACACACTACATTTTTTACAGAGTCAAAAACAGAGTTTCTCTCCCGACAAGTTGACTATCACCTACTAATCAAGACACTTTCATTTCTTCAACAGATACATATTTACTGAGCAAATAACCATAATTGCTTTCATTTTCAGAGTTTTAGGATGAGCCGTGCAAGGTGCTTAGACTCTGGTCACACAGTGATGAATACTCCACACGTGGTTGTCATAAAGTTTATAGCCTACAACTATAGTGGGTGTGTAGTTCTTCAAGCAGCTAAGGAACACCAGTTCTTCCATTATTCAGCAATAAAAGGAGTGTCTTCTTCAAATGGATCAGATCTTTTCCTGCCTGCATTTTCTTGTTTTTCCCTGAAATAAACTCTCTTTTATTAAACTTTCTCTGGATAGCCAGAGTTTATACATTGAAAGGAGACCATATAAATATTATCAGAGCCAAAATGTCCTGTCTCTGTCCATGAAATCCCTTTAACATGCAAGCTGTGCTCATCACTTACTGATTTCTCCTGCCTGTCTTATTTCTCTCTAAAGTTAGACTTTCCATCCAAACATGGTTGAGGCATTCTACATCTTTGTGTTAACCTGCAACATGGAGCATAATGCCCTATTTAGAGAAAGTAACTAAAGCCTTTTCTGTTTTAGAACAGTGAAGATTTTGGGAAGAGTAAATAAAGGGTCAGCATTCCTTGGAAACTGTCAGGACCAGCAGATCTGAGAGTGACACTAAATTTCCCAAATACCTTGATTGTAGACACAGAAAACTTCCAGGAGCTTTTATGAAAGTTCAACCCAGAAACAATTATAAGCAGTGGAAACAATAAAATACACAGAAATGCTCTATTATAAACATGAATGGGGAAATCTCCTCGATAATTCATGAAATTGTCAAATCTGAAGAATAAAATACAAGACATTTCTCATCATTTATGTACTCTGATTTCTGGCATTCTGGAAAATAACATTTCAGAACCCTGAATATTGATTAGGCTTTTAAAAGTTTCAAAGATGTATTAGATGACTACTGCTAAAACCTCACCTGGTTTTCTGGATTACATGACAGTGCCTGACAACAATTTTTCCCTCCTGAAGGGGCCAACATTTTCACTCCCTAAACACCCATGGAATGATGATAGATTATCCTCATCATTCATGTAGGTGCTTTACCGTGTGAATCAGGTAATGTTGCCCACAAAACAAATGCACTTTCTTTAACAGATCCAGGGGCATAGTCCTTTAGTATCACTGACACATAAACCTGCTTCTTCTTCCTTTTTTTCTTTTCTTTTTTTTTTTAAAGCAGGCTCTACAGGGAAGGTGGAGAGGGAGCCAGTGATAATCTGAGTGCCCATTTCATTCCAGGCATGATGCTATGTTCTTTAGCCATACCATCTCATCCAGCCAACAGGCCCTGTGTTACCCTGAACAAACACACAACCATTTGCCTTAGATTACATAGCTAGTGAGTTGACAGAACTGGGACTCAAATATAGGGTTTTAATCCTTACATAGGCCCTCACTTCTATATGGCACAGTGGCATACCTGAATGTGTACCAGTGAGTTATATTTACATAAATCTATTTATTAAAAAATGCCAAGATTTCATGAGGAGAGAGTATCAACAATTTTCTTTGTTAGGAGAGAAGAATGAACTCATTTTAAACAACCTGTGTTAACTTCACCTGAAGTTTCCGTGATGAAACTCTCCACCCTCAATGATGGACGATGGAGCAACAACTATCCACCAGACAAATATCAAATAGTATTTTATTATTTTCTCTCCCATATCTTATTAGCCAGTGAGTTTCTTGTTCTTTCTAAGATTTCACCCTCAAGGAGACAGAGGATGCTGCATAGTTCCTGAAAGTGTCGTGGGCAGACTCATTCTTGCCATTCCCATCAGAGGATGACAGTGGGCTATTTGCTCTGTCACACTTGCCTGTGCTTTCATTACTGTATTACTGAAGCAGAGGAATGTGAATTTCTTGTTTAATAACCACTTGCCCTGTTTTCCTGCAAATAATGGTGGCCATGTTCTCTGTTTCTGAGTAATGTACTTCTCTTTGGCATACTTGTGTTTTGAATTTCTTATCTATGAGAAACCTGGCAGAGTGAAATTTTGGCTGACTATGTTTTCTAAAAACCAAACCCAGACGCTGACAAAGGTGGTAAAAAACAAATTTTATTCAGGATTATTGCAATGGGCCAAAATAGACCTCCGTATAAAACTGCCTTGGGTTCTGCCCACAGCATGGACAAGTGGGTAGGGTGAGTGTCAGTCGGTGGGAAATTGTTAGAGGTGACATCAGGGGTGAGGGAGGATTCTGGTTAAGCAAATCAAACAGGATTTTTACCCAAGGCAGGGCAAGGTGATCAGAAACCAAGGATGGTGAGTAGGGTATTTGACTGTATATAGAGGATACAGATTTCTCTTTAAACTGATTTAGCAAGATTCCTGCTGCAGTTGCCTGATGTGGCTGGACAAGGATGGGCACCATGGTCAAGGTCTAGGGGACTTAGAGGAGCCTGACTGGTTTGGTCAGGGAGGGAGTCTTATCACTAATCCCTCTTGCTTTCTGTCTCCCCTCCCTTCTTAGCCAGGACTCCACAAGAATTTATTTCAGTGCTTCCTCTTCAGTTGTTGCTGGGCTGATATCCCAGCCTAAGTCTCCAAATTACTTCCCTCTCCTCCCTGGTAGTCAGTCTTCCTCCAGCTTTGTTACTAAAGGTTTTAAAAGAGAGTCTGTACTTTTTGTTACCCTTTTCCTTTTTCCTTGTCCTCCTTTTCACCACTTTTCACCTGTCTATTGTACTCAACTGAAATTGCTTTTTCAGGGACCAGCAGGCAACCCCTAGTCATAAGATCTGACTGTGACCTCTTATTTTCCAGTGTTTGCTGTTGCAGACACCTGTTCCTTCAGGGTTCTCCTCACCAGGCTCCAGGGTACTTGACCAACTTGTGAGTGTAATGCTCAGTGCTACATGATATATGAGTGGAAATGAAATGCTTCAAAAATGAAATGATTGCCAGTTTCATTGAGAGGTAGGTTATTAGACTGTGTAGGTGCAAGTTCTCAGAATGAGTAAGCTCAGTCTTTAATCACATGCCATGTTGACAAAGAAGAACGGATGTGCCAAAACCTTCAACCCCTACTGCTAATTAGAAGCCCATTCTCCCTTATTTTTAACCTGTGAAATGATTTTAGTAAATGCATGATAGTGTCTTCCTAGCAGCCTTAGTAGCAGAAGGAAATATTTAAGTATCTGTCTTTGGGAAAATATCTGTGGTTATTATGAGTAAAAGTTGTACATCATTTCTTAAAAGAATTTTGTGGGTATTCCATGTATGGTAAAAGACAATACACCCTGAACCATTTGAAATTTATTTAAAATTTTTTTCAATTCTTCCTTTCTATTCTTTGGCTATAATCAGAAGTGTCAACTTTAGAAATGCAGTGAAAGACATATGTTTTATTATTAACATTGTTTTATTTGACAAGCACATTGTAAAAATGCAGAAGAAAGGCTGATATTAACTGCAATAAATGTATCAGATGAATTTTGTGCCTGCTGTGCCAAGCACGACAAGTCTATGAAGCTATGAGACTGCAAGGAACAAACCACATTAACACTCACTTCATTTCATTATTGTTATAGCTTCTGGGTCCATTATTATCTTGTGCTTCCTTCTCAGCAGAGTCTGAGGTACACCCACTTTTTCTGAAGGCTGTTATTTCTATCATAGTGCAATCCACATCAAATGATCACCTTACGTGTCACATCAAAACGCATTTATAGAGCATTGGTTGCTTGGAAGGGGCATATAACTAACGTAGAAATTATTAAAGATATTTGGCAACTGAAGAGCTATAATGATGCCTTAAGTTATAATTTTTTTTACAATTGCTTTATTATTGTATTCTTTGATAGTTATGGTTTTCACATAACTATCAAAGAATACAACAGCCACTATTGAACAAGGTGAGAAATATCTGTGAGATCATGAGAGCCCTGAGGAGGAAAATGCCAGTGCATGTGCATTGTACTACTAAATCAAAATGGTTCCCTTCCATTGTGTGAACTTCTTGGGTTCTTGTTTCATCTCTCAGCAAATGAAGATGCTACTTACCTTTAATCTGCCCTTTTGTAACATTTTCTTAGTTCTTCAAAGTCAGATGGAACCTGGAAATCGAACTTTAGCTCTATGGCACATTTTTTCTCCTTGTCCATTCCCCCATAATGTGTGGTTTTGGATCTAAATTTAGACTGTAGGCCTGCTTAGTTTTTTTTCCAGATCAATAGCTATAAACGGGAACAACACCCCCTCTAGCAAAACTGTGTCCAGGAAAGCACAGTATCTAGTTACCTTTCAGGATTATTTGGAAGATGCGGATAGCCATGTCCTGGCAGGGAAATAAATAGAACAGAGTGGATCTCAGTTTGTTCACAATGGAAAGAACACTGGATAAGAGGGGAGCTTTGATAGAGAGGGTTGTGAAGGGGAGAGAGCAGAGTCAAAGGCATTCCCCTAGTGACTTTGTGATATAGGCTCAAAAGAGGAACTGTTACGATGGGTCAATTTTACGTTCTGTTAATGCTGCTGTGACAATGTCGGGGTTCAGGTTCAAGATGTGTACTATGAGGTGAACTGCGCTGCTTATCACTATGATAACACTCATCATGCTGAATTCATCATAAGAACAGATTAAAGTAACAGAGCACTTTTGTGAGCAAAATAGTCCTCTGGAGCAGAATTAGATCATGAAAAGGTTGTGTTGTAGGCATTTAGTCATGAAAAATATAAATCATTGCTGTGAATGATTGCTATGAATCAGTTTTCAGACCTATTAGATGTGTCATTTAACCAGGGAACACATGCCTTTTATTTTTCATCATGGAAAGCAATGGCCATATGTTCAATAGTTATTGAATTGTGACTGACAGGTGTGCTGTCAATAATAATGATGATGACAATAATAATATCTTCAGCATCTACTCTCTCTCTGGAAATAAGGACAAAGGAGAAACAATGATAATTTGGTGCATTTGAATTATGTAAAAACACAGTCTAGGTCATTTAGAGCAGAGATAATTTTCAATAGCCAGTTATACTTTTTCCCCCTCCTTTATTCAGATAATTGTCTCAGTGTTCCATTTTACCCTACCTACATTAACCATATAAGATTTCAACTCACTTTACCTTCTAGCATATTTGTGGAGAGTCCTTAGAAAGTTTCAAAAAATGCTTTCACATATTGTATTACTTGACCCTCATAACAACTGTTTTGAGTAGGTAGGAGAGAAACATTGTTTTCTGTTTAAAAAGCTGAGATTCAGAGAGATAAAGGGACCATTTCTACACTGCAAAAAGAAAGAAATTCGTTCAATTTTTGTCTGATAAAGTTAGAAACCTAGTGATCTTAAAATAACCATTCTAATATAGTGTTACATATGCATTATTGTCCATGGAGAACATATCATGTCTGAAGGTCAAGGGAAGGAAGAGAAAGACACAGATTGATATAATAAAGGCTGTGCCACTGAAAGAACAAAATCATTCATCAGTTAGTGTCTAGAACATGCTTCTCCTTTTTAGTCCAACACCTCAATGTTGATTACCATGCCTATTTTGAGGGAAGACTAGTGATCCATTCAAAAAACATGTCTTGTTGGTGTGACCTAGGTGGGTTTGCATGATTAATATCATGTCCTCCTTATGCTGACAAGAGGATGCACATAGTTTGGTAGTGGAAGTTTATCCCTATTTAGAACCCAACCAATTGTATATAGTTTTTTTAAAAAAGAAAAAAATCCAGACTACAAAAGAACAAAATTTCACTCTGATTGTTTCAGGAAAGTTTGCTTTCCGCTTAGTGACTATGGCAACTTTGCCACTGCTGTGATGCAAGCAGCAAAAATTAGTCTTTCGTGAATCTGCAGAGGGGATGGCAGATAGGAGACACAGGCAGGGCCCAGCTTTCAGAAAAACCTGAAATGGGAAGTGGGAAACTCATAGGCCACTTTCTTCCCTCTTCCCTCAATGGACAAAATCTTATTCCAAATTGGGTTTGCAAAAAAGTCCTAGACCCACAATGACCTTTTGTGAGTCTATAACTTGATGGGGTATTTTGTTCTCTTCTGCTATTAAATTGGTAATCATTTCATGTGATAGATTTCACCTTCCAGATTTCTGAAAGGAAAATCTGACAAGTCATCCTGCCATTTGAGGATATGAGCCAGGATGACAGCAGTTTGTCACTGGGCTTGGCATTTCCAACGCTGAGTCAAGTCCACGTGATTGGCATGCGTAATGTCATACTGGAATTGTGTTTCGTTCTTGCTTGATTTAGGGTGTAAACAACCTTAATACTGTGTTTGGAGGAATAGAAAACCTTGGGAATGTTTTTAAAGAAAGGATTTAAAAAGGCAAATGTATGTTCTGATTTACAACAGGAAGAAAATACTTCTTTTTCCCATGAGGTACTTCTGAGACATTAACCATAAGCCGTCACATGTGTGTAGAAAGAAAAGTTGTGAGTGAGGGGTAAGAAAATGTTTTAATTTAGTTTTACACATATATATTCTTAAGCCAGATAAAATGTCCCATGATTTATTTCAATATGTAAAACTTAGGTATGGTGATTATTGCTGCAAAGGAAGGGAAGTTATGAAAATATTCTATCTGATAGTGTCACATTCTGTATAGCGTGGTACCACATTGTGACAGACTAACATTTCAGCCTTTATTTTCCAATATTTGTACTTATTCTTGTAAACTATTTGCTCTGAGACGGAAACTCATTGGTTTTGAACTTAACTTGATTTGGTCAACGAAATGCTATACCTTAACACATGCTTTAGCCCTACCATGACTTTTTAATGCCTTTTCCATTTAATTTGGCTTTGGAAATGGATTTGCCCTTTAAAAAAAACATCAGCATTTAAAGTAATTTTAGTTGCTTTTTGTCTGTGCAGTTAACTGAATTTGCTCCCTAAGAGAACAACTTCAGATATGCAACCTTTATAAGTATGTGAAAACGTCTGTGTGTCAGCTAGAAATATCGCTCTAATAACTAATGGTAAATGTGGCCTTGAGCTGGGCTGAAAGTCAACTTTATCACCCAGATCTGCAGTCACTGTTGGGGAAGAGGACCACACACACCCTCCTGAGCCACATTGGCTGTAGAGTTGTGTGTTACATCTGCTCCTTTGCCTTTTTTCCCGTCACCTGCCTGCTTATCTTCTCTCAGGTAGTTGTTATCAGCTCCAGCCATGGACATGAGGGTAGAAGTTAGGTATGCAGGGTTTAAAAGTAGGGTTCCAGGATTCACTGGTCCTTCAGTGAGGGTTCCATCTTCTCACTCATTCTTGTTCTATGAATATGCTGATAAATCCATTTATAGCGCTCATTGTCTCTGGTCCATATAACAACAGAGATTACACTGAAGTATATATTAAAAAATAACAAAGCAGATATGTGAGAGTTTTGATTTCTCAAAAACTGAAAGTGCTGAACATTCTCATAGCTATTACATTAATTAGTTGAAAAATAATTAGTTCAAGTCTCTGCCTTCAATTTTCAATTTATAGAGTGAGACCAGTAGTCTTCCAAGTTTCTCTGGAAAGTAGCAAAAAGTTTTATTGGGTGAAGGAGAAGAATCATCACAATCATCTATAAAATTTTCATGTTTAATGTCACTTGCCAAGATATATGTCTCATCAAGTCATAGCCCCTACCAGCCCTGACCTTTGAGCATCCCTATATCTGTATTCTAGTGTTAATGATAGACATGTCACAGTTTTCAGTCCTTCAGGGGCAACAGGATGGTATGAAAGTTTAGATCCAAGAGAGACAATGAAAACACCTGTGAGTTTTTCATATGAAATGAACCAATTACACTTGCAGCCTGGCGTTACTTGGAAATAACAGGCTCTTTACCTGCTTGCCTGTGTACCAACTCTCAGAAAACCCTCCCTCTCTATTTCCTTTCTTAGCTGATTAACCCAACATTCAGGTCTTGTGTCCCATCTTCTGAAAAGCCTTCTAAACATTTTTCCCCGTCCTCTTTGCCATTCTTTCTCCTGTAGAAAAGGTTAGATATGATACTGGGTCCCTTAATAGCTTTAAGGATGGGCCCATGTCAGAGTCACCAGCAGTCTGTATTCTAATAAACTTGTCTCAATTTGTAATTGGATTATAAATATCTTGAGGGCAGTATCTTCATCTTTTATCTTTGCATTTCCAGTTGTCAACATACATTGAGTAAATGCCTGGTTGGTGTGGCTCAGTGGATAGGTGCTGGCCTGTGAGCCCAGAGGTCACTGATAAAATTCCCCAGTCAGGGCACATGACCAGGTTGCAAGCCAGGTCTCCACCCAGGTCCTTAGCTAGAGGCAAGTGAAAGGCAACCATACATTGATATCCCTGTCTTTCTCCCTGTCCCTGCCCTTCTCTCTGAAAATAATGAATAAAATCTTCAAAAAAATATGTTGAGTAGATGTATTCTAAATCTAAACATGAGTTATACAAGGCTATGTGGACATAAGCATAAATAATCATTTAGTTTGTCATGACTATGATATTATTTTCTTTATGACTTCAATCTACAGTTGAGGACATGGAAAATCAAAGGGTATGTTCACTTGTGTTCATTGATTGCTCATATATTATTCCTGTACTAATTCATGTAACACATTGCATTGACCATCCATATGTGCCAGTACTGTGCTAGCCACTGGGTATAAAATGCTGAGGAATACAACTAGACATAGTCCTGCTCTCCTGGAGTTTCTAGCTCAGTGCGGCAGAGAAACAGTAAGACAGTCATCTCAAGAGACATGTACTCCTCACTGAGCCAAATAGGAATGAAAGAGACAGTTGACATGGGGATTTGACCTAACTGCAGGAGTCAGGAAGCCCCTCCAGGAAGAAGTGATATTTACCCTGAAATCTAAAGAAGCAGCAGAAGTAGTCAGGCACAGATTGGGAGAGGAGTTTGCTCATTCAGGGTGTAGGTGAGGATTTGAGGCTGGAGGGCATACGAAGTGTTCAAGACACTGAAGGGAGGCAGGTGCAGACTCAGAAGAATGGGTCAATCAAGGCGGGAGGGACATAGAGTGAGAATGAGAGGTGGCCAGGGGTCCTGTGCCATTTAAAAGGTTTAACTTGTTAGGAGTACTGAGATGTTTGGATCCATCCTGGAGGTGGCTTGATGACATGGGCATCCTGAGGGCATGCTGCAGCGTAGAGGAGGGACGAGGGAGGATGCAGTGAATGACGGATGGGCCAACTGGGAAGAATGTGCTCAACCACCTGCAGAAGAGAAGCCCAAAGGTCATTTCATCCTTTCTGGCTTTCTCACTAATGCTATGCAGACCTCCACCTTAGCAGCAAAGCCTTGATCTACCTGCACTTCTTCTGAGTTCAGCTTTAGGTTTTCTCATTTCTTAGATAAGTGAACGGAGGCTCATGGATCCTCCTTGCATGTGGTCAAAGAGTTTTCAGTTTTCTGAGATCCCAGTGACTTTTAGTACCACTGCTGACCTTGAGGAGTCTGTGACATGGTCCATGGCGGATTTGGACATCGTCCAGACAGGTGACCTTGTTGGAAGAGACTCAGGATTGATTGAATTTGAGTCAGCAGTTGAGGCCACTGACTAATCTGAGAGTCCATGATGCCAGCACTAGACACCCCTTGGAGGGAAGCTGCCACATGTTATCTCTGGATAGATCTGAAGGGAAACAGGTGCTGTTTCTCTCTGCTAACTGGGCCCCCTCAGGAAGCACACCCCTGGCCAAGAAGGTCCAGTGTGTCAGACAGAATAGGTGCACCTCTGCAGAGCAGGGCCTTTACCGCCCGCAAAAAACTAGGAAAAATAGTTGTTTAAAGTTCCAGCAGAAGAGTAATATTAATAGCAAGATACATATCTTGGTGGAAGAAATTTGAGTTTTTTCCAGACTTTTATTTATTTTTCCATTCTTCTTGCCCTTTATTTTTATTGTTGACACTGATACAGATGTTGCCCTGTCCTCACCCCGCTTTGCCCCACTCCATCCATCCCCCACCCCTTTCCTTCCCTCTGGCCATTACTACACTGTTGTCTGTATCTATAAATTATGCATGTACGTTCTTTGGCTAATCCTTTCACCTTTCATCAACCCTACTCCCCACCACAGCTGTCGCTCTGTTCACTTTGGATGACTATTTACATATTAGGATTCCATCTTTTTTTTTTTTTTTTAATCAATGTATGGCTGTCTTTCACCTGCCTCCAGCTACAGACATGGCTGGAGACCTGGCTTGCAACCTGGTTATGTGCCCTGGCTGGGGAATTGAACCAGTGACCTTTGGGTTCGCAGGCAGGTGCCTTACAGGATTCCATCTTTAATGTTATGGGTGATGGGAGCTCTACTCCTCTGAAGGGGCTTATCAGAAGGGACAGGCTTGGCCTCAGTTTTCCTTCATAGCCCTTGTCCTAGCCTTTCTCCTGCTCAGAGACTCCTTCCTGCCTCCTGACTGCTTTTCTCCAAAACTGACCTCCTTCCTTCCAGGTTCTTTTAGGACCACCTGGCTGCTCCTCTAGGTCAGTCTCTCTCAGGACCATGACTCGCAAGATTTTTGGAGAAATTGCTGTTTGCCACCTTCTTCAGATTTCCAACAGCAGATGGGAAGAGAGGGAGGCAAGATGTTGCCCATCTGTGGGGATTATACAGACTCAATGTTATCTGAATTGAAAAATGAAGGAAATTATTAAAGTTTAGGGAGCAAGAGCATTCCAGGGAGCAAAAGAACCAGAAGGCAGGTCTTTATTAATGTTTTTACTAGTAAGTATTATTTGGGGAGGAAGAAAAGGGTGACAATATTTTTGGCTTTCACTGGTTCATTTGGGCAAAGAAAGGGACATGAAAATAAGGATGGTTAGGAGCCCACATCCTGTTTATAATATGTTTTCCTCTCACAATGGAAGTTGAACATTCTTATATAATACACTACAAATGCAAGTTTATTAGAGGATTTATTTTGCATATTTTATGAACATAGCGTAATTTCTTGTATGGTGTTAATATAATTCTTGGTTCTTTTCTCTGTAACATCTGAAAATCTCGTGGTGCTCTTATCTCTAGAGGGGAGCAAACTCCATAAAATATAGTACTATCTATGCACACATAGGAGAGTAGCTTTTAAAATATTAGTATATTCCATTTTCAGTGGAAAGTGATTTCTAAAGTATAGGGTAAGTGAATTTTTATGTTCTATCTTTAGTTTTTAAAGTGTCTAGGTAATGCATTTTAGGTAGGCACTGTTCCTAAACTTAGAAAAGCAATCATTCAATCGTACAGTAATTTTAAGTTTTCAATAGCAATTTTAGGATGTCAGGTTTTAGATGTTTGGTTTTAACTTGTCTGAGCAGCCCTTTAAATTCTGTCCCAGTGTTATGTGAATGAACTTAGCCTTTTTCCCACTCCTTTTTTTCTTCTTCATTGGAAACCAATACTGAGAACTCCATCATTTTATAAAAAAAAACATGTTTCCTGCTCTGTTTCCTTTTATCCAACTCAGAACTGCCTGGGGGGAAAAGATTGCTTCCTTTCTGAATGTGATAAGCCACAAAATGGAAAGTGTACGCATGAACATTTGTGCCTCTGTCCTATTAACCTTGGGAAGAGGTGACAAGAATGTGTGAATAATATTTAACTGTTCTTTTTCTTCTTCTCCTTGTCCTCCTTCTCTTTCTGCTCTCCCTCCTCCCCCTCCATTTCCTTCCCATTATTACCATCATCATCAATATCAAGTTAGGTTAAAGGTTTTACCTAACAAAATAACTTCCTTCATTTGTACATTTCAAACTGTAAAAAAAAAAGTTCCTTCAAAACAGTTTGTTCTGCTGAAATCCTTTGTTATATTTTTGTTACTCTGGTTTCAATTTTAGTGATTTCTGTATCTGTCATGAGTAGGTTAATCTCTGATATATTTATAGAAAGCCAGGTGATGTTATTGTATAATTTCTTTATACTTCTTTGGAAAATAAAATCTCTAATGGCTGTGATTCATATCTTTGAATTAGGAATGTTCAAATTTCATCAAATATTAGACTTTAGAAAAATATCCATCATAACTTAGAAGGTGAAATTGGCACAATATGCTGATTCTTGTTCACTTAAGGGAATGATACTTTTTAATTTTTGGCTTAGAAATATGTTTGACTATTCAAGGATAAATACCAAATTTTCAGTCCTAATCCAGGAATTAGGAGGCCGGTGTATGTGTGTATTTGATAGCCACATATTGAAATATATATGTCACTGAAGGTATATATAAAAGAAAATTTGATCAACTCTATTGGGCCAGCTGTTCTTGAACTCTCTAAATATGGTTGGTTTAAAATATGGACTAGAATGATTGTTTGCTAATGGTCTTATTCTTTCAAGGTCAGGATGGCATGGTGCTAGGGGTGGTGGTCTATTGTACCAGCAAAACAGTTTCTTGTGGGCCTGGGCGGCCTGTAGTCCACCATCTCAGAAACACACACATGCACGCACATGCACACACACACACACACACACATAGCCACATACACATGCACACAGTTTTTAACTTAGCCTTAGAGACTGAAGGTAGAACAACTGCCAGGAACTCCCAGGGCACCTGGTTTTATTTGGTTTTATATCAAAAGTCAATAAAGAGGTGTGAAGTCATCTGCTCAGGGAAATATCCCTAGGGAAATGAGTAATGAAAACGGCAGAGCAACTACCCCAAATGGATAGTTTTACCAAAACTGATAAGTCATCCATTTGACCAGATAAAGCAAGCAGGCTCAGCTCTGATCAGACAGCAATTCACAAATCATTACCCTCAGTCCAATGGGTCTCTGCAATTATCAAGACCTGCATTACTTGGTGAATTGATTGTCTTATTGCCACACACAAATGTATAATCAGGGCAATCCTCATCCAGGCTGTGTAAACTCTTTGTGACCCTATTATTATGATTTATGTTTTTGATCTTTGAAATCAGTCATCTTTTTCATCACTCTGAAGCCACATCTCTTTCACCACCCTCACTTCCCATCACACCAGCTAACCTTCCGTAATCTCTTATCATGCACTGTTTGTTACCTCATTAAATCCTTCTATGACATGGGTATTATTATATACATTATACATGTAAGGGAATCAAGATTTAGAGGGATTATGTTAGTTGCTTAAGGTCACACAGATAATTACTAGTAAAAGCAGAACCAACTCAGGTCTGGATAATTCCATGATCTGCACTTAGTTGGAATAATGTGTAATACCACTAAAATAATCAGCTCTAAAATAAATGCCCATTCACAGGTATTTGTGAGTCTCTACAGAGCGTAGGGAAACTTCCATACAGTGGGAAAACTTGACTTTTTAATGTTATATGATGATTGTCATAAAGCCATTATCAACTCCAGCTAAATTAGATTAAAGTAATGAGAGCAAATATGCAGCCTTGATGATAATGCTGTGATGTAGGTTAATGTTGCGTTAATGGTGGGTCAGCCTTGGATGTTAGAGGTTATCCTAAAGGCACACACTGAATGAAAAGTCTGCATTTGACATACTAATCTTTTTCCATCAGACATAAATGTCCTTCTCTGCCCAGCAGCAAGGCAGGTCGAGGCTGATGAGTCCATGGAGACTATGAGTTCTATGTACGTAGACTCACTTCATGGACCTTAGTTTGTAGGTACCCATTGAAGCTGTCATCTCCACAATGCAGACCCATGGACACCCATTTCTAGGTGTGGAGCTTTCTCTGATGTGGCCTCTCAGTTCCTCACTAGCATGCCACGCTGTGAACTGGAGGTAAGAGTGGCATGTACGTTGAGTGGATTGACAAAGTAGCTTAAGACCCCAGGCAATCTGTTGTATTAAGTTGAAAAGAAGGAGAGAATTTTCTTTAAGTTGCTGAAAAAAAGCAAGGAATTATGTTGTTGTTGTTGGCCTTTCTTTAGTTTCCCATCATTCTGTCTTAACTTTTCTTTAAATTCGGACTTAACTCTTTCAACAAAGCTTTTCTTAAGGCAAGGCTTTGTTACCTACTGCGCACTCTCTTTGGGAAGAAAAGTCTGGGTCCCATGAAACTCCTGCCTTGTTTTTGTCCTTCAGGATAATTTCTTCTCTGTGTTAAATTTGAACTTTAGGTGCATAAGAAATTACCTGAAACACTTATGATTTTGACTAAGTTTGAAAACATCGATCTAAAAGTTCAAGCATTTATGAAGGGACAGGATTCTCAAATTGTCAAAGCATGGCACCAAACCCATCCAGGAGGCATTGAGATCTAAATGCATTTAAGGGTGCATTGAGCATGTACCTTCACTGGAAAGAAAAGAGCAGGAGTGACCTTATTGCATTCATGTTCCCTTACAGAATCTATAAGTGAGAATAAATGTCCAAGTATCTCTATAAGCAATAATACAATCAAGAACAATTAACCAGGGAGTTTCAGCATTTAGCTGCTATAAATTTCTAAGGAAACTGTGGGTTGACAAAGTAGCTTAAGACCCCAGGCAATCTGTTGTATTACGTTGAAAAGAAGAAGAGATTTTTCTTTAAGTTGCTGAAAAAAAGCAAGGAATTATGTTGTTGTTGCTGGCCTTTCCTTAGTTTCCATGAATGAAAGAGGATGTTTCAGAAGGGAAACTGAAGCCTGTTTGCAAAAGCAAGCTACGGGAACAGGGTTGGGAAGATCATGGGGAAGTGAAATACGTAGGATTTAGTCAGATGCTAAATTGATTCTAATTATATTCAGGGACAGGTTACAGTCATGAGAAGGTAAGGAACCCAATTATGAGATAGTCTTGATAATGAGATGGCCCAATAAAATATGAAAATAGAAAGATAAAAAAGGAATGCTTCTACATAAATTCTGGGTGAGTTTAAAAATGAGAGTCTAAGATAAAAACTTAGAAGGAAAGGTCCCAAAATAAACTTGATGAGGTATGCTGATGTTAAGGGAAAATGAAAGTCTCATTTTGTGTAACCGGCTCTTTCTCTGATTTTAGCCATTTCCTAAGTGCTTCTAGATTATAGAATTTTCATTACTGAAGAAGAAGTTTTATAAAGAAGTGAAAGTAATATAAAACCAATCATATATCTTTGGTTGGATTGTTCCTTTTCTCTCATTTTATTTCTTAAAAACTATTATTCGGAGTCATTTGAAAGTAAAGCTGGAGAGTTTTTCATTTGTTTTTATCTTTGTTAAGGTTAGTAGTTTGCTTGTTGAAAACCCACGTTGTGGTTTATCTGACCTTTTACTAAGAATCTTAGGTACACCTTGTGTGGGAAGGGCTCCTCAAGTCTGTTCCTGTAGAAACAATGTTTGACTCAGGGCTTGAATTCCACATCTCCTGTGTGATGCCCAGTAGTGACAGAGAATTAAAATGAAAGGCAATTCTTTGTCCGAGGATGATGGTTTGGGAATTGTCAAAAAAGGGGTGCTGGGTAGTAACAGATATTAGTTTCCTTCCTAGTGTTCCTAGCTCCATGTTCTCCTTTTCCTTTCATTAGGAAAGTCAAATATCCCTTGGAGTTCTGGGGTGCAGTAGATGGTAGAGAAGGCTCAACCCCAACTCTGCCTGGCTGTTTCAGGGCTGAGAGAGACTCCCAAGAAGAAGCCACAGAGTCCAGTGCCCTGCATAGTCCAGGTTTCCCAGGCAAGTCCACCATGCAAGAGGATCTCTTTACGCTGCATGAAACTTGGCTCAGTACGCTCTGATTCAGGACTTCTCATTTCCTTTGAGCATGTCACTCCCCTGCGTGATGCCTTCGCAGGAGGGCAAGGAGGTCTCAAGGGTGAGCCTCTGAATGTCAGCATTTTGTGTCTCCTAATCCTGAAATTTCACTAAGAAATTGTGGTTCTTATGTAAACAAGCAAACAAAAAACCCAAACAACGCACAACAAAAGCAGCTACCAAACAGAAACTCTTCCCAGCTCTTAGTAATCTTTCCCCTTCCACACAAATCCAATTTTTCTTATAAAAGTACTTTATGAAAGCCCAGAAATAAATTTGATACCTATTCCTGTTGGCCCAGGACACACCATGATTAATATTTTTCCTCTGTGAAAAATGAGCCTCTCTGACTGTGAACAGCTTTGCTACCAATAAGAGCCTTTTAAAAAGGGAGAGAAATGTGGGTACAAGAGGATAATGCAACTTTATTTAATTGGTCCTTTTGTGCAGCATTACTGAGGGACACATTGCCCAAAGTTCATCACTGAGCATCAGAGCCACTGAGACTCAGAGTGCCCAGCAGATGCCCTTTGTTCGCCTTGACATCAGGTCCAGATTGAAGCCTGTGAAATATCACCAGCGTTGTAGGTCCCCACTCAACCACTCTAAGTAGTGATGCTTGAAGAAATTCTTGGATGCAGTGGGAATGGGGAGTGAACTTTTTAATTACATGCCCATTGGTCTCCATCACCAGGAACTAAATTAATGGGAAATGTATTCAAGAGGTTTATTATGCATTTTCTTATTTAAGAAAGGACTCTTTTTTTCCCACAACCCATTTACTTTTGTGCTTCATCCCTTTTCCCTTTCATACTGAAATACCCTCTTTCTTGTTCAAATGACATCAGAACATTCAGTAGGCTGAGCACCCTGAGGAAGTCTAACAATTACTTGCTTATGGCAGACGTGTTTCAAGACTAGGTCCAGAGTACATAAGACTTTCTCATGTTTCAGCCATTTTCCCGGTGATGCCTGTTAGTGTTCAATATCGCCCAAAGAGTTATTGTGAAATATAAGAAAACACAAATTATTTTATGTTCCATTTGATGAGAAGCAATGAGAAAAAGTAAAAAGCTGTAAGTGTGGTTTAATAAACCACATTTTATCTGCACTTGAAAAATCAGCCAGTTAAGAGACAGAGAGGCTGGCTGAGTGAGAATGGTCGGGAAGGCTTCATGGATCAGCTCAATTTATTCAGTGTTTAGTATAAGGATAAAATATTGAAACAGAAATACCATGTTCATCCTGGTAATAACTAACTAATATCGAGGTATTTTGTATTCAGCCATGCTAAATAAGCACTATGTAAATGGTTCTGTATTATCACTGGGTTATAATAATAAAGCAAAGTGAACACTTCTCACTGGTTGTGTATTTGCACCTAACTGTATGAAAGTATTTAAGGGAGGTCATTCATTATTCCGTAACCCAATGCCAGGCCTTTGAGTTCCCCTGCTTTCCTGTAATCAAGTAAAGGCATGTTTCATAAAAATATTATACATGATTTTGAATTTCCAGAGCTGATTAAGCAATAATAGCTTTTCTAATTAATTAATTAGAAGTTAATTAATTATACTACATTTCAGAACCAGAAACTTCAGGCTCAACATCTCGGGTAAATTAAGGTTTAGCAAAAAACGATAGCTATAGTTCACCTCAATTATAAATACATCGCAAATATTTACACTAGCGGCAGGAAGGACATTTTGCTAATCGTAAAAGTTGAATCATCTTGTTTAATTGGATTATACCTGTGTTTCTGGCACAATTTTCATTCTATGAAAGAAACACAAGACTCCTCATGTTTTGTGTTGTTATAAATCCAGGTGAGCAAATATGTCCTTGGGGTCTCATTCAGGGTTTTAACTAGCCTGATATTTATTTAACAAAGACATGTGATAAATTAAGGACTTCATAGTCCATTGTCATATTCAGTCTTTATGTTAATGCTGAAATTTAAAGTGATGGATGAGCTACATTTAATCTGCATATCTTGCCTTTTGAGACATCAGGAGATTAGATGTGTAGTGTTTCATAGCACAAATGTCTTTTTATTGATTTTTCTAAAGTGTATCCCACGTTTCAGCAAGCAAGTGACTCATTGGGAAGCAAAGAGGGAAATCCTTTGTGATGAATCAGATGTCATTCTGAGACACAGGGCACCTTACACTTTTTTCTACCTTTAAAGTCCTTGTTGCCCTTTTAAATCAATACTGAGCAAACAGTGAAAAAAATCAACACACACAAAAGCGACAGGGTATCTCAGAGTTTTAGTTGTTTTTGTAATTGCCAGCAACAAGAAGTTGGCCATTGGCCAGTGTTCTCCTAAAGGATGCCCTTGAGGAGAGAAGTGGACCCGGAACTCTTGTTTATCTGTTTTCTGGAGAGCCTTGTGCGTGGGGAGCATGCCTATCTCTGGGCCTCCAGCAGCTGAGCCTCCACCTCTACCCAGATCCCCCTGCTTTCAGCACTGAAATGTGCCACAGCAGCACCTCTGCCAAGAGACAGGTCTGGGTCTCTGCCCCAGCTGTGCCCACATTTTTAAAAACATTTTTACATGCTTTTGAGTTTTCCAGGAAGACAGCTCAGGTAAATCAATAATATTTTATATTATTTTATTCAGAGATGCTGAATGTTCAACATTTTAGAATATGGCATGGCCAAAGGCAACGCTGTTTGTGACATTTGGCTTCAGAATACAAAACAAGCAAGAAAAACAAAAGAAAAAAATAAATGAGCCTACATCAAACTAAAAAGCTTTTACACAGCAAAGGAAACCATGGACAAAATAAAAAGACAACCACTGAATGGGAGAACATATTTGCTGATATATCTGGTTAGGGGATAATATCCAAAATTTATAAAAAACTTATAAAACAACAAAACAAACAATCCAATTAAAAACTGGGTAAGGGACCTGAATAGACAATTCTCCAAAGAGGATATACAAGTGGCTGATAGAGGAATGAAAAGATGCTCAAGATCATTGTCATTAATCATCAGAGAAATATAAATTAAAATCACAATAAGATACTACCTCACACCTGTCAGAATGGTTATCATCAATTAATCAACAAACAAGTATTGGTGAGGATGTAAAGAAAGGGGAACACTTTTACACTGTTGGTGGGAATGCAGATTGGTGCAGCTGCTGTGGAAAGCAGTATGGAGCTACCTCAAAAAATTAAAAATGGAACTGTCTTATGACCCACTTCTGGGAATTTATTCCAAGAATCCTGAAACATTAATTCAAAAGAATATGTGCACCCCTATAGTCATTGTAACATTACTTACAGTAGCCAAGATTCTAAAGTAACCCAAGTGGCCATGCAATAGATGAGTGGATAAAACAACTATGGGACATTTACACAGTAGAATGCCATTCACCTGTAAAAATGATTTTGCCCTTTGCAACAGCATGGATGGATGTGGCGAACATTATGCTAGTGAAATAAGCCAGTCAGGGAAAGACAAATACCATATGACTTCAGTCATATATGAACTCTAATGAATAAACTGAAATAACAACTAAAGCAGAGACAGGCTCATGGATAGAGAGCAGGCTGACAGCTCTGGGTGTGGGTTTAGGGATTGGAGGGATTGAGCAAAAACGGAAAAGGACTCAAGGGAATGGACAACAGTGTGGTAATTGCAGGGGGAGGGGAACGGGTGCAGATAGAAGAGGATATGAGGGGGATAAATGGTAATAGAAAAAGTATAATAAAAGAATACAAAGCAGATTGTCAATCTGCATGTAAGATGTAGCTGTTTAATTTCCATGATCATAAATGATGGGTAAAATCATCCAAGTACTTGGTTGTCCCCTCCACCCCACCATGAGAACATTTAAGTTCTACTTAGCAAATTTCTACTGCACAAGGCATTGTTATCAACTAGTCAACATTAGATCCTCATACCTTATTCATTTTATAATTGAAAGTCTGTACCCTTTACCAACCCATTTTCCCCACCACCCAGTGCTTGACAACCACTTGTTTACTCTGTTCCTATGAGTTCAACTTTTTTAGATTCCACATAAAAGTGATACCATCCAGTACTTTCCTTTCTGTCTGGCTTATTGCACTTACCATAATGCCCCCCAGGTTCATTCATGTTGTTTCATTCATGAAGAAAATGAAAGGATTTTCTTCTTTCAAAAGGCTGGCCAATAGTCTATTGAGGTATGTTGTATTGTATATAACATATTCTAACTATTGAGGTATATTGTATTGTGTACACCTGCTCACATTTAGGTTGTTTCCTTATCTTGGATATCCTGTATAATGGTGTTACGAACATAGAACAGCTATCTCTTTAAGATAATTATTTTGTTTATATGCAAATGTATATGCTTTATATATGTACTCAGAAGTGGGACTGCTAGATCATATGGTAGGTCTATTTTTAATTTCTTGAGAAACCTCCCTAATGTTTTCTATAGTGGCTGTACCAGTTTACTTTTTCAGCAGTGTTCAAGATTCCCCTTTCCTCCCCATCCTTTCCAGCATCTGTTATCCCTGTCTTTTTTATACTAGATATCCTAATAATTATGAGGTGATACTTCATTGCATTTCCTTGATGACTGGTGATTTTGAGCACCTTTTCATGTACTTGTTGAGCACTTGTATGTCTTCTTGGGAGCTATATCTATTGAGATCTTCTGTCCATTTTACAATTGGGTTAGTCGTGTGTGTGTGTATGTTTTTTATTGAATTGTATGAATTCCTTGCATATTTTGGATATTAACCTTTTATCTGATATGTAGTTGGCAATAGTTTTTCCCATTCCATAGGTTACTTTTTCACTGATGGTTTTCTTTGTTGTGTGGAAGCTTTTTAGTTGGATGTAATTCCACTTGTTTGTTTTTGATTTTGCTGCCTGTGTTTTTTGATGCCAAATCCTAAAAGTCATTTGCAAGGCTGATATCAAGGACCTTTACCCTTAGCTTCCTTCTTGAAGTTGTATGGTTCTCAGGTCTTATGTTTAAGTCTTTAATCTATTCTGAATTGACTTTTAGGGTATGGTGTAAGATATGGGTCCAGTTGTTTTGTGTCCTAACACATGATCTAGCCTGGAGAATGTTTCATTACCATTTGAGAAGAATGGTATGGTTGAATGAAATGTTCTGTATGTCTTTAAGGACCACTTTGTCTAACATTAGTTTATGTCCAGTGTTCCCTTATTGGTTATCTGTTTGAATGATTTATTCATTGTTGAACATGTAGTATTGTAGTTCCCTGATATTATTGTATTGCTGTATATTTCTCCCTTTAGATTTGTCAATATTTGCTTTAAATATGTAGGTGCTCTAATGTTAGAAGCATAAATATTTACAGTTGTTATATCCCCTTGATTACCTTTGTTACATCTCCTAATGTTGTTTCTTATGTGTTTATATATGAAGTACATAGAATTTTGAGTTAATATTTCTTAACATATTTGTATATTTAAAGAATTATTTTCTAAATTATTTATCTAGGTAGATGATAGTAGTATACATTTTAATTCATAGACTATGTAACCTATTTAACTTATGCTATGAAAGTCATATTAAAAACCTCTATTACTAAAATAAGAGGTTGGATCTGATCAGGCTAAAAAGCCTTGAAGTAGAGATCAGTTTACCCATGGTGACTTATCGCACCTCTATCACAATTATAATTATGTGTCAGTGTATTAGTTATCTATTTTTCCAACAGTTGTCACAATCTTGGTAGCTTAAAACAGCAAACACTTTTACCATCTCACAGTTTCTATGAGTCAGGAGTTTGGGTTCTGCTCAGTTGGGTCCTATGCAAAGGCATCGGCTGAAACTTCAGTCTAATCTGTAAATGCTTAAGGAAGGATGTGCTCCCTGCCTGATGTGTTTATTGTCAAAATTCAGTTGCTCGATATCTGTTGGTATAAGCACTGCAGTTTGTTTCCGGTTGTTGGTTAAAAGCTGCCCTTGCTTCCCTTCCCTGTGGGCCTCTGCAATATGGCCACTTCTTCACTTAAGTCACCAAGAGAGGCCATCTCTAAGCAAGATGGACATTATCATCTTATGTAAAGTAATCATGGGAGTAGCATCTCATCACCTTCCTGTATTCTACTGGTGGGAATCAAGTTACAGAGCCCACTCACTCAAGGGGAAGGGACTACACAAGGGCATGACTACCAGGAAATGAAGACCATGGTGGGCAGGGGATTTTACACTTTCAAGTCTGTTCACCACAGCCAGCTTTCAGTAGTAGTGTGTGTGTGGAGGGGGGAGGATAAATTCTTGAGATCACAGTGGTGGCTAGTACTTTTATGGTATTTATTTTAATGAAGAAGGCCATTATTCTCAGAGAAAAGGGAGACTAGGCTACTAAAACAAGTTCTGTTCATTTAAGTTTCTTACACTACAAAGTCCCTGCTAATTAAACATACATTTATCTGATAAGAAATAGCTAGTTTCTGTAGAGATAGAATGCAGTGATATGGGAGCAGGCTACCTATATTTCATGCAGCTGAGGCCCAAGTTAGTTCTCAGGTCATTCAGGATTTAAACCAAAGTTAAATCTGAAGAAGGGAAAAAGCATTTTAAGAGCTCAAATTGTTCTTTATATGACTTTTGAATAAGTTGTTGCTGCATACTGGTGGTTGTTTTAGAGGGAAAGAGGCAGTGTATCAGTTATTACACATTTTCCATCTGCCTTCATGAAGCTGTCAGTAGATGCTAGACACTTTTTCTTCATGGTGGGGTGTGTCCTTTCCTTAAAAAGGGGAGAGTAATATATGTGGGAAGGAAATGGGTTTTAAAATCATACAACAATGGATTAAAATTGTAAATCAACTCATCAAGTGAGTGATCTGATTTTACAATGATACTGCCTGATCCTTTATTTCATCTGGTGAAAAAAGGAGGCTAATATCTCAGAGGATTTTTATGAAGTGTTTATGATACTCTGTATATAAAACAGCCAATACACGGGGTTCTTAATGAATGTTAAATCCCTTTTCTCTTATTCCTAAAACCATTACAAATTAGCTATAAAGATGTTGATATGCAATATCCTCCACAATATTAAACAACAGTGATAAATAAATATTTAAACAATCATTTGGAACAAAATCTTGGGTTATGAATCCTTTTTAAAATAAGATCTTACAATTATTGTTAGAGTTTCCTTATTGTTATTTTACTATGGCTAATACATACTAATTACACAAAAGACATGAATAAATCAAAGGATTATTTCTGCTTAACTGTGTAAATAATATACTCTCTGAAAATATATGAATATATGTATATACTCATATATATTAGATGGGAATGAATGCATTGATTTTTCACTAATCTAGTTTATTAAGTCACAAAATTTATGTTGTTGTGGGAATGGGGGATGAAGAGTAGGGTCCCACAACCACTTGTCAACATAGAAGCCAACTTATTTATTTTTCAATATTCATTCATTCATTCATTCAACAAGTTTCTATTCCAGGCTCTAAGTACTTGAAAAATAGTTATCTATTAGGTGTGCAATGAATCCAGATAATAAATTTACATCAGAGAAATTGAGTTGTTTCACAAGTCTTCTTTTTATTGAAGAACAAGCATAGTGGCCCAATTAAGTAATTTTATTCATTTAGAATTCAGGTAATAATTTACATTTCTTTCTTTTCAGTAGTAGTGTCTACTGAAATGAGTTCATGTGAAATGAAACGTTCTTAAATCCTGTTGTTTAGTTGGTTGAAGGGCATCAAAAATAGTTATTACTTAACATCTCTATTGTTTTAAAATTCCCATTTTCAGTGACAGATTCTCTGATATAAAAAAAATTGTAGTCATCACAAAAAAAAAGTCTTCCTTATCTTTATTTCCATGTTTAAATTTTTTTTGATAGATTGGAATTTGAGTAGAATTCTGGCACTTCTATGATTCTGTAATTTCATTGTTTGAAACAGATGTTTTCTCACAGTAATATCTAATATGTACAAAGTCTGTTGGGAAAAAGGCCAGCCATTGTTAATATAACGAGAATGGTTTGTGTGACATTGATGTAACCTGGCAACCAAGGAGAGTGGATTGGAATGTGCATGTGTGAACAATGATGACTTCGCTGTACTAGTCAGTGAGGGTGGTAGACACAGTTGAGTGAGCATGCGTATCGTGTGGCAATCACATTCAAAATGACTGAGTAGAGCAATGAATCTGCATCAAATTTTGCATTAAGCTTAAACATTCCTACATGGAAACGATTCAGATGATTCAGAAGGCTGCAGCTATGGGCAACTGGAGATTGGCAGCTTCATCACAGCAGCATGCCCACCCACGAATCATATCTTGCGCAGAAGTTTTTGTGAAACATCAAATCTCTCAGGTGACTCGGTCCCCCTACAATCCAGATTTGGCACCCTGCAATTTCTGGCTTTTCCCAAAACTAAACTCACCTTTGAAAAGGAAGAGATATCAGACTGTTGGTGAGAGTCAGGAAAATACAATGGGTTAGCTGATGGCAATTGGGAGAGCTGTGTGAGGTTCCAAGGTGCCTACTTAGAAGGGGACCTTAGGTCCTATGTACAATTTAAAAAAAAAGATTTAATTGATTGTTTTTAGAGAAAAGGGTAGGGAGGGAGGAAGAAAGGAAGAGAAACATCAATGTATGGTTGCCTTTCACCTGTCTCCAGCTGAGGACCTGGCTGGAGACCTGGCTTGCAACCTGGTTATGTGCCCTGGTTGGGGAACTGAATTAGTGACCTTTGGGTTCAAAGGCTGGTGCCTTATCCACTGTGCCACCAGCCAGGGCTACAATGTCTTTTGTATCTTCTTCAATAAATGCCTCTATTTCTAATATTACATGGCTGGATACCTTCTGGACATACTTCCTATACCTTTGTTTTCTTCATTGGTTTATAGCCCCCTAGAGAGCAGATCTGTTTCTGCATGTTATAGTTGACTAGTAAATGTTTCTATAGTTACTATTTAGATATTCGAAAATAAATAGGCTCCCAACCATTTTCTGTTATGTGAATAATGTTTACATTTAAAAGGTAATAACATGTTATCATAGTTTTTGTTCTTTGACATACTAAAAATGCTTTACTGAAAATTTCTAGGGTATCATATATGACATGAATATTTACTTATTTTGAGGCCCTGTGTATAATAGCTCTGGTATTTTGATATACTTAGGCCCCTTGAGAGAGTAATACATACATAATGGAAACCAGAACTCAGAGAAATCATGGAAGACCTCTTTAGGAATATATGTGGTAATGATATCTCTTGAAATTTCCTAACTGAAGGTCAATAACTACTCCTAAAATGATAGCAAAAGCAGGCTCAAGAGGATGAGGTTCACGTGGCAGTGCAACCAGCTCTTGGAACTGAGCCCCCCACTTTTGGGATTCAGCTCAAGCATCAATTCTCATGAAAGTTTCTCCCACCTGTGAGTCAGTGTGACCACGCCCTTCTTCCTGCAGCCCTTTCTGCTGATCGTAGGTTATCAGCTATTTACATGTGAAATGTACATGAAACCTGAACACACAGCATTTTTCATAACTTCTGTTTATGGATTAGTATTTAAATCACTGTAATTTCTTAGGAAATATGTGGATCAAACATTAAATTTACTCTGTATTGTTTGCATTTGGAGTAACGCAGAAGATATTTCTTCTTATGTTGTCTTGGGAAAGTAGATGACACTGAAGAGTCCCAAGAAGAGATAGGAGAACTGAAGGTGTGGCAGGAAGCGCTAAAAGAGTAAATACAGCATGGGGGACTAAAAGGGATTTTACAAAGTAATTTTAGAGTGTTTCTGGCTCTGTGAGGATGTGTATCAGTTTTATAACCCCACGTTAAGAGGATATAAGAGTCTGTCAGTGATCTGGTCTCATGTAAATAAAGAACAAATAAAGAGAAATCAGGTGTTTCTCTTTAGAATGTGTAGTCAGTTACTGAATTTAATGCTACCAATGGGTATAGACTCATGCTGCACAGTAAGGTTTTGACAGGGCCTGAGTAATTACCAGATCAGAATTGGATATCTCATACTATAAAATTATGCATTTTAAGTAAGCGAATTTAAGGTAATTGGCTCTTAAAATATTTTTGGATGTCTCAGAGGAAACAGTTGTGGGAGTAAGTGCAGTAAATGAATGCTGACTGCAGAACACAATAGTAGAAGCAGTCAGAAGTGTAATGAGGTAAGGTCCTGTTATTTGTAAATTCTTTTTTTTTTTTTCCTTCAATGTATGGTTGCCTTTCACCTGCCTCCAGCTATGGACCTGGCTGGAGCCCTGGCTTACAACCTAGTAATGTTGCCGTGGCTGGGAATCGAACCAGGGACCTTTGGGTTTGCAGGCTGGCACCTTATCCACTGTGCCACCAGCCAGCGCCTTATTTGTAAATTCTGTTTGGCTACAGAAAAAGTAGTTGTGTAGAAAGCATTTAGAACCCTTATTGGTGGAACAGAGGCCCACCACCCAAGTCAAGTTTAACTGGGGCTGATTCTGTTTTAAACAGAATTGACTAATAAACTCCTGCCAGGAATTGTTTGTCTATGCAAATAAAATGGCCCTAATTCATTATGAGACAGAAAAAATATATACATTCAAATAGGTAAAGCTAGAGGTCTTGAGAACCAGCAAGAGACAGTTTTCCAATCAACATCCATAGTCATGTTGTTCAGCAGATAAACCTGATACACTTAGGATGTCCTGGGTCTTCTCCAGGTCCCGGGAAAATTGAGTCGTTCTCTGCAGCTCTTTTTCAAAATACAATGCTTAGAATAAATACAGGATGCATATTTTAGATATGCCCCTGTGATACTCAATGTTCTTGAATTATTCAAGGTGAGAAAACAGGGTTAATGGAGTAAAACTAGGAAAAAAGTCATACCCACCAAATAATTGGGGGAGTTTAAGAGGGAAAATATAACAGTAGGGGCATACATATGTACTGAGAAATTTTATCATTATGGGGACATACAAGAAAGAAACATAAAAAGTTGTTTTGGTTAGTAAATATTATTCTTGCTTGGAACATGAGTAAGAATTAGTGACTGACTAAATGCATGTTAAAGAGGGCACAATAGTTAAAGTATATTCCTCAGGAAGGAAGGACATTAAAAATTTATCCCTCTATTTATCAATTCTTTGCATCCAGAGTTAATTGAACAGCTGTGTTAACCTGAATTTAGCACCACTTGGTGACAACTGAAAATGATAGTGTGAAAGTATGATTTCAAGTTCCTTTTTCTGGTAGAAACAATGGTCATATTGAAGAAAATAAAAAATTACTCATAGTTCTATTAACAGATATAATCAACATTAATGTTTTAGAATACTTTCTCACAGATTTATTGCTTTGACTAATTATATGTAGATATCAATCTCTTTATAAAGATGATATATAACTACTTTATATCTTTGTGTGATGAAATAAATACATGTTCAGGTTTTGAAAAAAGGAGGAAATTGCAATAAAAGTATAAAGAAGAATGAAAACAAGCTTGGAAAAATGAGTTGGAAAATTAGTTCCAGCCATAAAGAAAATAAATTCCTTTCGTTTTATAGTATATGTATTTTTCTATTACCACTTAGTCCCCTTTCCCCTCTCCCTCCCTGAATCACCACACTATTGTCCATGTTCATGAATCCTTCTTCCTTTTTGCTCAGTCTCTCCGCCCCTTAACCCTCCTTAATCATCCACCTGCTCTCCATCTATGAGTCTGTACCTAGTTTGTTTGTTAGTTCAGTTTATTTATGATATGCCACATATGAGTGAAATCATATGGCATTTGTCTTTCTATGACTGGTTTATTTCACTTAGCATAATATTTTCCAGGTCAATCCATACTGTTGCAAAGGGTAAAATTTTTCTTTTTTCTTTCTTTTTTACAGCCAAGTATTATTCCATTGTGTAAATATTCTATAGTTGTTTTATTCACTCATCTACTAATTGACACTTGCTGTGCATCCTTAATTTGGAGATTGTAAATAACACTGCAATGCACAAAGGGGTGCTTATGTTCTTTTGAGTTAGTATTTTGGGTTCCTTTGGATGTGCTATTCCCAGATGTGGGACACTGGTTCAAAAGGCAGTTGTATTTTTAATTTTTTGAGGTATCTCCATATTGCTTTCCACAGTGGCTGAACCAGACTGCATTCCCACCAATAATGCAAAGGGTTTCCCTTTCTCCACATCCTTGCCTGCCCTTGTTTGTTGATTTATTGGTAATAGCCATTTATTGATAATATATCATTGTGGTTTTAATCTGCCTTTCTCTGATGATTAGTGACATTGAGCATATTTTCATATGCCTATTGGCTATCTGTATGTCATCTCTGGATCAGTGTCTATTCAGGTCCTTTGCCCGTTTTTAATTGGATTATTTGTCTTGTTGGCATTGTTTTATACATTTTTAAAAAAGATTTTATTTATTATTTTTTAGAGAGAGGGGAAGGGAGAGAGGCAGAGAGAGAGAGAGAGAGAGAGCACGAGCGAGACATCAATGTATGGTTGCCTTTCACCTGCCTTCAGCTATGGACCTGGCCGGAGACCTGGCTTGCAACCTGGTTATGTGCCCTGGCTGGGGAATTGAACCAGCAACACTTGGGTTTGCAGGCGGCACCTTATCCACTGTGCCACCAGCCAGGGCCCCACTATGCCACCAGCCAGGGCCTATACATTTTTTATACATTTTAATATTAACCCCTTATCAACTGTGATGGCAAGTATGCTCTCCCATTCTGTGGGTTGTCTGTATATTTTGCAGATGTTTTACTATACTGTGCAAAAACTTTTTGGTTTGATGTAGTCCCACTTGTTTGTTTTTCTTTTGTTTCCCTTGCCTGGGGAGCTATATCCAAATTGTTGATATTAGCAAAGTCTGAGATTTTGCTGCCTATGTTTTCTTCTAGGATTTTTATGGTTTGGGGTCAAACATTCAATCCATTTTGAATTTATTTTTGTGTGTGGTATAAGAAGGGGTTCTAGTTTTATTTTTCTGCATGTATCTGTCCAATTTTCCCTAAAGTATTTATTTAGTAAACTATCTTTAGCTCATTGTATGCACTTGCCTCCTTTATTAAATAGTAATTGACTATAAAGGTGGGGGTTATTTCTGAGCTCACTATTCTGTTCCATTGATCTATGATCTGTATGTCTATTTTATGCCAGTATTATGCTGTTTTGATTACTATGGCCTTATAGCATAGTTTTGTATTAGGTAGTGTGATTCCTCTGACTTTGTTCTTCTTTCTTAGGATCACTTTTGCTGTGCAGGGTCATCTGTAGTTCCATATAAAGTTTTGAAATATTTGTTCTAGTTCTGTGAAATATGTCATTGGAATCTTGATAGGAATTGTGTTGAATCTGTATATTGCTTTGGGAAGACTTTTTAATGATGTTTTTAATGATGTTTATTTTTCCTATCCATGGACATGGTATTTATTTACACTTACTTGTACCACCTTCAGTTTCTTTCATTAGTGTCTTACAATCCTCTGAGTACAGATGCTTTCAAACAAATGAAAATGAGAACACAATAATCCAAAATCTGTGGGACACAGGGAAAATAATCCTAAGAGGGAAATTCATACCATTACAGAAAAAGCTAAAAAAATGATTTAACTTTACACTTAATGGAACTTGAAAAATAACAACAGACAGACCCTAAAGTGAGTAGAAGGAAATAAAGATCATAGTATAAATGAATAAAACAGTCTAAAAAATAATACAAAAGATCAATAAATCCAAGAGTTTGTTCTTTGAAAAGATAAACAAGATTGAAAAACCCTTAAGACTTATCAAGAAAAAAAGAGACAGAACCCAAATAAATAAAATTAGAAATGAAACAGGAGGAATAAAAACTTACATTGGATTAAAATGCTGTGAACAATTATATGCCAATAAGCTGAACAACCTGGACACAATGGATAATTTCCTGGAAACATACAATTTTCCAAAACTAAATCAGGAAGAATCAGAGAATCTGAATAGGTAGATGATCACACTAATGAAATTGAAGCAGTAATCACAAAACCTCCAACAAAAAAAGCACTGGACCAGATGGCTTCACAGGTAAATTTTCCAAACACCTTTCCTTAAACTAGTCTAAAAATTCAAGAGGAAAAAGGCTCCCAAATTCATTCTATGAAACTAGCATTATCCTAATTCCAAAACCAGGTAAAGACACTACAATAAAGGAAATTTTAGGTCAATAATCATCCCTGATGAACATAGCCACTAAAATTCTCAACAAAATATTAGCAAATTAAATACAGCAATGTATCAAAAAGATCATACACCTGATCAGGTGGGGTTTATTCCAGGAATGCAAGGTTGGTACAACATTTGCTAATCAATAAATGTGATATACCACATAAACAAAATGAAGGATAAAACCACATGATTATATCAAAGATGCAGAAAAATAATTTGATAAAATCTACCACTCACTTATGATAAAATCTCTCAGCAAAGTGGAAATAGAGGGAACATACCTAAACATAATAAAGGCCATTTGACAAACCCATTGCCGGCATCATACTCAATGGGCAAAAACTACAAGCATTCTCCTTAAGATCAGGAACAAGACAGGGATGTCTACTTTCATCTCTTTTATTCAACATAGTACTGGAATTCCTAGCCATAGCAATTAGATAAGAAGAAGTAATAAAAGACATCCAATTGGAAAGAAAGAAGTAAGACCATATTTGTTTGCAGAAGACATGATACTATACATAGAGAGTCCCAGAGATTCCACCAAGAAACTATTAGAACTGATAAATGAATTCAGCAAGTAGCAGGATACAAAATTAATATCCAGAAATGATGTTGCATTTTTATATGCCAATAATGAACTAACAGAAAGGGAAATTAAGAGAACAACCCCATTCACATTTGTTTCAAAAAGAATAAAATACCAAGGAGTAAACTTAACCAAGGATGTAAAATACTCCTTTGAATGTGTGTAGTCCACAACTGAGTTGGAATTGATTTTATAAGAGACACATGGATTTTGTGTGGGAAAAGCATTATTAAAATACAGTTGATGTTTTTCTTTTTCTTTTTGACTAGGTATAGAAATGATTTGAATGTATACTTTGGATCACAGATCTCTGGGCTTTGGAGAAACAACACAATGAGAAAATTATCTCCAAGCTTTTGGCTTTTCCTATCTGGAAGAGGATTGTTAACAATAAGCAATAAACCCAGGCTGCCTTTGGCTTTCTTTTCATCAAAGATTTCATGGAGCTATTACCTTGGCCCAGTGAATGACAAACACAGTTCCTGGCTTTATCATTCTCTCCAGTGATTCCTTTTCTGTCATATTAATTACTCAGGGGACACAGAGATAGGTTTTCTTGGAGTTAGATCAGCTTAGAAAAGAAAACTTAATCAGTGAACAGAATTCTTTGGTATATTCTCTGTAATATACCAAACTCTTAAACTCTTGTTTATTAGTTTTGCCCTGTTTCTGTTATAGAAAAGGCTGCAAATTAGCACGTGGGCATGAGATAGCAGTTTCCCTGTGATATAGCCCAACAGTTTGTGAGATAAGATTTAATAAGGATAACTATACAGAAGGGGAAAGAAAGCCTGATCTAATGCATCAAGATCATTTAAATTTTCAGCTGTCATTATTTGGCTTTTGTTCCCCATCTCTCTGACACTGTTTTCAAGGTGGCGTGAATATGCTTATAATGAAGATTATTGACTTGTTTGGTTAAAGCTGCTCTAGTCTTGAGTTTGCCTCCTAACAACACTGATAGAGAGGACCACTCCATAGGTGCTAGTGAAAAGGAGACAGAGCTGTTTGAGAGGAAACAAAGAAGGATGCATAGAACTTGGAGCTGTCCCAAGATGGAACTTTAGAATGATTCAAGCCTTAGCAAATATGATCTATGAGAAGTTAGGGCTTTAAAACCATTTTGCCTGAGGAAAGATGGCTGTGAGGGTGTTTAATGACAAGCATCAAATACATGAGAGATCATTGTATAGAGGATGCTGACCAGCTGCTCCGCATCCCTATTGGGGATAGAAGTAGATTTAAATTACAGTGGATGGGATTTAGATTAGATAAAGGAAGTGTGTTCTGATAGTCAGAGTTGTTAAATGTTAGAATATGTTTTCCATGAAGGTTATACAGTTTTCCGTTGAAATTATTTAAAAATTATTTTAGTTATTTGTGTTTAGATATTAAAGACCAATGAATGAATGAACACCCGCACGCACACATGCGCGCACACACACACACACACACACACATTTTATCCTCACCCGAGAATATATTTATTGATTTTAGAAAGAGGGGGAAGGAGAGCAACAGGGAGGGAGAGAGACAGAGAGAGAGAAAGAAAAACATCAATGTGAGAGAGAAACATGGATTGATTATTTCCCGTGTGTGCAATCTAGATTATGTGCCCTGATTGGGAACTGAACCCACAACCTTTTGGTGTATGGAATGATCGTGCAACCAACTGAGCCACCTGGCCAGGGCTATATGTTACATATGTAATGTGACTATGTTATGGATAATATTTATATTGTATCTTTGTGCCTTTCCATTATTCAGAAAATCACAATCAGTGCCTGTGAGATCCTGTTCTACATGGTTTTAAGTATGTGGACACTCTTCCAAACTATTGGCTGATGTTGCCAATGTTTCACCCTTATGCCAATACTGAAAGCTGTCACAGTTTTGCAAAAGAAAAGGTAAACCTTCTTCCTTTACCTTCTGAATTAGTACAGTGATGAAGTTTTTTTTTGTCATTGTTGCTGTGGACTGAAGAGGATGTCAGGCCCTCTGTGTGCTCTGGGAAAGCAGCAAAGTCTCTCACAGCCCTGACAAGGTTTTGAGGCTCCCAGGATTTTGCGTTGCCTCTCTTGAATAGGCCAGTGTGTATATTTTTTTCTTTAGGTTTTCTCCTTAAACAGCAAAGCAGACTATCTACCAAGCTTTCAGATATTTGCAGCTTGCCAGTGGATAAATCTCCCAAATCTGTTTTTGTTCCATGAAGAACAAAACAACCAGTAGCAATAATCTCTAATAAGATACCTTTGATAGAAAGTCATTAGAAACTCTAGGGTTTTTTTTTTTTTTGCAGCAGATTTTATATAGCTTCATCATTAATAAATCTGTTATCAGCATTATATGTCTCTTTCCCTCAGTTGATAAGTATCTTTAGACTAACACATTCATATGTGTTTGTGATGAAAAACATTAAAATATGAATAGCATATATGAGAAAATGCTGAGGCTCTATACTTGCACAAAAGGGACTCATAAATATTGGTTTATCAGGGTGAAATAGTTTATACCACTCCATTTTATGTCACAGGGAAAGCCTAGTCATGCACTAAATCATTGTCATAACAAGATGCTGTAATCAGATATTAATGTTCAAAATAAAATGTCTCATTTTAAATATCTATCTTCATTTTACAATAGAAAATAATACTGAAAAGAATCTGCAGGTGATTCAATCATCTCATTTTAAACAGGAAGTCTAGGCCTTGACCAGTGATATCATTTTCCAAATTGTTAAAAATCCAGTGGTTTTTCTTATTCTAAATTGATTAGAAATTTCTATTTATTGTATATATATGAAGGGCTATTTTGTTCTAAAATTATTTTAAAGATATATTTTTTTGTAAGCAAACCTTGTAAACAGACATCTTCATTTAAAAACAAATGAAAAGAGCTTTCAAGCGCAAGTTTGTGGACTGAACTAAACATGCATCTAACTCATCCTTCCCAAATTCTGTTTGAAGTTGCAGTAAAGACAGATAAAAGCAGGAGAGGCCTACTCCTGAGAGTTTTATCTGATAGAACTGGAAGAGCCTTCAGGGTGGAGCTCAGTTGGTCTTGGAGTTCATTCAGGTCAGCAGGTACAGAGAACAGTTTAGGTAAAAAGCAGAAATTGAGATTATTGGCCACAAGTCTGAAGAAGTTGAGGGTTACCATCTCTAATCCTACACATGTAACTAGTTGCAGCATCCATCCACTCTAGTAAAGCAGGAGAACTCTTCAAAGGAATTCAAGCAATCTGAAAGTGTGGGGGCCACTATGAACCCCACCAAATCCTAATTCTGGTAGTTGGAGAGGCTCTAATTGGTCTCTGTGTTTCAAGTGCAGAGCAAAGTGCATTATGGAGAAATATATCAGGGAAGCGGGTCAATTCATGCCAACAATTTATATCAATCAATGTAATCATTTATAAAAAGGACTTAACAATAAAAACCAGCAGTTTAAAACACAAAAACAAAAGGGAGGAAAAAAAAAGTTATTGTAGGAAAGTGTTTCTCGATTCCCGCACCATTGTCATTTGGGGCTGGATTTTTGTTGTTGTAGAGGGTGTCTAGTACGTGGTAGTATATTTAGCAGCATCCTGGGACTCTACCCAGTAGATTTTTAGTAGGAAGTAACACCCTCCTCTCTACCTACTGTGAATGACAGTGTGTCAATATCTGGACAAAGATACTGCCAAACCCACTGGGGAACATAAAGGTACTTTAGAGAAAAGATATTTTAAAGCTATCTATTAGTGTCCTCAGAGGGATGGGTCATTATAATTTCTAAAGCAAGAATTTTCTGATATGGAAAATGGCGACATCAAGGTACATGAAATAATTTATGGAATTTAAATATATAATCAACAATATTTTAAAAAGGACTATAAGAATTTCAAGGAAGCCTCCCAGAAAAAAAAGGAAAAGGGGTGTAAAATAAGAGAAAACTAAAGAGACAGAATCAATATATAAAACCCAAGGCCCTGGCTGGTAGCACAGTGGATAAGGCACCAGCCTGTAAACCCAAAGGTTGCTGGTTCGATTCCCCAGCCAGGGCACATGACCAGGTTGCAAGCCAGGTCTCCAGCCAGGTCCCCAGCTGGGGGTAGGTGAAAGGCAATCATACATTGATGTTTCTCTCCCTCTCTGCCTCTCTCCCTTCCTCTCCCTCTGGAAATAATAAATAAAATATATTTTAAAATACATTATAAATAAATAAAACCCAATGTTTACCCAGTAAGTTTCAAGACCAGAGAGGGGCAAAATGAAAACTGAGGTGAAATAATCATCACATTTCCTAGAGTTGAAAAAAGAGACATGTCTTCAGAACAAAAGGGCCAAACTGAAGCTGAACACAGTGAACTTTAGGACACATGGGAATAAAATTTTAAAACACCAAGACTAAATAGAAGATTCCAAAGGTTTTGAAAAAGAAAAACATAGATATTCTATCAGAGAAATAAACATCATTGGGAACTTTTCAATCAATATCTTAAAATGCCAGGAGAGAGTGGGACCATGCCTTCAAAGTTCTGACCACAAGCAAACCTAACATTATGTTTATAAATCCAGGAACTGTGAGAACCAAATAAAGACATTATTGTGGTATGGAGAGATTCAGAAAATTTATATTCCACATTTTCTTCCTGGAAAAAAAAAACCCACCACCAACAAACAACAATAAAAAATCACTTTATTTTACCCCAAGACAAATGTCACACTCTTGGGCTATAATTAAACTAGACATGCAAGGAAAATTATTTCCAGAATGACAGGGGGTGGTAAGCACTGGTACTGGTTAATGATGTCATGAGGAAACTGGATGATACTTGCATGATGATACAAACTGATAGGAACTGGGAGGAAGAGGGGTTACAGAGGCAAAGAAGGGTTTCTGACAGAATCATAAAACAAAAGTGGTCCAAAGTGACTCTATTGTGATATACTTTTAGAGTTGGCAGATTGAATTTGTTTCATCCTTTAAAAAAGAGGATGAATAAGAACAAGGCATGAAAAACTAGAGGCCAGGGGCATGCAGAGTAATGCTAGCTCCTCTTGTGTGGGGTAGCTGCGGTTGATTTGGCTCCAAACTTCTAGCAACCCTGTGGTGAGTGATGTCCCTTGATGTCCTGCCCTGCTCAGCTATTACAGACTCAGACCTATGACTTCTTTTAGGGAGTCAGTCGTCTCTTATTTGGTCTTTCTCTCTTCCTGTTGCCTTCTATTTTTCCCTGCATTATTTTTTTCCCCCTGCATTATTGTCTTTTCCAAAGAACTCTGTCATGACATGATGTGCCCAAATAGGACAGCTTCAGTTTTGTCCATTTTACCTCCAGAAATGTTTCAGCTTAATTTCCTCTAGGACCCACTGAGTCATGTTGCTCGTGGTTCATGTTATCTGTAGAGCTCTTCTTCAATGCTGTATTTCAACTGAATCATGTTTTTCCCTATCAGCCTTCCTTACTGTCCAATGTTCACACCTCTACATAGAATTAGAAATACGAGGGTGTGTATGATCTTAGCCTTGGTCTCTGACAACAACACATCTTTGTTTTTGCTGATCTTTACTAATTCTTCCATTGATGTGCTTCTGGTTTTAGTCTTCTTGATTTCTTGGCTACAGTCTTCATTTCAATTAGAATCAAGATAAGTTAAATCTTTAATAATTTCAATGTCTTCATTGTCAGTGAACATGCAATCTGGGTATGTGCCCTGACTAGGAATCAAACTCTCAACCTTTAGGACCATGGGCCAACACTCCAGCCAACTGAGCCATACAGGCCAGGATATGTGTTTTTCTTTCTAGTCATGATTTTAGTCTTCTTGATGTTCAAATGCAGTCCTGTGTTGGCGCAATCACCAGATACTTATGAAATGTAAGCACCTGTCTGGTCTTCCTTTTCTTGTTCTTAGAATAATAATTTGCCACAGATGTCATTTCTTTGTGACACAAGTTCTTTAGCTGTAGCTTAAGATTTTACTTGAAGTTTATTTATATGTAAAATTTCCAAAATATTTTTATTGAATGAAATATAGCACTTATTTGGAGTTTTGTTTTTATTATTCAAATGCCTTTCAACGGTTTCCCTTTAAAAAAAAAAGATAAATAGAGAGACATGAACTGATATGCTATTAAAACATAAGGGATATTCTCAGATTGTATCCATGCTGCATTTCCTGCTTTTTTTCCACAAATCTGAAAAAAGGCAGAAAATGTTTTATTTTTACTCATTTTTGTTCTACAATTTGCCAGCTGCAGACATGACAAGAGTAATAAGGCATGCTACAAACAACTCTGCACCCCAAAATTTCACAACTTAGATGAAATTAACTAATTTCTTGAAAAACTCAAAATACCACAACTCATCCAATATGAAATAGATCAGGTAAAAACTTTATAATTATTGAGTAACTTGAAGTCATAATTGGATTATTCTAAAAAATAAATCTCTAATTCCAAATGTTGTCAATGGAGAATTTTACTAAACATTTAAGAAAGAATTAGCACAAAATGTATTTTTTCCCTGAAAATAAAGGAGAGAACACTTCCCAATTTATTTTATGAAACTAGCATTATCTGATGTAAAAAGTAGATAAATGCAGTGCATAAGAAAGAAAGCCACAAACCAATATCCCTTTTGAATATATATCCAAATAACCTTGACAAAATATTAACAAATACAATTAAGTAATATATGAAAAGAATTGTATACCATATAGGGAAAGTTAATTGCAGGGGTACAGATCTGGTTCAACATTCAAAATTAATTAATGTAATTTACCTTGTTAATAGGCTGTAGGAAAATATCACTTGATGCAGCAAAAGCATTTTACAAAATTCAACATCCATTCATGATAGAAACTCTTAGAATAATAGAAATAGTGGGAAGTTCCCCAACTTGATAAAGAAAATCTATAAAAAATAAAATATATCAAGCCCTGGCTCATGGCACAGTGGATAAGGTGCTGGCTTGCAAACACAAAGATCGCTGGTTTGATTCCCCAGCCAGGGCACATAACCAGGTTGCAAGCCAGGTCTCCAGCCAGGTCTGTAGCTGGAGGCAGGTGAAAGGCAACCATGCATTGATGTCTCTCTTCCTCTCTTCCTTACCCTCTCTCTGAAAATAATAAATAAAATCTTAAAAAAAAACATAAAACTAACATTTTAATAGCAAAAGACTGACATCTTTCCCCCTAACACTGGGAATAAGCCATAAATATAAACTCTCAAGGCTATTATTTAACATCATATTGGAAGAACTAGACACTCGAGCAAGGTAAAAATAGAAAGTAGAAGACTTAAAAATTAGAAAGGAAGAAATAAAACTGTCCCTATTTGCAGATGAAAAAATTGTCTATGTAGAAAATTCTAAGGCATCAACAACAATTAAAAAAAAAACCCAAAAAACCCAAAACCCAAAGTCCTAAAATGAACATGTAAGTTCGGTAGGGTCAGATGATATAAGATAAACATTAAAAAATCAATCGTATATCTATACATTAGCAGCAGACATGTGGACATCAGAATGAAAAATAGTAGCACTTAAAGTTGCTCTAAAATGTAAAATAGGTATAAATGTAACAAAACATGTATAATACTTGTATGTTGAAAACTACAAAACAATAACATGGTGAGAAAATTAAGCTAGATATAAATGAATGGAGATTTACACTGTGTTTATGGATTGAAAGAGTCAACATACTATAATATAGTATTTTTCCCAAGTTGATATACAAGTTTAATATAATTTCTATGAAAATTCCAGAAAAGTTTTGGTGGACAAGATATGTTAACATTTATATCGAGAGTCAAAGGAATTTAACTGCTAAATAATTTTGAAAATATCCATATAGAGGGAAGAATCAGTATCTGGTATTATGCTTTATTATATAGCTATAAGTAATCAAGATGGTATGGTATTGGTAGAGAGATAAACACATCAACGAGTGAAATCAAATAAAGAATTCAGAAATAGACCCATATACTCTTCCTGAAAACAGCTAGAGGTGATCTCTGAAAATGATTCTCTATTCACTTGACCCAGAAAACCCCACAAAACCATGTGAATGAAGAGGTTCAAATCTTCATGTTCACTTTTAAAACACTCATGAAACTGCCCCAGCCATCAAGGATATGCATATCTGAAAAGCCACCAAGTATGTGAAGAATGTCACTTTACAGAAGCAATGTGTGAGATTCCCTCATTACAATGATAGGCGTGCACAGGCCCAGCTGTGGGGCTGGACACAGGGTTGGTGGCCCAAAAAGAGTGCTGAATTTTTACCCAACATATTTAGAAACGCAGAGTAATGCTGACCAACCATAAGGATTAGATGTAGATTCTCTGGTCTTTGCGCACATCTGGGTGAACAAAGCTCCCAAGATGTGGCGCAGAATTTACAGAATTCATGCTCCAGTGAATCCATACTCCAGCTCTTCCTGCCACATGGACATGATCCTACTGAAAAGGTGCAGATTTCTCCTAAACCAGGAGAGGAGGTTGCACAGAAGAAAGAGCTACCCCAGAAGAAACTGAAGAAACAAAAACTTGTGGCCCAGGAGGAAATTTGGCATAAGATAAATGCTAATAAAAGTTTTAAAAATAGAAATAGACCCATACGAGTATGTTCAAGAGACTTTTGATGAAAGTATGAGAGCTATTCACTGGAGGAAAGCTTGCCTTTCAACAAATGGTGTTAGACATCCAAATGCAAAAGAGTAATTCCTCACTCCAGTCTTACACTTCACACAAAAGTGAACTTAAAATATACCACTGACTTAAATATGAAACCATAAAACCCTGAAATGAAAGCAGGAGAAAACCTTCAGATCTAGGGGTAGGCAAAAAAATTCTTAGACTTGACACTCTTTGCATGATATATAAATGAAAAATTTGATATGTAGGGCTTCATAGAATTAAAATTTCTTTGTTCTGCAAAAAGTCTTTTGAAAGGATGAAAAGACAAGTTACAGATTGGGAGAAAATACATGTAAAGAATTAGTATTTCAAAACTCAGCAGAAAAAAATGTTTATAAAATGGGCAAAAGACATGAAGAAATAGTTCAATGACGAGGATATACAGATGGCAAAAAAACACATGAAAAGGTATTTAAAATCAGTACTTAATACAGAAATGCAAATGTAAACAATGAGATAACACTACATGCTTGTCAGAATGGTTAAAATCTTGGCAAAGATGTGGAGAAACTGGACCACTCATACCTTATTAATGGGAATATAAAATGGTACAGACACTCTGGAAAAACTTGCTAATTTTGTAAAACTAAACTAAACTAAACAAGCAAGTACTATATGACCTAGTAATTGCATTCTTAGATATTTATCCCAGAGGAATGAAAACTTGTGTTCACATAAAAAACTGGTACATAAATAATAATAGCAATTTAATTTGTAATAACCCCAAACCAGAAACAGCCCAGATGCTCTCCAAGGGGCAAATGATTCAAACCTTGGGCTACATCTATGCTACGGAACACTATTCAGCAGTAAAAAGGACCTGATACATGGAAAAACCTGGAAGAATCTCCAGAGCATGATTCAGCATGAGAAAGGCCAATCCCAAAGGTTACATAATATGTTTTTCAACTTTTATAATATTTTTGGAAATAATGAAATTAAGGAAATGGAGAACAGGATAGTGGTTGCCAGGGATTAAATAAGGGATGACCATGTACGAAAGTGACTGTGGCTATTAAAGTGCACTATGAGGGATGCCTGTGATCATGGAGGTGTCTGTATCTTGACGGTATCACTGTCAATACCCTGGATGTGATTTTGCACTACAGTTTTGTAAGAAGTTAGCTTGGGGGAAGTTGGTAATGGGCACATGGGATCCGTATTATTTCTTGCAACTGTCTGTGAATCTACAATTACCTCAAAATGAAAAGTTTCATTAAAAAAACTGGAGACGGCTTGATTTCATCATTTGATCAGGCTGTACTTAGCTTAAATAACAATTTCGGAACCATCTACCTCATGAGTCAGCCATTAGTTTATCTTGCCTTCCCTTTCAGTGTTGTTTGGGTTCTTTTTAGTGGTCTCTTAGAGAAAAGGGAATGCTAAAGTAGCTCTAGATTCTCTTTTAATGGTTTAGGGTAACATCAAAATGTCTGCAAATAATATATCTGCATATAAAAAATGTGACAATCTTGCATCTGAATAATTTACTGTGAAAATAATCAATATATAAGTAAAGCAGTGCCCTGATCAAATTACTTGTTGTATTGAGATTAAGAACAAAACAAAACTAACATAAAAAGAAATCCTACTTCTTGTGTGAAAGACTTAAAATGTTCTTTCTGTTTCCTCCCTGGGGGCTGGATAATCCTTGTTTATTGTCCTCTCATTCTCCTTTATTTTTCATTAGCCATTTAATTACTGGCTTTCTAGCAAGGTGGATGCAGAAAGTATTAAAAGGTAGGTCCTGGCTGGTGTGGATCAGTGGATTGGCACCAGCCTGTGAACCCAAAGGTCCCTGGTTCGATTCCCAGCCAGGGCACATAACCAGGTTGCAAGCCAGGTCTCCAGCCAGGTCCTTAGTTGGAGGCAGGCAAAAGGCAACCATACATTGATGTTTCTCTCCCTTTCTTCCCCCTACCTGCCATTCTCTCTGAAACTAATGAAATCTTAAAAAAAGAAAGTATTAAAAGGTAAATTTCTAATAAAATGTGCAATTTATCATTGTCTCCCTGGAAAACACAAGTACATGAAAGATACAAGTTTCCCTAAAATACTGTATTTATCTAATGTGATTATGTTTAAACCATTTAGAAATTCCTAGAAAGAATTTTTGTTCTGGGCTTTTTTGGAATTTGAAAAAATATATATATATATAATAAATACATGCATTGAGTAGAGAATTTTTTTGTAAAATAGAATTGTATGTGAAATTATTACTACTAGTTTTCAAAATGCAGTTTAAAAGTATAATATATTGAATAGTATTATGCTGAATAAAGAATATTGGGAAAAAATCACAAGAGTATAAAAACCAGAAAGAGACTCTTCTTTGTATGAAAGGTTGTGTAAAGTTTATTAATTTAACTATTATTTAGTGTAACATATTTTAATAACTATGACTAAAACATAGATGATATTACATGCTCTGATATACAGAGATAGGAAGAAATCATTAAATAAAAGATATGAGAGCCCTGGCAGGTGGCTCAGTGGATAAGGCGTCAGCCTGCTAACCCAAAGGTTGCTGGTTCGATTCCCAGCCAGGGCACATAACCAGGTTGCAAGCCAGGTCTCCAGCCAGGTCCGTAGCTGGAGGCAGGTGAAAGGCAATCATACATTGATGTCTCTTTTCCTCTCTGCCTGTCTCCCTTCCCCTTTGTCTAAAAATAATAAATTTTAAAAATAATAACTAAAACAAAGACTAATATATCAAGTGTTTATATTAATGTCATACATGGTAGATGATTAATTTACCTAATGCATAACATATATGTTAATAAATGTTAACATATATATTATGTTATAAATAAGAGAATTAACATCTTAAGAGAAAAAAATACAATCAATTTACATAGATAATTCATACAATAATAAATAATTATAAGCAGTGCAGAAACTTAAAAATATTTTGCCAAACAGTAGTAAAAACAATAAAAATTAAAAAATACTTTAAACTATTAGAATGACCAATTGTTTTTATTTATTTATTTATTTATGTTTTATTTATTTTGCTATTACAGTTGTCCCAATTTTTCCCCCTTTGCCCACCTCCACCCAGTACCCCATTTCCTCCAGCATTGCTCCCCTTAGTTCATGTCCATGAGTCATGCATGTAAGTTCTTTGGCTTCTCTATTTCCCTTATTCTTCTTAACATCCCCCTGTCTATTCTGTAACCACCAATGTGTACTTTTTCTTTTTTTCTTCCATATCCAGACAATTCACCATTTAATTACTACCTTCTGTCAGCTTCTCAAATCATATTAATACAAAGTTTTCTTTTCATTATTCCAAAATGCCTACATTAATTCATTTGTTTAAAGAATTGCAACATTACCAAACACATGCAAAAATAATTTACGCCCATACATATTTTTGCAGATATTTAAAGTATATACTGGATTTTGAAGAGTTAATACAAAAATTTTAAAATATGCCAATAGCTTACATAATTATTACACATTAAATGATAGTGTATTAGATATATTGTAGCAAAATTAAGCAGATTTTTTCTTCTTTAATACTTATTTTGTTCTGGAATGCTATTTTTGTGAAATATATCACAGAAATGGTGTATGGAAGAACTCACTTTTGTGAAAGTTGTCCTAGAGACAGTGCCAAACCCATAGTAAAAAATGAATTTGGTTTTTGAGTCAGATCCTCCCCTTTTCCATAATACAACTCAACTTTATTTTAAGCTACTGGAACTACAACTTATTCTTTTTGGAGCTTACCATCTTAAATACTAGATTTACTTATTTATTTAGGCTGTGCACAGGTCTTACTTCTTTCAATACGCTCTGTTTTCCCTCTACATGTGTTTTCCAAGTTGAAGCCTTCAGAAATAATGGCACTTGCAGTGCTCAGCCAGTCCCCAGAGTAGACATTATTATGTCTACTAAGTTGAGGTAAAAAAACAAAAGTCCCTAGGATTTAAATAATTTTGTAGAATAGTATTCTAGCTATTTTTTTAAACTTGTGGTTGACTTCCTATGTGGTCCTAAACTAACCCCTGAACTATTTAAGAGTCTGTTAAGGTAGAGATTAGGTATGTTCACATTTCAATAATAAAGTTTACTATAGCATTAATTCCTTTTCCCAAACCTCCCCAGTTTGGGGGACTTCATAACTGGAAATGTATATTTTCACTACTTAGTTGAAAGGAATCCCATCTAATTTACATGCTAATATGAGAATGTATATTGTCTATGTACATGAATCATATAGGTTAGTAGTTTGCAACTTCCATCCAAATTGGCCTTCATTCTTAGCACCTTTTCTAACTTAAAGATTGACTGATTTCACAACACACCCATGACCAGTTGGTTGCCATTTAAAACATAAATTGCTAACAAAATCTATATATTACACCCCCACAAATAAGCACATATTTTGTAACAGTGAATAAGAAAGATAGCATGTCTTCTATGTAATATACATTCACATTTTCTCACTTTTTTCTTCTTCCTTAACTGCGTTAGATTCTTCTGACTTATTGCAAGTAACATGATTTTCCCATATTGTGAAATGATTCCAATCTAAGAAAACTTAACCTGCAGTAATGCAGATACAAGTAATATACAAAATTGTACCTTATTTAGTAAGTTAAAGTTGGTTCTTATCCATTCAGCTGCCCTATATCTTTTGATTGGTGCATTTAATCCATTTACCTTTGAACCTGTGTTTCTGAGAATGACCAATTGTTTTAAAAGGCTAATACCTGACCTGTGTAGTTTGTAAAGAATTTCCTTACTATGTGGCTTTTAAAAACATACAACCTTTTTGGAGAACACCTTTAGACATAATTACTTTATATCCCTAACAGCATTTATTCTCTTTATTTAAATAAGAAATGCCTATAAAAATATAAATACTGACAGTTTATCTTGGTATTATTTTATTGGTGCCAAGTGGTGACTAATCCACCTACCCAATCATGACTATTGATATGTAGATCATTGTAATTCCATAATGTTCAGTACCATTTGGTTATTCAAATCTGTGTTTCCACAACCTAATTGTTCCTTGACAGTTGAATGGATTAAAAAAGTCATGTTTATAAATGTGTGTATTAGAGGGGACCTGCCTAAAACTGGAATTATTTTCTGGAGTGGGGGCCCTTTGTGGGTACAGTGTTCTCCCATTAGGTAAGTGTTCCAGGAATACATCTGTATTAGTGCACCAGCTGGTGGTGTTGTGAGAGGCTGTGTTCAACTTCAGTGAATTTTTTTCTGAAGATACTTTCAGTGCATCTGCGGTTACTTAGAGTGGAGCGTACCTGCCCACAGCACGCTGTGTGTCCAGCAGGTTTTGACCAAAAACAACATGACCCCTGTACCCCATCCTCCCCATTCACCCCATCTTGCCCTGAGTGACTCCTTTTTTGTTTCTCAGTATGAAAAAATCCTCAAAGGAAAACATTTTGCTGATATGAAAGTACAAAAAAGTGACAGAAGCACTAAAAGGCATCAAACTTGATGAGTTCAAAAACTATTTTGAGCAGTGGAAAAAAAATTCTTAATAGGTTTGTTATGTCAAATGGAGAATACTTTGAGGGTGGCTGAAGTTTAAACATGTTAGAAGACTAAATACACATTTTTTTCATATGTAAATTCTGAGGTTTTTGGAGTCCATATGTATGAGTACACATGGAATTGCATGTCATATATAATAGGATTTTATTTATGTACATAATGCATAATATCTATAACTTACATATTTTATATGTAATATATACATATATTAGAATATTTTTTAACCTTAACAAAAAATAGGAAATTTTGTCATTTATGATAACATGGGTGAACCTGGAGGGCATTATGTGAGGGCATAAGCCGTATGAAGACAAACACACCATAGTTTTACTTATATGTGGAATCTATAAAATGTCAAACTCATAAAAACAGAGTAAACAAGTGGTTGCCAGGGTCTAGGAAGCAGGGAAACATGGAGAGGTTGGTAAAAAGGTACAAACTTTCATTATAAGAAAGATCCATAATGTCTGAGGATCTAATGTATAACTATAGTTGATAACACTTTCAATTGCATAATTGAAAGTTTCTAACAAAATAACACACAAATGTTCTTACCAAACAAGTAAATAAATAATAAAAACGGTTTTCAAAATAACTATTTAGTGTTTAGGGAAAGCACTAAAATTAATGTTAAATATTTCAGATGAAATGAATATATTTAATTCTGACAGAATTGGACAGATTCTGATGTAGATAAGTAGATAAAAAGAAATAAAAAGAAGAAAGATAATATGGTAATATAATTTCAATGTAATTTATTGCATAAGAAAAAAGGCTTAAAGGCAATATAACAAAACATTAAAGAGTTTGTGTTCTTGCATCACCTGTTTAGAAAATTCCTGAAGGCATACAATGGTTGATGCATAAAGAAATTAATAATAATTTTAATGATACAAACCAAATGCTTCTCAATAAGGAAATGTCTAAACTGTATGATTGCACACATGACAGAATTCTGTCCAGGCATTATAATCATGCTGTTGAAGGCTATGTTGTTTTAATACTATGGAAAAGTACTTATGATATAACACTAACTGATTAAGCAATATTATTATATTTTTAGAAGTTGCAGGAAGGCCTGTGAACCCAAAGGTCACTGGTTGGATTCCCTAGTCAGGGCACATAACCAGGCTGTAAGCCAGGCCTCCAGCCAGGTCCATAGCTGGAGGCAGGTGAAAGACAACCATACATTGATGCTTCTCTCCCTTTCTTCCTCCCTTCCTGCTCTTCTCCCTGAAAAATAATGAATAAAATCTTTAAAAAATAAATAAAAATAAAAAATAAAAGTAGCAGGAAAATATGGTTAAGTGTTAGCATTCATTCCCACTGAGTGTTAGTTAGCATTATGTGTCATTTTCTCACTACATTTCGGAATATTCCAAATTTTCAACTATGACATAAACCTGCAACCTTTGTAATCACAAAAATATGTCTTTAAAATCTCTTAAGGATATATGGATATATTATTAATTATATGGATAGCACCAGAAACATCTATAAATGTAGTTAGCTAATGTCATGAATAAATCCACAATATTCTTTAAACAGTGTGTCAGCTTTGATCTGAGCTGCAGTTACTTTGGCACAGCCTGAGTTTGCCATCATTAACTGCTGAAAGTAAAATAACAGTCAGGTACATTCATACAAAGGAAGAAGGCAGAGATTAAGGTCCCCTGTTAGTACTAGAGATTCTGACAATTCGGCTATGTTTTGTGCACTGTATCTGTATTTTCATTTGCATTTACATTTCCAGGGTTTTACAGCTAAAGTTAGGTCCCCAAAGAAGCCAGCGTTTTTTTGCATTACCCACAACTTGGCGGGAGGCAGAATGTCTGCAATTACTCCTTGTGCTTTTAACTGACTTTGAACCCTGTCCTTTTGGCTCCTGCACCTGGCTTTGAGACAGAAGAAGGCAAAACAAAACAAACACACACACAAAAACAAAACAAAACTCTATCCTACTGGGTTTTCAAATGTCATTTCCCCTTTGGCTTTGTTGATGGTATATTCTGTCTTTGCATTTGAAATTGGAAACTCTTCTAATCATGGAGTCTGAGTGTAATTCATTGGAAGACTTTCTTATCTGGTCTGATGTTCATTTACTTCCAGATGCAAAACTTGAAAACTTTTACCTTCAGTGCAGTGGCCCAAACTTTGTTCCTTGTTCTGCTTGTACTGTCATTAATTGTTCATTCTTAATTGTATCCACACCTGAACTGGGGCTAGCAGGCTGGAGGCTTCCTCTTCCCTCTGAATGCCTGACCCTTGGTTATTCTTTCCTTCTGTTCTTGTTTCGTAGCATCTGATTTGGGATTTGTAGCCCCTGTCCAGTCAACACGGTGTTTGGCATAGAAAAAAACCCTAATTATTTCTGATGGGATCCCCTGCCCCAAAAGTTAGAATGCTGTTTTCATACTATAGTTATTTGTGCTTGACAGAAAGAATTAAGAGTTAAGTTATATTATGATGAGGGTATCTTGAAGTGCATACGTTGTAAGTTCATGGTGATTTTGACATGTCTGTTCCATTTAATTCTCACCACTCTTCTAGGAGCAGCTTTGCCCATTTTCCACATGAGAAAACTCAACTTTAGTCAAGTTGAATGGAGCTAGGCAGCACTAGCTCCAGTCTCTTCATGTTCAGCGCTCACCTACTGAACCAGACCACTAGTTACCAGTTTTGGTAAAATCCATTCTGAGAACGTTGTTGATACTTTGAGTATGTCTCATTTGAAATTGCTCTTTCATTTTTATTCCTATTTTATTGTGTATATGTGCCACCCACCTTCTGTGCTGAACCTTTAAGGGGAAAGAAATCAGGTTCCCTTTACCATTCCTAACCCTCATTGCTTGTCAGATGAAGCCCAAACCCCTTCACAGTCTGGCCCCAAACTACTGGAACATTCTCATCCATGGCTGCTCACCTCCTTGAACGCTGTGCTCCTGCTCTGTGGGATTGTCCTTTGTTACATGTGTCTTGCCTGAAATGCCATGTCAATTCTCATGCTCTGATGTGATGTTTGGCTCCTTTGGGACCTTACTAATAATTTGAATGCATATATAATGTGCTGGGAAATGTTTGTTAAAATTGCTTGTACAGGATAAATATTTTGTTTCATTGGTTTTCCTTTTCATTGTGTCTTGGTTCCCAAATCAAAATGTACTGTTCTTAAGGCAACTGGAAGGGGAAAAACTATTGTTTTTAAATAACTACTATGTTCTTACATACTGTGCTTTACATATATATCATTCTTTGAGTAACTCCCATGACATAATTGTATATTATTTGTATTTTAAAGATAACTGAGGCTCAAAAGGTGTAAGTAATTTCATAAATATCACATAACTTGAAAGTGGTACAAAGTAAGATTTAAATTCAGCATTTTCTTACTTTATGAACTATTCCCCTCTGCTGCCTCCCAAAATTCTTGTTTCTCTCATGGCATGTTAAGATGGTTGGAATGATATTATATCTCCACGTGAAACAAAAGATGACCTTCATGTTAGCCTTATTAGTGATGGTTCCTGCTTTCCTCTTTGCCTTTGTTCTCTGCATCCAGGTTTAATTCCTAAATTACTTTCAGTATCGCAGTTCTAACATGCCTCTTCTTTCCTCTAGTAGATTGTTGAAGAGGTGGCTCCAAATGTCTTCACTTCCATAACTCTATCAAACTTATTTTGATTGCATAGTAAATCAAATACAGTTTATTTTCTCTCTGAATCAAAGAATTAAGCAAAGAGACATTTAAAATATATTAGAACTGAACATTCACTTAGTGATTTCTAGGGATTTTCGTTTGGTGCAGCTGAGGAAAAAAATGAAATTCATTTTCACAAGAAATCAAGACTAACATTTTTTAATCTTTGGGTCTAGGTCTACGTACATACTTTGTACATCATAACATTATTTTAATTTCCCCTTTGCAAACATTTATTTTCTTCCCTCCTAAGAAAAGTAAATCCTCTTGGGAAAATTTGGAATTATACTTACCATAAGTTATAAACATAGGTATATTTTGAAAGATCAAGTATCTCTTCTTCTTTTCACTTATTATTAATACCATCCTCTCCTTAGGAAAGACAACAGACGATCATTCAAATTTGAACTTGTGGTATCAATTCATTTTTGTATTATTGTTCTATTACAGTTGTTCCATTTTCCCCTCCATTGCTCTCCCCCGCCCTGCCCACCCCATCCCCTCTCCCACAGTCAATCCCCACCTTGTTGTCCATGTCCATGGGTCATTTATACTAGTTCCTTGACCGAACCCTTCTCATTTTCTTACCCCCTTCTTCTTGTCCCCCTTCCCTCTGGTCAAAGTCAATCTGTTCCTTGTTTTCATGCATTTTATTAATCATTCACCAAATGTAAATTTCATATTTTATATCATTCAATGATGCGAAGCTGAAAAAGATTATTTTATATCTGGGTTGGCACAAAACTTTAGTTTACTGTTTGGTATATATCCATTTATTTAAGCTATTTGATGAGGAAAATGTAATTTGTCATTTAAAAGGTAAAAGATGTGTTTTGTTCTCTTATGTATTGTATTGTTGGGTATTTTCCTATGGTACTACAGAATGGACTTTGAATTAATGGTGGAAGGTAGATAAGAGGCCTCTTCTTCATCTATATTGAGGTAATTTCTTTATATATATTGGGCAAGCTTGGTATTTTGCATTTGTGAATTCTGTTCTGCTGTTGGATAGTCATGACTGCAATTTGGGAAAAAATATTAAAGAGTAGCACTCTGGGAATCTTTCTTCACATTGTTTATTAGTCTACTGGCTGAATTGGAATACCAAGATTGATTGTTCAATAGGTTTCCTCAATATTTCCTTTGTGAAGACCTCTGGGTACACTAAGCTGTATTCATTTGCAAAATTGTCCAAGATTAAATTTTAGTTGCATTAGAAAAATATAAATGAAGTCCATCATAATTAGCCCATTTTATTTAAGTATTCCATGAAGCTGCAGCTTCATACTCTGCAAACAAATGCAGTTGTTGTAAAATTATTACCCAAGGGCCAGTGGTAAATTGGTCCACCAAGAACTGAAAAAAAATAAAAAAGAATTAAGAGGGTAATGAGGTGTGTTGCAGATGATATTCTCTTTTGCTGACTGGTCTTTTGTTTCTTTTTTTTTTTTCAAAGCTTGGCCCTATATCTTCACTGGATCTTTGAGGTCAAGCATACATTACATGCTTCATTAATATAGGTGTATGATACACAGAACATGTATCGTTTTTGCTTTGTTTCAGATGAATGAAACAGAGTAGACACAGTGAGAAGGCAATTAAGAATGCTGCTTGACAACAGTATGACAGTTGCCAGGGGGATGGGGGGTGGGGCAGGTAGAAGTGGATAAAGGGGATAAATGGTGATGAAAGGAGACTTGACCTGGTGTGGTGAACACATAATACAGGGTGTGTGCGATCAATTGGCAATAATGTTGCCTTTCCTTATTTCATGTGCTTCTTAGTAATTTTGAAAAACTATGTTTCTAAGGTTATGATTTAACATCACTGTTTCAGATATAGAATATTAAATTCTGAGAGCAACTATCATGTAGAAGGAATGTGGTGTTAGGGCAACCCTAGTTTCTGGACTGCATGCAGGGCCAACTGCTAAGGAAATTGTGGACTTCAATAACATCCCTTTATGTACAATTTACAATGTAAATTACTGATTCTGATGCTGATCCTGATGTCACCACACCAACAAGGAAAACACATAAGGCATGCAAGGATCACACAAGTCCAGATATTGTACACAGAATCCAGGAGATCATCGATGAAGATCCAGGAAAGTCAGTGTGTTCCACAGCAAGAGAACTGCAGATGTCAGATGCAACGGTTTGCAAGATTATTGCTGAAGATATGATACAGATCGTATATTCTTAGAAGAGGCCAGTTTATGACAGAGCAGACAAAGGAAAGATCCTTTGAAAAAGCAAGGAAATTGCTAACAAAATTTAAAAATCCCAAAGGAAAAACCCTTCGATTTTCTTCTCCAATGAGAAGAAGTTTCATCAGGACCAAATAGTCAACAGAAGACGCAACAGGTGGCTCTGAGAGAATCTTAATGAAGTCCCAATTGTCATGAAAATGAAATTTCCTGCTACAGTGATGGTGTTAGGTGTTGTCAACAATAAAGGAGATATCATGACCTTGCATTTTTTTCCACAAGGCTTGAAGGTGACTGCTGATGTTTACCTTGACGTTTTGAGAGACGTAGTTGTACTGTGGATGAAGCAAGTGGCAAATGGATGTCATTTTCTCTTCCAGCAAGATGGCGCACCAGCACATAACACCAAAAAGGTACAAAAATTTCTCAGAGTCAATGTTCCTGAATTCTGGTCAAAGGAAATCTGTCCACCTAGTTCCTCAGATGCAAATCCTTTAGACTATTATGTATGCAGCATTTGTGAGAGAGAAGTTAATAAACAACCTCATACCAATAAAGAGGCTGTTAAAGCTAAGATTGAAAACATGATGATGTCCATGAATAACGACAAGTTAATTAAAACATGCTCAAGATTCCAAAGTCAAATTGAGTATATTATTGTAACAAATGTAGATTTTTCTGATTAAAAAATAATGACTTTGTTTATGTATTTACGTGTAAGAATAAATTTATTTCAAAATATAACTTTTGTGGTATGTTGTTTATTTTACAAAACTTTTGCCACTTTGTCACGTGTACCCTGTACAATATACAGATAATGTATTATAAAATTATATACCTGAAACCTACATAATTTCATTAACCAATATCACCTCAATACATTTATTTAAAAATAAATTTAAAAAATTAGAATGCAAGAAGAAAAGAATGCTACCTGATGGAAAAGGAGAATAGGATTGAAGGGACAAATCAGTTCATTAGTATTGGCTTCACATATAATCCCTTTTGTGAGAATAGTTACGTCAATTAACACTAACAACTGATATTCTCATTTATCAGTTAATGATAGAATATTGGCTACCGCAAATAAAAATGAGTTAAATATCTGTGTCTATAGAACCTGAAAACAATCCAAAGTGGGAATACAAACAAATAAGCACACAAAAACAAAGCCATAAAATATAGCAGAATTAACCACAAGGTCAGCCACGAGAGCCCAAGAATTTAAATCATTTTATGATCAGCTAAGGGTCTACTGTACATTTGTACTACAACCCCCTTACATGGGCTTCAAGTCTTGCATTACACTAAGACACTAGAGAAGATGTTTTACCAATAAGAGTAAAAATCACAGCGTCAACAGAAACTAAGTCATCCTTTGAGTTGTCATGAGCTCTGGGACAGAGTTTTTATCAGCTATGATCAAATAAGTTGGACAGGTCATATAACAAGTTAGAACTTGCCAATTTTTTAAATAGAAGAAACAGATGTCATCTTCGGTTGTGAACTACATCCTGCCCATGTCCCACTCAGACTACTTTACAGCATTTATGCATGCCCACACCACCCCCTTTCCGCCTTTTAAGAGAGCCAACCTGCTTGGCTGTGTATTTTTAATCACTTTCTATAGCAATCAAGAATTTGCCATTAGAGAAACTATTTCACTGCTGCTTATCTTTCCATGCCTTTGCTTGCTAAACAGATTTTAGATAAGGACAACCAGTAGTGAGTGCCCTTCCTGAACACAGAGGTCAAAAACCTGACTATTGAAGCCCCAGAGTAAATGGTTCTGGAAAGCATTTGAAATCTTAGTCACATTCAAATCCCAAATGTAATTTTCCCTCTTCTTTTTTTAATTCAGAAATTTCAAAGATTTTAGAAATAGTTTAGAACTAATTCAATTCTATATGAAAGCAAGAAATAAAAGAGTAAGTGGTGACTAATTTTTGTGTCAATAACGAGAAAGAACATTTTAAATGAGAAAGAAAAGTTTTGGGGGTTGTTTGGGGACTACAAATGGAAAAAGTTGGGAGTCACTATAGGTTGATAGTTGCAAAAGCTAATAATGTTACATTGGTGTGACCTGTAAGAGGGGCTTTAGACAGGTTCTGATTGATTGATTCTAAGTGGAAGTCTGCCTTAGATCAATGCCAAGGAAAGGTATTTCTCAAGATGTGCCTGCATGTGTATGTGACTACAGTACTTCAGTATTCCAAACCAGACTGTGTTGGAAAGTGTGACCTGGAATGTGGAAAAGGACAGTGATGAAGGAAGAATGAAAGGTGACATGACAGAGTCTTTGGTCTCAGCTCCTGAGTGTGCAGTAGGAAAGGGGATGGGCTTGGTTAACCAGACCCTGCCCTTTGCTAAATGGGAGATGATCACATCAAAGGCAGCAGATCCATTTGAACAGGTGCTTCTAAAAATTGTATTAAATAACTTCTGGGCCACTTTAGATTATGAATCCTGCCCATAACTTCACAAAATGAGTGAGTGCAAGAAAAATGAACTAGCAGGCAAGGCAAGGTAAAGAAGCCATGATCCTGAGGTGATGGTAGCTTTTCAAAAGAGTCATTGACTGCATCACATTAAATGTCTTATGTGGCTGAATGAAGTTCAGTGAACGTTACTGGCTACTTTCTTCTCAATATCAATTCCTTGTTATTGTCATGATTTTTTTATCAGAACTTTTCAGAATTATTTTCCTTCTTAAATTTTTTTTTGATTTATATTTTTACCAGTGATAATTTTATAAAGATGTCATTAGTGGTTCTCTTCTGTCTCCTGCTCCATGAACCAAACTCCTTCCTTCCAACTAAGTGTGAAGACTTTTTGAATGACACAGCTACAGCTGAGATGTCAATGCATATTTATTGACATGTGTGTTATTATATGCAGAGCTATACTTGTTAAAGTGTGTGATTGAAAAAAGGGGGAGAGGGACTTGACTACCCCAGCAGGGTCCTAAGAATTTAGTTAAGGAACAGAATTAAACCAGAAAATAAGATAAACAAGTTAAATGAATTCTGTGACATTGAAGTAAAAGAGAATAAAACATGCAGAGAAAGGTTGAGCTCCTCAGTCTATCCAAGGATGTTTTTGGTAGAGAGCAGGACTTAAAAATACATTAAGAAGCCCCAGCTGGTGTGGCTCAGTGGATAAGGCATGGGCCTTTGAACCCAAAGGTCACTGGTTCGATTCCCAGTCAGGGCACATAACCTGGTTGCAAACCAGGTCTCCAGCCAGATTCGTAGCTGGAGGCAGGTGAAAAGCAACCATATATTGGTGCCTCTCTCTCCCTTTCTTCCTCCCTCCCTGCCCATCTCTCTAAAAAATAATAAATTAAATCTTTTTAAAAATTAAAAAAAAATACATTAAGATTTAGGAATAAGGTGGTGGGGGGTAGGGGGAGGTGTTTCCAGAAATGAGACTGGCTTCTCATCCCTGGACTAGGTTGGTTTATTATCTAAGATCCTTTTTGATCCTTTGGTTGTCTTGTGCACATCAATCTTGATTGCAGAATAATCAGTAATTGTTCTCATATGTGCTGCTGGGCAACCACTTTATAAATATATTTGCTGGGAATTTTGCTTATTTTAATTTCAGAAGTTAACTACCTACCAGATTATCATTGCCAGAGAAAATGCAAAAGATGAGACATTACCGAAAATTGGATGGGTACTAAAAGATAAGGAAAAAAGTACTAATTAAAACATACTTATTTTGTAGGTTAGTCTACAAAAGCTGTAATTATTTGGAGTCTAGAAAGATGTTTCTTTGCAGATTTTAACAGAGATTTGTATAATAAAAAGTAGAGTTACCTCTAATTTAGGTTATAGTAGATTTTATTCTCCAACGATGGTCACACCAATAAATACCATCCCATATGGCTTTCTCCCACTATGATGTTGCGACTCCTCGATTGAGAACTGGGGTCTTTGTTTCCTTCCTTTGGATACAGGCCAGCCTCTGTGACTCACTTCCATCCAATAGAATGCAAAGGAAGTAACTGATGTCTAGGTCATAAACAGCAATGGAACTCTCACTCACCTGGTCCTCCCTCTCAGGACACTTGATGTTGGCACCCTGCCATCATGCTGTGAGATACTCCAAACCAGCTTATGTAGAGAAATCACAGGGAGGGGCCCACACAGAGAGGAGCTGGGGACCCAGCTGACGTTCAGCATTGGCTACCAAACGTGTGAGTCAAAGAGGCTTCAGGTGATTTAGCTCAGTCTGAGTTTTCTCTCTGAGGTCCTAGACACCCTGGAGAAGAGACTCGCCGTCCCCACTGTGCTGTCTGAATTCCTGACCTGCAGAATCCACGAGCATAACACCACCGAGTTATTAATCTGTTACCCAGCCACAGGAACTGGAAAATATGTCAACCAGGTTTGCAAACCTCAGTTTATACTGGCTCCAGCCACTCACTTAAGAATTTCTCTTTAATATACAAATAACCCCACTTTCAAAAATATCTGTTGGAAACTTCTGAAAACTCATCTTCCAAAGTGTGGAATAATTATTTTGCCAAATTTTAGAAAAATAGTTTTTAAAACTTAACCTATATTCCCAGCATATAGAACCATTTCCTGATTTTTTAATGTGTTCCACTAAAAAAAAAAAAAAAAAAAAAGAATCAATTAGTTTTGGTGTCTGCTTATGGAAACCTTTGCTCTTCATGATTAGTTTTGAAAGTTTTACCACTATTGGCAGAAATTGGAAATACTGTTTTTTTTTTTTTTGGTGATTTTATTCTTTGGTTTTTAAAATTTTTTCAACTGCCGTTTATTTTCAGTATTATTTTGTATTGGTTTCAGGTGTACAGCATATTGATTAGACAATTATCCTGTTTACAAAGTGCTCCCCTGATATTTCCATTACCTACTTAGCACCGGTATATGCTACTTTGAAGAATGTACAGCATAGTGGAAAACAGAGGGATGAGTAGAATTAAACTTGACTCAGTGACTTGGGGACTACATCATAGAAAAACTGAACTTGTGAGCTAAGGCTTAAAGGAGGAATAGGAGTTTATGAAACGAAGTGAGGGACAGGGAGGTTACATTGCTTCCATGTAGTATTCTCTTGTAAGAATGCCTCTGTCCATTCAGAGACACTGTTAAATGCCACATTGGTGCCCTGTGATTCTGGCCCGGTGGCCATAGCTGGATCAAGCACAGTGAAGCACTGATTCCAAGGAGTTGAGCCTTTGACTGATTTGTGCCATAAATCAGAATCTCTCTTGTACGATGTCAGACTAAGAGACACAGAGATTGAGAGAGATAGTAGCTATTGCTAAAGCTGTTAAGATAATGTACCCACTGTGGATGTCACACAAGTGAAAGAAACTGGTCTGCTTAGAAGGGTAATGGGACAGTAGTGTAAGGAGAACACAGAGCTCTAGGTAGGAATAGCCCAGTTCCTACCGCCCTATCATTCTTGCTTTTTAATTATGTAAAATTTTCTCTGAATCTTTCCAGTAAGCCCCATTTTACAAAGAACTAGTTTGAATGGCTTCTCAATCTTGAAACCAAGAAATTTCCAAGGCTATAATAAAGGGAAAGTGTGTAGAACATATTAGAGACCTGAGAGGCTGGTTGGTCTGGGGAACTGTGAAGTTCATTCATCTTCAAGAAAGTATTCATTCCAACTACATGTTACTCACTGTGTTTGATGCTAGAATTCCCATAATGAATGACAGAGCCTTTGACCTCAAAGAGTCTGCATTGGATTGCAGGTATAGTCAGTGGGGGGAATGGGAGAGAGCCATGAATTTAGGTTTTATCTCCTGGGCTAAACTCCTTGAGTTTAGACTTCATTCTGCAGTCCATGTATTTTCACTGGGGGCAGGATAATCCCAGGTGGCTAAAAATGGACTCATATTGGAGGTAGGGTCCAAAAATCTTAGGTATTACAATGGATTGTCCACAATGTCTAACTTTACCTTGCAAAGTCTTAGTTCTAAATACTTAATTTTCCTCTGAGTAGGAAGGGGTAATGCATAAAATGTTGTGAAACTGTGCTGCTTTCTCTGTGTCTGTCTTTGTCTCTTGCTGTAATAGCAAGGGAATTATTTTTCTAGTTTTTTCTTTTTTAAAAATTTTACCCGAGGACATGCTTATTGATTTTAGATATAAAGAGGAAGGGAGGGAGGGATTGAGAGAGAGAGAGAGAGATGGATCACCCCCATCATGGGTGCCTCAACCAAGGCTCAAACCTGCAACCTAGGTGTGTGCCCTGGTTGGGTATCGAACTTGCAACCTTTTAGTGTAGGGAATAATGCTCAGCCAACTGAACTATCCAGCCAGGGCAAGAGATTTTGTTTTCTTAATTGATAATATAACCAGTCGAAGACTAGATTTCATCTTCGTATGGATGTGTTAAACAGCCATAGGAACACATGCTTTCCTATATCCAAAAGATTCATTTTAGTGGAGTTTATATTGGGAACTATGACTACAGTTTTGGCAGAAATTATAGCCTGTCCTCGTAATGGTTCTCATGTAGAAGCTGATCACTATAGTAAGGAAAGGCCTTCTGCATATGACAGAGCAGGCGCTTTTCATCAGTCCTTAGTCAAATGGTCTAGCCTTTTTATGGATAATTACACTCAGCTTTATGTTAGTTGTAGATCTCATCTGTGAAAAGTTTATAAAGTGGCCTCTTTTATTTTTTCATCTTTTAAAGAACATTTTCCCGAAACCCTAAGTATTATGATGAAAGAATTTTGTTTCTCTAGATTTATCCTTTTGTCCATAAAAACCACTAGATTAATCCAAATTATTAGTGAAATAATTTAAAATAATAGAGTCTCTATCTCTGACAAATTATTATATTCCAAAATATGTGTATATAGCCTAAAATATATATTCCAAAAAGATATATGAGTCATGAGATTAATTTGATATTATTTTTGCATTTGTCTGACAGCAACTTGAAAATATTTATTGTTTTCAGGATCAAATAGCCTACATTTCTTAAAACCCAATTTCTTTTTCTGAGAAAGTCAAGCTATCATATGTTTTGTCACTTTTGTTAGTTAAGACACATTTATGCATTTTTTTTTTAGGTCTCAAGGCAATTGCATTTACTAAGGGCAGTATGTCAGTCATCACTTATTAGAAGCATACACTTTATTGATGGACAGAACAATTCTGCCCTTAAGTTCCTGATTTTTAGATAAACCATTCACTGTTTTTGTTTTTTTTTTTTTGTCAACAAGAGGACAGTGTCAGTAGGCTGCAGCATAAAGTAGGTTGGAATAAACTGGGCTTGTTGAACTGGGACCTCCATCATTGTGTATAAATGAGCACACCTTTTTATCCTTTATAGGTTAATAGCAAGCATTATATTAAGTTGAAATGCTTGCTGTTAAAGGACCAATGTGTTTATGCAGACAGAAATGCTGTCTAGCACACATTCCGATTTTCTTTTCACTTACCTACCAATCAAACTATCTTTGCCCTTCCACAAATGGTTAAAAAATTGAAGGGTTATTAGTAGTATATGTGTTGAAAAGTTCACAGAGAAAATAGAATTCATCTGATGTTTTACATGCTGTAAAGTGATTTAAATAATGAATAGCACAGATAAAGACTTACTGAAACGAAGACTATTTAGCAATTTTCTCACTTAAACTTTTGCCCATGGCAACTGACTTCTTTGAGAAATTGGAAAAAATTGTGTTCTTGTAAATTGATGTTAACATTTCCCCCCATTTTATGTTTAGATTCCTTCACAGAAAGGTATAATGGGATTTATCATGAGGCACTTTATACAGAATCCAGCTGAAGGGTAAATTCCAATGGTAAAATGACACTGGCCGGTATCCTGTGTATGGATGGGGCACAAGGTGATGAGCCCATCTCAGGTGTCACCTAAGCATTCACTTCAGATGCCCATTTTCCTGTTCTGTGATGTCCTTTTTTATCCGATTGAGATAGTGCTTATAGGGAGATTTTTCTGTGGAGATTGTGAAGATGCAGATGAAAAGTCGATTAGGTCCAATGGGTCTAGGCTCTGTTAGGAAGATGCCAATGAAGGCAATTCTTTTGCATGTTGATTTTCAGTTTTGAGTAGCTCCACACCTGACCTTGGCTTCTTGAGCAATCCTTAATCAGTGTTGCCCAGGAACTTTGTGTTTGTTGGCACCCTTGACATCAGCTGAGCCATTTCCATAAGCCATGTATTAGTAGGTGGCTTAGGGATTTGGAGTCTGACTTTAAATATCCAAATATCACCTCTACCATCTACTAACTGTGGGACTTGGGAAAACTTATTTGACTTTTTCCAGTCTTAGTTTCCTCATCATTCTCATCAGTATAGCGTATATGAGAATTAAATTAACCCCATGTAGGTGATATGCAGAGCACATGGCTGGTATGTACTGGATTGGCCAGAAAGTCTGTTTAGTTTTTTCCATAAAATAAGAGACATGTTTTTCATTCTCACTGGTAACTTTATTGATTTGAATATGTTGAGTATGTCGGTTCTCTCTCATGTGGTATAATGTTGATTGTTTTCAATTAACATTTCAATTTGATCTCTTTCAACTTCAATGGGTCTACCCAACCATGGAGCATTGTCCAGCAAGAAATCTCCAGCACAAAACTTCATAAACCACTTTTGACACATTCAATCAGTCATAGAAACTTCTCCATATACTGCACACTCTTTTCTTGCATTTGCATTGCATATTTTTGTTGTTTTTTAAAGATTTTATTTTATAATTTTTAGAGAGAGGGGAAGGGAGAGAATGCAGAGAAGGAGAAAGGCATCAATGTATGGTTGCCTGCCTCCAGCTATGGACCTGGCTGGAGACCTGGCTTGCAACCTGGTTATGTGCCCTGGCTGGGGAATCGAACCAGTGACCTGTGGGTTGGCAGCTGGATCCCACCAGCCAGGTGCATTGCATTTTTACCTTTCTTGAAATAATAAAGCAGAACATGCCAGAAACGTTGCATATTTTCTTCCATGTTCAATATTAAAATGGCCATCAGAGATTCACCAATTTTGATAAGTTTTTAAAAAATGCAAGCTAATATGAGAGCTGTGGAAATACAAGGTAACAAAATTGTTGCAAATGATGTTAAATACAAACTAAGCATTACTAGAGCCATCTTATGAAGAAAACCAAGTGAGCTATGTGGCCAACCCAAATATCAGCCACTTCTTTCCTTACAACAACCCCCAAACTTATCAGCTTTAAGTATCAAAGTCCCACCGAGGTTTTGAGGGTCAGAAATTCAACAACAGCTTTGTTGGGTGGTGTCAGTTCTCCCATGAGGTCGTAGTTAAGCTGCCATCCAGGGCTACCGTCTTTGAAGGGTGGAGTGAGACAGGACAATCCAGTATTAAGCTCACTTGAATGGCTGGAGCCAGGAGGCTTCAGTTCCTCCACATGTTCCTCAGGGCAAATAACGTGAGTAGTGTATGAGAGAGAGAGAGAGAGGTCTGGTTGTGCAATCGAACCTTGGAAGTTGCAAACCATCACTTTCACTGCATCAAGCCTGCTGCAGTGCAGGAGGGGACACAGGGCTGGAAGATGGGGATTTGGGGGAGCCATCATGGAGGGTGCCGTCACAGCTATATCTTTTGCTAGAGCTCCTGTTTTTGCAGCCTGTCATTGCCTCACCTGTGGCTGACCAGAATCATTGCCTGGATTTCAAATATCCCAATATATTCTTTTTCATGTGTACTTCTTTCTCTTTACACCTCAATTTTCATCCTGACCAGTTCTTTTAAGGAGAAATTATCTTCCCTTTCAATGGGAGGAAAAACCTCCCCAGTGTATAAAAACAAAATAATGATTCACCATCTCTTTCGAATGTGTGGCATGCAGTGAGATTTAACTTCTTTGTTCTGTTAGAATAGTCTATTCTCTGTGGAGGGCCGTTAAAAAAAAATCACTCTTTTAGCTTCTGCCACCAATATAAAAACTTATCTCTCTGAAGTTTGTCAAGTGAAATGGACACGAATATGCCACAAAGGCTAGGGAAACAAAAATAACACAGCAACCATCTCAGCCTGTGAAAAAGAGATAAGTTAGAATAAAACTAGAGTAAAAATGCCCAGAAAACATATGCTGCTTTTTAGGGGGGGGATGAGAAAAGTCAGAGGATAAAATGCAGAGCAAAAAGCTTAGCAATCATCTCAGAGCATTGTTTATGCGAAACATTTTCAGTGCTTTGGGGCCATCCTCAAGAAAAGCCAGGTATACACAAATCTGTAGGGCACCATGGGGAGGAGGCTTCCAAAATGGGCTCTCATGGGTCCCAAAAATGGAACTGGTCTCCAATTTACATGACAAGAGAAGGAGCTCCTTGTGGGAGTTGGCATAGGAAGATTTAGCCCCCACTCCCATCCACCTATAGCCATTTCTTCAAAGAAAAGGCTGCAAATTGATACTACTAAATTGACAAGTCCAAATAAACCTTTAGGCAAAACAGTAACTTTGCAGGCTGTTTTAAAATCCTAAGCAAATAATGTAGTATTTAAGAGTTACACAAAACCAGTTTGAATCTTGGCTTTGGTCCCCCTAACTGACATTGCAGGGGGCTTGTTCAGCCCCTAAAAGCCTTGTGTCCTCATATGTAACTCAGAACTAAATCCTGACACGTAGTGGGTACTTTGTGAATTCTAGCTGTTATTAATAGTCAACACTATCTTTTTCAAATGATCTTGATGCCAACATTTTCAGGATTTAAAAGTTCCAAGTGAAATGAAGGGTTCTTTGATAAACATATGTCTTATTTGTGTGAAATGGAAAATAATTAAACTCAATCCTCCTTTCAGGTTAATGATATATCAAGACACAGTAAGTTTTTTTGATTAACTTCTGATTGCACCTGATACACTATCGCTATGCTTACGGACTTCTGATGAAAGTTTCTATGCAAACTACTCATCATTTCTGAAATGCTAGCATAGTGCTTTGCACATAGGACATATTCAAAAATGTTAATTTACATGGAAGGATATGCAGAGAGTTACTACAATCTAATTCTAGAATTCATATTCTGTTTTTTTTCTGTTGTTCCATATCAACTTTATTTTAGCTATTAATATGCAGGGTGTGGCAAAGGCAGATTTAGAGTTTGAGTATGGAAAATAGTACAATAATTAATAAAAATACAATAACAAATTCTGTGTTTCACATAATTAAACCTGTATACCTACTTTTATCCTATCCTGTACATATTTGGAACCTGGATCTTCAAAAAAAAAAAAAAAAGACTACAAAGACCTAATTAAGTCATTAATGCATTACTTAGTTCCCAAACTTGATAACCTGTCTAGACTCAGTGATCTGTCCTTGCTCATTAGCATTTATCCCTGAAAGGGGAGAATAAAAAAAGTTAAAATTCAAATCTGAGAATTCATAAACCCATGCAAACTCAAGCCCAGGAGAAATTATAAGTCAAGATGAAATTTGATCAAAACCAAATTTGTTGCTTTTTCCTTATCTGTGTCCAAACATATCTGTTTCCAAACATATTTGATAAACGAGACTTGACCCTATATCACTTCTTTGGGAAAATATGGGGGTGATACTGGTGACAGTGGTTTATGGAGATTAGGAGTTTTAGGTGTGTGTGGCCTTGTCACTGTGAGCCAACTCCAACAATAGACACTTACATTAAAATAAAATGCCAAAATCAATTTTCCAGAGAAGATGACAAATGAGGTGACATATTGAATTTTTAGTCACTGGAACCATTCAATAATTATGGATTGAGTAACCATGATGTGCTGGTATCTTTTCAAACCCTATGGATTATATAAACGTGAAGAACATGTGGGTCCTGGTTGGGTAAAAAGTTGCCCTTTATGGCATCTTGCCATAGCAGATATTGACATTATTTGCTTTCAATATCCAAACTAGGGATTGCCATGTCTGATTCTATTTTTGAATAGCAAATTATCACAGGGCCTTATAAAATGGGCCTGCCTTTATTAATCAAAAATGTGTCCAATTTTCATTATTTGAAAAAATAAAACAATAATATTGCTTTACCATTGTAGGGCATGTTATAGTTTTCAAGGCCATTTAACTACATGGCTTTTTACTTGAACTTCCTACCAATCCTATACGTGAAGTAGGGAAAGCATTTTACCAATGGGGACACTGAAGCTGAGGGCTATTGGGTGACAACCAGGGGGTAAGTAGCAGAGGTCTTGACCAGGCTCTCTGACTTGACATTCAGGCTTCCACACAAATGTGTTAGGCTTGCCCAAGGAAACTGTCTCTATAAGTAAGACAGCCTTAAATAAATAGACTCTAGCACTTTCTGTCTAGGTCTTATTTATGTAGACAAGTAGCTGAAAGTGTCCACTTTAATTCAACATAGTGTCTCAGAATGGGAGTTAGTTCTTTCTCTGTATTCTCTCTTTTTTTCCTGTCTTTGATATTATAATCCAATTTTATTTCATTTTATTTTTTTAAAGATTTTATTCATTATTTTTAAAGAGGACAGGGAGGGAGGAAAAAATGGAGATAAGCATCAACATATGGTTGCCTTTCACCTGCCTCCAGCTATGGACCTGGCTGGAGACCTGGCTTGCAACCTGGTTATTTGCCCTGGCTGTGAATTGAACTAGTGATCTTTGGGTTTCCAGGCCAGCACCTATCCACTGAGCCACCAGCCAGGGCTCTCTGTATACTCTTAGCTGACTCTTTAGATCTGAGTCATATCCCTACTCTTTACATATACACAGGTAGTGAATGTGGCACTGTGACTCTTACTGTAAACCTTGAAAATAGATCTATGGCTAACACAGATGGTTGCGAATGGCAATATCTTTTAGGAATCATGATGAAATAAAAGTTTTTGTGAAGATGTTTCCTATCCATTCTAAGAGTATGCATAGAAGGGAGAATCTTTGTTGGCATGTTGCTCTTCCTGGAACTATGCTAGCACTTATTCTCAGTAACCTTACACCAACCTAATCCACACGAGGCACTGTTCCTGGTGCTGAGAATAAGATGGTGAACAAGGCTGCTGTGACCCTCACCTGCAGAGAGATCACATTCTGGTGTGGAAAATGGATTTTTCAGATTCAAACTCTACATAAATGACTGGTGACATCCTATTCCTAATGAAGGAGAATAGAGCATTGATCTACAGATTAGAAAACTTGGGTTGTAATTCCAGCTCCATCATTAACAGTTGCCCAAACTTGGGCACGTCCCTTAACTATCCAGAGCCCCAGTATGGTTTTCTGAAAAGAGTAAAAATCAGACCTACCTGACATATGAGTTGCAAGGGTTAAAAATGACCTGGCTTAAGACACATAAGAGGCACTTAATAAGTGGCATTTTATTTTTATTCATTGGAGGATATGGGGAGTAAGCATAGGGCCAAATGCAATCCTGTGTAGAAAAGCACTTTGTTAACTGGAAACATGAGTAAAATGTGCTGGTATATTTACAATTGATAATTCTTTTGTCAGCTTTTTAACTTTATTATGCCATATTCCTTTCTGGTCCCGATCTATTTACTACCTAGAAGTTGTGGGCAGGTTGGTGGGTAGCCAGGAAAGATGCTGGCGAGCAGAGGAGCAGATGGAAGTGCAGGGGGCTATTGGTGTGGAAGCTGGGAAGCTGCAGCTCTGGGGATGGAACCCTGGGGAGGGCTGGCCACATGGGGGAGCAGCTACAGACACCGGGACTGACCTGTCTTAGAGAAGCAGGACATGTACAAGGCAGCAGGATGACTCAGAGAAGTCTGTAGAGCTTTAGAAATGTTCTTTTTTTTGGTTTGGAATACAACTGAAGGACTAGAATGAGGTTTGCCATATTCAGAGATGTTCTTTGTGAGCGACTAAAAAGAAAAAGAAAATGGTTCCAGATATTTCAATGGGCATTGTGTGGTTCTCATGTATCCTCTCCTTGGTTGGCCCTCCAGAGACGAAAACAATTATCCCTGAAACTGAAAAGCCTGCATCTTTGTCATATCTGCTAGAGAGATGCCACTATTCAAAACCATTTTCCATTCTTTTAATTATGCTTTCTAAGCCTCGCATGTGTTGCTCTTTAAAAAAATATTTCTAAATTTTGTCTCCATAGGTTATATGAAGTCACCTTTTTGCCATTATACTACTTCAATGACAGGTGGCCAGCTAGATTTAGCCATCACTTACTGTGCACTTGTCAATCTGTGTAACAGCTCTATTCAGGCATTTCTATCATTTAATTTCATACAACCTCTCTAGAGAGTGGGTATCTCTCTCTTTTGCTAATTGGGACACTGAGGTTTGAAGAGGCTTATTTATTTTCCCAGTTTCCTGTAGTTCAAATGGGATAAAGCTGTGATTTCAAGCTTGGTTGTTTGCTTCTGAAGCCCTGGCTTGAGCCACTGTGGTTTAAAAACAATCCCCATTTTTTAGAAAGATCAGTGCATCCATCTCTTATGACTTATTTATAGCTGAACAGGTGTTCCCTGCCCTCTTCATTGAGATACTTTTTCAGAGTAGGAGGGAGGGCAAGAAAATGCATTTATCATCCACATACCATGTGCCCATATTACTTGGCAAATATTTTCTCATGAGTCTCGAAAAAAAATTCAAAATGGGTATTTTACTCCTACCTTGTTTAGAGAGAGAATTGGTTCTTTAAGAAAACTGCATAGAGAAGTTGAATAGTTTATCTAAGTTCACCATGTTTATTTACTGTTCATCTAATATTCATACATATCTAGGAATGGCCAGAAATTGGGCCATCCAGGGTTACAGAGAAGAATGACAGTCTCTGATTTTATGGGCTTCAAAGCTACTGGAGTAGACAACAAATCGAGAGACAAAAAATTAGTAGAACAAAAACAGTTTGTTCAACATTGAAGTGAACACAGAGGGGACCACCTGAAAGGAATCTAAGGTGGCAGTCCTCACACTGGGCTTCTCTCCTTCCCTAAGTTAATTTTCACCCCACGACACGGTGGTATATTCTATAATGAGCGCAGTCTGTCTACTGAATGAGTCTGAGGGGCTGGTCAAGATACCCAGTTTGTGCAGCAAAGAAGGGATGAAAAACAAAATGGGATGCAGCTTTTAATGTCATCCATTAACTGTCAGTTATGCCATGGCCATCCGAATTGGGTTCCTATTTTCTTGAGTTCCAAAGCTATACTGGGATGGAAAGGAAGGTGGTTCCTTTCGGCAGAGGTTGTCAAGCAAAGAAAACACAAGTCAAGAAACAGTAGTACACATGACAACCCACTGATTGGAATTCTGTCGAATTATCTCACATTCCATTTCTAAGCATTTATCTATTGGGCCAAAGAGGGTATGCACTTCTGTCTCCTTGGCTTTTCTCCAAATAGGAATATAATTAAAATGGACATACTTCTAGGGCAAAGGAGGCTTTATTTCTCATTCAGATGTTTATATATTGGTACATGTAGATAGAAAACTCTCTTATTAATTTTTGGCAACTGTGACTCATATAAATTCCTCTTAATATACAAAGCTCTTGTAAGCACCTTAGTGTTATATGTCACTTTTTCCCTCTTAGTCTTGCAGCTTTTTGGATTCACACTAAAAAACTTTAAGTTTCCAAATAAAGAACTTTGTTGTCCAATATTTTGAAGATGCCTGCCACCTGAGCGTTTGACATTTGAGGGAACAGGTATGTAATTTTTGAAGGCTACTGGATGTAGTAACTTGCCTTGTGCCAGATATGAGTCATGAAGACTCTCCTGCAGTTTGACTTTCAGTCCATTGCAGATCAGCTCATGGTACCATGTATGCAGAGTGGTAAGTTCTTGAGGATTTTAGACAACTCAGAGATTTTTAGGGGACCCACATATAGTGTCAGTGTTGAGTTCACTTTCATGAAAATACTAACAGCTATTAAAATTACTTATTTGAAAATAAGAGCAAGTAATTACAATATGGCTTTTCATTATTGTGTCTCATTACCTTTTATTCTGTTGTTTTTTGTTTTTTTTTTTTTTTTTTTTTTTAAGCATGTATTTTCTTTTTGGCGAAGGACCAGTGTCTCAGAGATTTATTTCCTATTTCAGTTCAATTACTTAACTAAAACTTGGTCAGAATTTTAGCATAAGGAAATATATTTAATTGGTTGGCAGATAATAGTATCATTTTTGGCATTGTTTTCTTTTCCCAAAGGTTATCATATGGTAAAAATTATTTTTAAATTCAGCAATTATCAGTTATTTATATATTAATAATATAAAAATACTTTCATTAGACTATTTTTTATAATTTGTTGGATTTCCAGATCATTAATTTTATTCAGATCATTCCTTTTATGAAGTAGCTTCAAGTCACTTAGGAATTGAGAGTATTAGATCATTTAAATTATTGTTAGAGAATTGTAATATCTGCCACTCATCTGGAGGCTGGTGTTTCACAAATTCTGTTTTCATTTAATTTTAATTAAAAACACTTCTCTCAAAATACTGCTCAATGCCCAAATAATTGCTTACATTGCATATAGTTATTTTTGCTAAAGGCAAAACTGCTAAGGCTATTAATTATGATGACAGGCACATGGTTCGCTGACAGAACGATATAAAATATTATTTTCATCCTCATGTCAGCTCTGGTACATTCATCTCTACATTAATTCCTTGGGGATCTTGTGGAAGTTATAGTTTTGAAAAACATCACCATCACATTGAGCTCTGTCAGCTTACTTTTTCTTTAGTGACCATATTATTCCACTGAAAGGACAGATAGAAACTCTGAGTTATGCCTTAGTTGCACTTGCGTAGCCATGCCAAAAAAGTTAGAGAATCTCCGTATTTATAGCCACACGCCATTTTGGTTTAAATTGGATAACTTGCAATCTTACACCTGCAGCATTGCAAGATAGTAATAAAGAGTACACAGAATTTATTTCTACAAATATACATTCATTTTATATCCTTTATAAGATGTTTCATAGATTGTAGATCCCAAAGGTCCATTAGTACCAATGACATGATTAATGGAGTAGGTTATACTGCTTAGCAGCTCATTGGAGATGACATATTTTGCCAGTTTAATTTATACTTTTCTTACTATATGTATTATGCATATATTTCTAAGATTGTGAGTTCTGATCTTACCTTAATATGCCTTTCTATTGTAAAGTGTTATTTCTTTTTAGGAACACATTAAATAGTCAAGATGTTTTTAATAAGCATATCTTAAATGTATGTATGGCCCACACTACCTAACCTATTCTGAAATTGGAGTTTTATTTTTCCTTGCATCCACCACATTTCAAGGGAAATGGAAGGGTCCAGGAAACAGGAAGGCATAATTGATTATTCATTTTCTACTAATGGTTTTGATACTCCCCAAATGGAAAATAGTTCAGGGGACATAATATACTAGAACAGCTTGACTGTATTGTGAAAAGGTATATTCTCATAGAAAATTGCATAATAGGCTTAGTAAATTTTAGTCTTTGCTCAGTTTTGTCTAAATATTTATTTTATTATTTGAAGGAGGGCAAAGCATTTCAGTTGTAGTTTGAGTATTTCATTTTATACTTATAGTCTTCATCTCCAATTAAATAAAATGAAGGAAAAAGAACAAGGTTATTATCCTGAGTTTTTAAAAAAATTTTCTCCAATTTAGTGTTGAAATATGAGATTCAAAAGAAGTCAGCTACCTTCACTATGACATTTTATGCTTCAGAATAAGTATAGGAAAGGGTGAACTTACATGCATAACCCATGGGCATGTACTAAGGGGAGGATTGCTGTGGGGAAGGGGGGTACCTGGAGGTGAGGGGCAAGGGGAAAATATTGGCACAACTCTAACAGCATAATCAACAAAATATACTTAAAAAAGAAAATGTTTATGTGCTTGTGCATTTTATAATAGTGACAATTTATGACTTTAGGATATTCTGTTTCAAATAGATTTTAAGGAGGCAACTCTTAAAAATGGACACACTACAGCAACTTATCCAGTTTAGAATATCAAAGTATTTCAGCAGACACCTGGGTGACTCATGTTAACCTGATTCTTCTCAGGTACACTGCCACTTACCTCCCAGGCTGGGGAGGTAAGCAAGATAGTCTTGCTCTCAATGAGCTTATAATTCAGTAGAAGAACCAAGATAAATATATGAGTTCATGAAATATAAAGTGAGATAGGGCAATGTCTCATAAGCCATGGGGTTGAAAAGAAGAAGATATTAAATGTGAGGAGAAATTGAGAATTTTTTCATGTGCATATGTACTGTATATGATACATTTCAAAATATGTCAATAGTTTCAGTACTCTCAGTGACTGGAACTACCTTTTTGCTTTCACTTTAAAAACTGATCTATGCGCATGTTCTAAATAAGTAATAAACTTTATTTTGGACCCAAATATTTTAGTTCTGAAAGAATATTTAATAGGTATTTTGTAGAAATAAATAATCATGATTAATGAATGTAAAGTATCTTTCATTCAGTAGTACCCAAATACAAAACACATGCTGTTGTCTGGCATTGCTTTGTTGCCAAAAATTGTGATGCGACTCTGACGTAACCTGATTTGTTCTGAGTGACTCCAAATAGGTCTTGAGACTCACTCAGGGGCCATCCAGCTCCTAGGAAGCCTTATGTCACCATGGCTATGGTCCCAGACTCCAGTGACAGACTGCCTGGGTTCAAATCCAGACTCCTTTACTCACTATTTTATGACAAGTTGCTTTACCTGTTTCCCATCTGTAAAATGTTGTGTATTATTATATTATACATCTCAGAGGGGTTTTGTGAGCATTTTCTAAGATAATCCAGTTAAAAAGAGCTTTTAAAGTGTTTTCTGAGTAGTAAGGACTCAGGTATTGAGAACTTAAAAATAAGCTATAGAGATACAGAAACAGGTATGAAAAAAATGTGCCCGAAAGCTTCCTTCCCACAATATTGTAAAAGCTTATCTCAGATTGTCATATGTCATCAAAGTATATAACATATTGGTCTTGCTAGATTTAAAGGCTAATTACTAGAAACTTACTGGGACCTCAAACTATGTGGAATCTTCTGGTACAGAATGATAATATATTTATTATACCTTCCCAGTGAGGCAGGTAGTAATGATTCCTTACTACCCATTGCTAAATACCCCTTTTATATGTGAAATACATAAAATCTAAAAACATGGAGACATACCTAATTTAAGCACAAATCTTACCATGTCCTCCTGAAAGTCACCACAATATAATGTATCGTAGACTGAATTTTATCAGCTTATGTCTGTCCGCCAGAGTGATGGGGGTCATCTTTGCTGTCTGCTGTGTCACCTCAGTGACCAGTGCCCTAAAACCCTCCAGCTGACCTTTAGGCTATCCTGTAGGATCCAAAGGAACTTTTGTTTTTTCATGGAATGTGGTAAAAACCTCCTCAAGGGATAGATATAGCTTACATATATCTATTTTTACACACACACACACAGATTCTTGGTTGTTTTGATTTTGGCAACAGGACGAACCTGTTAGGTAGAATCTTGACATCGTAAACAATTCCTTCTGGCCTTTGCGTGGCCCAGCAGACTGTGATCTCTATAGAATTTAGGATTATTTGCACCAGGAAAGAACCTCTCTGAAATCAAAAATGTGGGCTTGGTCATTAGTTCATTTTGCATGCTGTGGAAACTATATTTGGCATCATTAACAGCTGCTGGCATGAAGTGCTCAGCACTAAAATATGATTGGTGAACACTGAGAATTTTATTTTGTGATATTGCTTGCAATTATGGAGGTGTTGATAGAACAATTTCCATCTCATCTAAACCCCGAATTGAGAAATAAAGTGGTCGATAATCGTGTGTCCCTTCTATTTGAGACTTTGCTCATTTCTTGGTTTTTAATTTTTTCTTTCCATTCTATGGGGGAAAAGAAATCCCTATTCGTGATGTTCCTTCAACACACATCATGATCACTTACCATTTCCTAAGTGATTCAAGCAGCAATCTTGTTTTTAGAGTATTTCCACTGAAAGGCAGTCTCTGGGATTTCAGTGCTGATTAGAAAAAGCATCCCAGTGACCTCTCCACCATACCTAGCTAAGTCAGGGGCAGGTGAACGTAGCAGAGTGGGGGTAGGAAGTTCACTTTCAACCTGTGCGCCTATTGAAATAGAATCACTTTGTTATTGCCTTGGTTTTTATTATAGCAGCTACTATGGTGGTTTATAAGCAGAGGCAAAGCAATCAGCTCACATAATTGTTAGAAAGTCTGAGTGGCCCAGGGCGGTGTGTGGTGTATGGTGTCTGCCCCTAAGTAGGGCCATAGCCAGTGGTGGGCTCAATGATAAATAGCCAGCCCTCAGCAAACCCCAGCAAAACAAATACCTCCAACCCCAAGCATGGCTTGCAGTGTCTGCCTAGGCATACACCCTGCCCGACCGTGGCTGTGTTCGCACTACCAACAGGGTGTCACTGCATGGGGACTTGGAGAAATGCACTTGTGCAGCAGTCCCATTAGATTTTCTGCTCCCTGGGCTATGTGGCTAAATGGCTTTTACTTCCTTCGTGGTGTTGGAATAGTTACCGCCATGAAGTTGCTGCCATGTCAGCACCTTTGTCAGAATAAAAACTAACACCTCCACACTTACCTTTATGATTTGTGCCTTTGCCCGATAGGCGGAAATGACAAGCTGGCCCAATGAAGAGGGAACAGATGATGGCCTGTGACCAGGTTGCCAGTAATGAGATTTGGGACAGTTCCCCTCACTCTGTATTTCAACATTCATCAGACCAGTTTTGCATGCCTACTGTGCGCCACATGTTGGGAGATAGGATGGTGAACAGGCAGATATCCTACCTTAAAAAAGCTTATTCTTTTGTGGGGAAAAATAAAACGTATTAACAGAATGAGGAAAGGACTAGCATAGGGCTGAAGAAACACATGGGAGGGAAAGGGAATGTGATCTTTTGGAGATTTGGGAAGGTTTCTGAGAAGAGGTAGTTGCATGCTGGACAGGGGAGAACAGATAGAAAGCAGACAAACACCCAGGGGTGAAATGAGAAGCATCTTTGAGTCCGGATCTCAGTTTCAGTATTTCACTGTTAACTATGATATTTATTATAGGCTTTCTTGTTTAAGAAATCATTAACAGTTTTCTTCCATTCCGGATTTACAAAGTTTTTGTCATAAATAAGTGTGGAATTTTATCAGATATCTTTTCTACACCTGTTGAAATAATTGTATTTTTTTCCTATATCCTTTAATGGAGTGAATTAGAGTGACGTAGTTTCAAATGTTAGACCAACATTATATTTCTGAATAAAATATCTACACACATAATTACATACTCATGTGTGAGTGATTTTTGAGTCTATACTAATGAGATTGTTCAGTAATTCCTTTTTTATAACACCTATGTTAAGTTTTGATATTCAAGTTAGATTGGCTACGTAAAATGCATTAGTAAATGGTTCCTTTTTCCCCCTTTCTTTCTTGGAAGAGTTTGTATAGCATTACTGTAATTTCCTTTCCTGTTTGAGAGAATTCATCAGTGAAGCCATCTGGGTCTGAATTTCCATTGTGGAAATGCTTTTAATTCAAGGTTCTATTCATTTAAATGATTTAGGATTCTTTAGATTTTCCATTCTTTTATGTTGGTTTTAATTTGGGGTTTTTCAAGAAATTTGTTTAGCCATTTAATCAAATTGCCAAATTTATGGACATAAAGTTGTTTCTCTTATCTTTTTTATACATGTGGGATCTCTGTATGTTCCATTTACTTTTACACTGGATATTTATCATTCGTGCTATAATTTTTTCTTAAACAGACTTTTGAGATGTTTCTTAATTATGGTAGTCTTTTCCAAGAACTTGTGGGTTTTATTGATTTACATCGTTTATTTTTCCCATATTTTACTTTCTTTGGATCTGATTTTATCTTCATTTTCTTCCAACTTCTTGAGTTGGAAGATTAATTATTAATATTTAATCTTGATAATACATGCATGTAAGTCTATAAATTTCTCTCTGATCAGAATTTTAGCTATATTTCCTAAGTTTTGATGCAGATATTTTCAATGTCATTTAATTAACTTATTTTTGAAGCTTCACTGTGACTTTTTTCTTTACCCTTAAGTTACTTGAAAGTGTATTGCTTAATTTCAGGCATTTGGATATTATATAGTTATTTTTCTATACTTGAATTTTAGCTTAATTCACAGCGGGCAGAGAATGTAAATACATTGCATGATTTTGGTACTTTGAAACTTGAGACTGACTTGTTTTATTACTCATCATATGGTCTAGTTTTGAAAACATTCAGTGTGCACTTGTATACAGTATAATGTGTATTTTGCCTATTTTAAATGCAGTATATTATAAATCCTATTCGGCAACTTTGTAAAATATGCTAGTCAAATCTTGTCTATCCTTACTAATTTTTGTTTTTGGTTGTTCTGTAAGCTATGGGAAAGCTATGTTAAAATCTCCAACTTTATAAATTTACCTTTTCTTTAAATAATTTAAGGCTATGTTATTAACTATGCAAATTAAGAATGTTTATGTCTTTCTTGAAGCATGACTTATCATATTTTTTCTTACTTATATCTAGTAGTGCTTTAAAGTTTAATTTATTATTACCATAGGAATGACTTGTCTTTTAAATTATAATAGATTACCTATTCTTTTTAAATTAGATGTAGTTGATACATGATAAATGCATCCTGTTTGGGTTTGATAGAACTTCTTGACCTTATGGCTTATCATCTTTTGTCTAGATTTAAAAGTAGGTGATTATTTATTCAAATATTTCTTCTGTCCCAATATCTTTCTATCTGTTTCTTTTTGGATTCTAATCAAGTGTATGTTACCCCTTTATACCTTTGTATTTATATTCTTTTCTATAGTTTCTATTTTTTTCTCTACAATTTAGTACAGTTATTTTCTACCTATCAATTTTCCTATTTGTAAATCCTTTTCTTCCATGTCAGTTCCACTGTTAAGCCTGTCTACTGTTTTACATTTCAATTATTAAATAACTTCCAGTTCGAAAATTTTTATTTTATATTTATTGATTTCAGCTCTGTGGTGAAATTCTCCATCTTGTCATCTATTTTACTAAACATATTAATGATGGTTATTTATTTTAACATCAATATGTAACTGCTATGTTTAAACCATCTGATGAGTCAGTTTCTGCTATCTTTTCTCCTAGTTTTCAGACACTCAGTCCTGTTTGTTGTATGCCTGGTAATTTTGTGTTGGGTATCCGACATTTTTGTATAAGTACAACTTTAAGGCTCTGGATGATGATATATGATCTTAGGAAGGATTTCTGTTCTTCTAGAAGGAACTGAAGAGGGGATAGGTCTGCTTGGCTCCAAATAGAAACTGAGATGATTCAAGGTTGCATTTCAGACTTGGTGAGAGCTTGCTGTTTTCAGTTTCCCCTTTCTCCTGCTTTTCAGGGATCTCAGCTGAAAGATTGGATCCTTTTACTTCATGGGTCCCAGTTCCATGACACGTTGGACGCACTGAGCCAGGGCTTTCTGCTCAGCCCCTGTCCTATGCTACTTCTGAATAGGTAGCTTCGTCGTGTGAAATGCATTTCCCTTCTTTCCACTCTCGGTCCCTCACTTTCCCCAGTCATTCTCCAATGCCTTCAGCATTTCCCCTCTCTGGCTTTTATAGTTGTTGGAAGTATTCGTTTGATACAAGCTAAAAACAAAGATCTGTCCATTGAATTGTAAGCCTTGGAGTGATGTCATCTAGTTTGCATATTAGATTTTCCTGAACATTCGTAACCTCATCTGCACAGTGAAGGATTTTGATCAGAAGTGTTCTCGAAGGCCCCTTTCAACCCCAATATTTTGGAAGTTTTCATAGTGTGTCATGCCATTGTTGCAAGTTTCAAAATGCCCAAGGCTTTTAGTATTAGTAACATGCAGTTAAGAAAGACTACGCCCTGGGGGAGATGGCCTAGGAGACTTTCACCCAAGGCGTTTGTTTCCTTGTCTGGCTTCTCTACTGTACTTGCCAGCTTCCTGTAGCATCCTCTTGGTTCTGAGCTCTGGAGAGTTGGGAACCCAAACTATTTTTCCAGGAGCCTGACCACTGTGTCCCATTCAGTGCTGCCCAATTCCACACCATCCTCTCAAGTGTTTCTACTGGTGAATAAGCACCACCCTGCCTTTTTACAGTACTCATTTAAACAACTCCTGATGATTGTTTCATCAAGCAAATTCACTTCGAATAAAACTCCTATTGGATGTTACAGTCTCCTGGTAAAGTGTACGTACTTGAACAACTCAGCAGGATTTCTTTGTGTCACAAAAAGCAGAAGAGCATTTCAGGCTGTACTGAAGAGGAGTATCAGCATAGGGGCCTTTTCTGGTGTTTGTTAAATTCCACTTGAAAAGCGCTTGACTGTTCTACAGACAGTGAAGTTTGGTTCTGGGTCTGAGACAAACTAAAAGATAAAAGAATATCGTTGTGCAGAACTTAGGTCCCTGGGAAATAAAACAAAGTTGAATTTATTTCTCAGTTAAAATGGAGCAATAGTTTTCTTACTTACAGGACTTCCATCCCTTTTAAACGGTTTTTAAAAGTTCATTACAATGCAAATATTTATTATATAAAACTATGAAAAAATAGAAAGTACAAAGCAGAAGTTCTGTCTCTCAATAACCATGGTTAATTTTTAATTTTTCATCTTTTATATATTTCTCTACATGGTTAGAATCATTCATAATGTGGGTTTTGGAATATTGATTGCTTTAAAATTTTTACTAAATTATATGCATGTTTTTCAGGTTACTGTAAACTCTTGGTAAGTGTTATTTTAATGGCATATATATATATGTATATATATATGTATGTATATATATAATTTGTCATGGTACCTGCTCTTTGTTTTAAAGATTTTATGTGTTATTTTCAGAGAGAAGGACAGGGAGGGAGGGAGAAAGGAAGAGAAGCATCAATGTATGGTTGCTTTTCACCTGCCTCCAGCTGGGGACCTGGCTGGAGACCTGGCTTGCAGCCTGGTTATGTGCCCTGACTGGGAATCAGACCTGCAGCCTTTGGGTTCCCAGGCCAGCTGCCAGTCCATTGAGCCACACCAGCCAGGGTTGTCCCTGCACTTTTTATGGTAGATACTTATTTAACTGCTTCCTTATTATTGGATTTATTTTATATCATAAGTAACATTCTCTCAAGAAATTATTTTTAAGAAAATGGCTATAAATTGCCAAACTGAGACATTTAACTTCCTGTTATGCTATCACTACTCTTGATAACACACCTAAATTTTTCTTTACTATATTTCATTTTCTTCCTTCTTATTTCTAAAATCTGTGTATATGTCTTATTATATGTATATTATTCCTTCACCACTTCTACCTGTTTATCTTCTCACTGTTATTTATAGGCTTGTCAGGTGTGGAAGATAGTCATCTCCTACAACCCACATTTTTCTTTTGACTGAGCTATAAATATTTCATTGTTCACATCTTCCGTGGCCAGACATCCCTTTAGCATCTGCTTCCGTCTTATCCTAGCCAGCATGCCTTTGACACTCTGTAGCTCACTGCTATTGATTGCTTTCTAGATGTATTAGGACAGATGTGTAGGCTAAGAAATTAACTAGTGAGTTCAAGGTGGAGATTCCCTGCGATAGGATTATTTTGACAATGATCAGTGACATGAGGATCCTAATAACATAGTCAGAAGAAGTGTTGTTACTGCTAAAGATGTAAGAAGTAGCTCCAGTTAACTAATTACAAGACAAAGATAACCCTTAACTTTTTAACTTGTTGATTATCTATGGAAGAGTTTAAATGATCATCGGTGACTAGTGTTATAGAAATTCCTTTGACAGTTATGATTGTTCCTGAGACCTAGAAATCCCAGCAAGTAGTACAGTTTCCAGCACCTACTAGAAAATTTTCACTGACTAGAATTTCATGTGCAATACAATCCTGTGGCAGTGTACATTATGGTGATTTTATGTAGTCATTGCTTCTTCTTTTGTTTACCTACATTAATCACCTTTGGTGATTATTTGTGATTGTTGCTTTTCAAACAACTCTGCTGAAGGAGAGTTGAATAGATAGCTATTCTAAACGCTTTAGAGTGTGAGACCAGCTGATATTAGTTAAGGGGATAGAGTTATTTTGATGTTTTGAGACACAACAACTGAGAAATTGGTATCTGTTTTGGAGCCAACTTTCTGTGCGACCGTTTATGATTCCATCAGTTTTTCTGAAATGTATGCTTTCTTAGGTGCACAGCAATGATAGCATGACACCACTACTGCTTTATTTCAGTGTATTTTATTGGCTAATTTTATAAAATTTGAACCATGATAGATATGAATGAAGAATCATTTGTGGCAATTTCTTCTTTCCAAATGTTCCTTTGCTTTGAATGCCATATCTGGACAACAGATTGCTTCTCCAGCTATTATGGGCTCATATTTCCTTCTGGTGAATTGATTGTTGGTTCCTGCCTATGTTTCTTGGGATTTGTATTATTTCTCTGTTTTAGGTAAGGTTTTTATAAATGCTAGATATTTTAGAATTTGGATTCAATTCAGATAGAATATATTCCAGTGGACTCTTTCTTATCCACTTCCTCCCTTGAGAATGGGTAAAATAACAGTTCTTTTTCTCTTATCCTCTGATAGGGCAGGGGCTTCTATTATTTTCTTCTCTCCAAATACATTGACTATACCAACCCCCTCACCTAAACCTTAGGTCAAATGAAAAGCGGTGATTATTTTTAATTGGCTGATTGCTACCATATGCTTCTCTTTTTGTAGGATTAAAAAAAAAAGAATGACCCCCCCAAATAAAGAACTAAAAGAGGGTCTGTAGAGCATGTCACAGAGATGCAGACTTTGACCCTTGATGACATGCATCCCACAAGATGGGTTTTAGCTTTGTCACCTGTCCACGATGCAATCTTGAACAAGCTGTTCAACTCATCAGGGTCTCAAGTTTCTAACCTATAAAATTACTGTGATCATTATAATGAATACAGAGTGAGTATCTGATGAGGTTGTTGTGAAAATTACACATGATAATTGTCCTAAAGTGCTTAGAATGGTGTCTGGCACATATTAAGCACTTAATGAACATTAGCTAAAAAATAAACACATAAAAATACCCCAAGAGTGAAAGAGCAAAATGCTGTGCTCCAATTCATGAAAGGTTAAACCTCTTGTGTCTCCAGAATTCCTAGTGACTTATCCCAGAAAGCCAATGTGGAGAGGTGGGCTCTGTCTCTGCCAGGGGACATTTAATGTCAGTGGAGTCTGAGGCTGTCTTATCTAAGAGTCCTGCCATCTGCTCAGTTGCTCTCCTGGAAGCTAATTTTGTCTCCATAGCTCCTTTATTTCTCTCAATAACTACCTACCATAAATGTTTCATGGGAAATGGCACTGCTCAAAAAGCAAGCCCAGAAAACAGGAGGGTGAGTGCCAGAGTTGCCGTTCTGTTGAGTTATGGAGGGTTTCAACCATCAGTTCCCCAAAAGAGATGTGTTTCTACCTGCAGCTGAGTGAGTTATGAAGCTAAATAGGACTGAAAAGGAAGACTTGAATTTTCCCCTATTCTTGCCCAGTTTAGGGAAAGTCTTTTGGTAACTTATTTTCATCTACGAGCATTCATTAAAGTTGACTGATCATGACATGTGTTACAAATCACAGCTTCCTGGGTCTCAGGTAAAATGTGATTCATAAATAACATTGTCATATTTCTCTGTGAGCAGTCATTGATCTTGAATTTTCCCCCTATCTTTCATTGAACACATTTTGCTTATAAAGAGGCAGAGGAACACACATTTCAGCAAGTGTCTGGTGCATTTTATGGATTTATAGAGCTAGCTGCCTGACAATGTTGTCAAAAGGAGAATTAACACTTTTGGATGAGGCAAGTATAGAACAAAGACAAATTGTTGGTAAAATAATTCTCGTGCTATTCCTTTGACATCACCTTATTCTGGGAGACTAGGAAAGTTGAAATATACCTATTTTGATATATTTTTGTGAAGATCACTTTTCAAAATCTTCAGAAGTAACATTGATTAGTCTTGTATTTTCTCTGGTCTTACCTTGAAAAGTTTTGCTCATCAAATGTGAGTACTTTGAGAAAATATTTTTAGAAAGTTTACAGAAACTTTGTACTTTGCTCCCTTCAAATTCTTACTTTTCATATTAAGGTAAAAAGGCTCAGATTAAACAAACCTCATGCAGAGTACATGGCTAAGATCAAGCTGTCTCATCACCAGGCTGAGATTTCCATTTATCTGAAACTCCAAGTGCTGAATGTTCTTACTTTTGTAGTAGCTTTCGTTGCTCTGGTTGTGTGTAACTCTGAATTACTTATTTAGATATAGTATAGAACTTCAATGCATATAAGCCGTGGAAAGCTGCCATCAATGCAAATTATTTTCACATGTAAATGTGCTTCTTTTAAGAATATATTTTATTGATTAGGCTATTATAGTCCCAGTTTTTCACCTTTTCCACCTGGTACCCCTCATTTTCCCTGGCAATCTCCCACTTAGTTCATATCCATGGATCATGCGTGTAAGTTCTTTTGCTATTCCATTTCCTATGCTGTTCTTAATATACATCTGTCTTTTCTGTACCTACCAATTTGTGCTTCTCAATCCCCATTTTTCCTTGTTTCCCTACCACCACCTCCCAACTGATAACCCTCTATACCTGTGATTCTGTTTCTGTTCTGCTTGTTTGCTTAATTTATTTTTTAGATCCAATTGTTGATAGACATATATTTATTGCCATTTTATTGTTCATAGTTTTGATCTTTTGATTGAATAAGCCCCTTTAACATTCCCTATGATAATAATTCGGTGATGATGAACTCCTTTAGTTTTTTCTTATCTGGGAAACTCTATCTGCTCTTCAATTCCAGATAGTAGCTTTGCTGGATAGAATAATCTAGGTTGTAGGTACTTGCTTTTTATTAATTTGAATACTTCTGCCAGTCTTTTCTAGACTGCAAAGTTTGTTTTGAGAAATCAGCTGACAGTCTTCTGGGAGCTCCTTTGTAGGTAACTATCTGCTTTTCTATGACTGCTTTTAAGATTCTCTATCTTTAACTTTTGGCATTTTAATTATTATGTGTGTTGGTGTGGTCCTCTTTGTGTCCATCTTCTGTGGGATTCTCTGTGCTTTCTGGACTTATTTCCTTCATCAAATTAGGGAAACTTTCTTTCATTTTTTCAAATACATTTTCAATTTCTTGCTCTTTCTCTTCTTTTTACAGCACACTTATAATTTGAATTTTGGTATGTTTGAAATTGTCCCAGAGGCTCCTTACCCTATCCTTTGTTTTTTAAATTCTTTTTTCTTCTTGCAGTTCTAATTAAAGTTTATTTCTTCCTTATGTTCAAAATTCTTTATTTGATTCTCAGCTTCACCCACTCCACTGTTGATTCCATGTATATTTTTCTTTATTTCACTTGATGTAACCTTCATTTCTTCCTGGGTCTTTTTTATGCTATAGAAGTACCCAATGAGTTCCTTGAGCATCCTAATAACCAGTGTTTTGAACTCTGCATCTGATAGATTGCTTACTCTATTTTGTTTCATTCTTTTTCTGAAGTTTTATTCTGTTCTTTCATTTGGGCCTCATTTCTTTGTCTCCTCAATTTGGTAGCCTCCTTGTGTTTGTTTTCATGTATAAGGTAGAGCTTCTTTAACTCTCTTAGTAGTGTGGTCTAGTCTAGAAAAATGACCTGTGAAGTTGTATGGGACAGAGCCTTAGGTAATCACCAGGGCAGAGCAACCTGTGTCACTGTTCTGTGGCTCTGTGTGGAGAAGTACTCAGAGAAGGAAAAATGCCATTGCCTGGCCTGTGGCATTTTGCTCAGGAAGGAGCTGTCTCCCAGCACTAGTCCTGTTTCCAGTCACTTCTTTTTTTCCCTGTATGCCACTGGTGCCCTTTCAGCTGCTGCCCTGGTGCTGAAGCCTAGAGGTAGTAAGTCTATGTAAGTACTAAGTTCATTTCAGGCCCCTTAAGAGGAGACACCTGAGAATCCCATAATTTCTTCTACCAGCCCAAACCCCACTGTTTTTTACAGCCAGAAGTTATGGGGACCTCTGTTCATGGCATTGGAAATCCTGGCTATGTGGTCTGGTGTAGGGCTAGGATCCCTCTGTCCAGATTTTTATTTACTACACATGTGTGTGAGGCAGCCCATTTCATATCTCCACCCCTCCTACCCACCTGGATGAATGTGACTTCTTTAATTTCTCTGCCGTCAGATTTCCATGCAGCTTGATTTTCTGATGATTCTGGATGATAGCTATTTAGTAGTTTAGTTGTGATTTTTGCTACTTGTATAAGGAAGTGAGTGATGTTTATGTCTCCATTTTGATTGGAAGTCCTAAATGTGCTCATTAAACGTTTTTTCATTTTGTTTCTATTCAAAGAATTTACAAAATCATGTGGTTTAAAGGTGCATTTGTTATATGTAATTTTACATAAATTTTTAAAAATCATGATTTTGTCTACTAAGTCATGACTTATTTAACAGTAGAAAGAGCTTTATTTTGTAGTATCATAGAACAGTTTCTTGTTTTTGACAATCTATCTTTGTTAAGGATAATAATATTTAACATTTATATAGCTCTCACAGCACTACATCTATGAACTTCTTTGTTCCCCACAATAACCCTATGGGGTATTATTACTTCCATTTAAGAGATGAAGACACTGCAATACAAGAGATAATATAAATTGTCTTAAATCACAAAAAGAGAAGTTATAAGAACTAAGATTCAAAATAACCTAGTTCCAGTCCCTGTGTTCTTAAATGCTATACTAGAATGTCTTATTATTTATAACTTATATAATGTAACTGGTCTAATCATTAATAATACTGGTTTTACATTCCATTTATATTGCATTTTTGTCATGTAGTTATTAGTTATTACCATCTAAAATATACTTGGAGTCAATAGTAACCTTATATATTTCTAAATTTTATTATTTAGTACCAACATCAGGATGTAATGTGACAGGAAGAATGCAGTTCTCAGCCTGAATGCATGAAGCTAAGTCTGATCACAGCTAGAATACATCTCATGTATATTTTATCAAAATCAAAGAGGTCACAACTACGAAGAAAGCTATAGGTGTTGCAATAAGAAACCTGCTCACATGTATGTGCTTTTATAAATCATCTGTATATGTACCTGGGTGCCTCTGTATCTGTGTATAAATATTATTTAATAAGGTAAGAATTAACTACATTAGTCAGGGATGTTAGAAAATTACTACAATACAACATATTAAATAAGTTGCAAAGTTAGATGTGTCCCCTGCCTTCCTGTGCCTTAACCTTATGAGCAAGGAACTTGGTTACTACAAATACTCATAGATTAGATAGATGGATAGATATCTTTATTTCCTACTACACAAATTTTATTTTGATAGAAGTTGGCTTTTACAGCCTCTGAAAGTTGATTATTATCTAAGAAAAATTACCTACATTTCACCTTTGTAGATGTGTTATGCATATACTGACTGGTAATTACTTTTTAATGAATATTTTCTATGTTTCAGGACCTAAACTTCTCTCTCTCCTCTCTTTCTTCCTCTGTTCCATATCTTCCTTCTTTCTTTTCTTTCCTTCCTTCCTTCCTTTCTCTCTATCACCTATTAATCATCCATTTATCTTAATTTTTCTTAATTCCAAGATTTAAACTTCATCGTGGCAAGGGTTTCATTAGTTTTGTTCACTCATGTACCAGCCTTTCAAATGACTTCTGGCACACATGGATCCTCAGCATATGCTTTCGGAATTGAATCAAAACATCTTTGTAAGGTAACTCTCATTATCTTTAATTTGACAAACGAGAAAACTGAGGCTCAGGGAATATGGGCTCCTGACCCAGTGTCACAGCTGGGTAAGTGGTGGAGGCAGGACCAGAACCTCTACTCAGACACCCCTATGGTCCCTACTCAGTGTATGTGACATGTAACTAAGGAGCCTCAGTGCATGGAGGGGAGCATCTTCTGGGGCCCTTCAGGCCTAAGTGTACCTGGTCTCTTGGCTGAACTCAGAGTTCTAGGAGGTTTTCTCTGAAGTTTGAGTATTGTGTGAGGCTCCCTGAGAGCCTGGACTGTTGCTTCACAAATGCCCTAAGACATTTGGTTTAGCTCCTTGAAGACTCCCACCTGCTCCTTAGCTTAGGAGAAGATACAGCATAGCCATAGAGAGAAGAGGATAATAACCAAGAGGAATAAGTATGTAAATGCATAGAAATGGCCAAGTAGTTGGAGAAATGGCTGCAGAAGGTGGAAAGGCAACAGTCAGTGGTCACAAAGGTGGTAGGAGACTAACAACACAGGAAATGTGTAAAAACTTTCATTTCTTTAAGTAAAAATTTAATTTATGGCAAAATATTTTTCTCCATAGGAAAAAAGCAATGGCAAAAAATTTTTAGAATTGTATTTTGTTACTTAAGTATCAGGTACATAGTAGTGCACAGTAAAGGTTTATTGATTTCAACTGAGCAACCAGCATGTTCACGTAAATACATAAACTCTTCAGTGGACCGAAGCTGAAAAGATAGTCATGCATATTTCATAGGTTTTTTATTGTAAAGTATTTCATGATTTCACAAGTAAGAGGCTTCTCAGAAGCTGGCCTATAGCTGGGTATAAGCTTTTGACTTTATATTCCCTTTTGCATGATTTCTAGTAATCTTTGAGTGCTTGTCCTCTGTCACTGAACTGAGAACACTTGTTTTTAAACCGCCATTGTCTTGATTCAGGAAGAGCACAGCAACGCATTTGCATAACTCTGTAATATGTTCCTGATCCATATAAATATGGTCCACAACATAAAAGTTATCAAAAATTAAAAAATAAAACTTGCTCATTTTATTTTAATGCCCTTATGAATAGCCCAGAAGCCTGAATAATAAATTTTAGGATGAGAACAATCATCTTTGGTACATTTTGAGTGTCTGTCATTTGTAGAGTACAATTTTAGGTGCTGTAACAAGATACTCATTATTGGTCCGGCTTTTGGATAAATACAGGCAAGCACATAAAAGAGATCACTAAGCCCATGAATTGAAATGGATGTACATGGATATCCATTGTGAAGGTCTAAATCTTATTGAGAGTTGTCATAAGAACTTCTATCTTGTGCACATGTTGTTATTGCCAAGTAAATGTAATTAGAAGAACTTACCCATTACATTAAGCATTTTACCCATGACATACTTAAGTTAAATTTAAGAATCATATTTGGCCCTGGCTGCTGTGGCTTAATTGGTTGGAGTGTTATCCAATAAGGGAAGAGTTGCAGGTACAGCTCCAGCTTGGGGCACAGACCTAGGTTGTGGTTTCATCCCCAGTCAGGGCCGGTGCTATCCCTGGTTCCAGGCACAAACAGGAGGTAAACCAGTCGATGTTTCTCTCCTCCACTGATGTTTCTCTTTCTTCCTTCATCTTTCTTCAAACCCAGTTTCTTTCCAAAAGCAAAGAAGAAATATCCTTTGGTGAGGTTTAAAAAAAAAAAAAAAAGGATCACATTTAACCATGGTTGGGTGGCTCAGTTCATTGAAGCACCTTCCCATCACCAAAAGGTTGTGAGTTTGCTCCACGGCCAGGGTACATACCAAGGCTGTGGGTTTGATGCTATATCTGTGCACAGGGGAGGCAACTGATCAATGTCTGTCTCTGCCTCTCTCTCGGTCTCTTTCTCTCTCTTTCCTGTCCCTCTCCCTCCCTTTCTAAAATTAGTGGAAATATCATTAGGTAAGGATTTTAAAAAGGAAAAAGAATCATTTTTAAAATAAAAAGGCAGTAGGATTTATCACCCAACATTTTTGGTTAGTTGCCTTCAAACACATTTTCATTACTGTTGTAGGAAGGGATCGTGGATGAGTTCCTACAAGCTTCTATGCTTTCTCTCCCTCTTAGCCTCCCTTCTCATTCAGTAGCATCCTGTGTTCCCATGTAGGTCACCCTTTCCACTTGTCCTTGTCTCCCGTCACATCTTGTCTACTCCCTTTTCTCTTTTGGAAGTAAAAAAAAAAAAAGAAAATGGGTCAAAACAAATACATGTCAGTGCTGGGAACTTTGCTCCGTCACCTGGGTTAAACAGAGTTGAAAGGGGTTAGCTACAGAAAATGGAAAGGCTGAAATCATTAGTAGCATTGACTGGAAAAAAAAAAGAAGACGACACATATTAAGTTGTGGAATAAATAAAAGGAGTTTTAGATATTAAAGATGACATGTGAAAACCCAGAGGTCAAAATAAGCAAGACATGTGGGATCGCCAATAGGTTTATCTAAATGGAAAAGAATGAAGTATCTGGAAAGGATGTAAGAGAAATACGATTTAGCCCAAAAATGAAGTGGCAACGGGATGGTGCTGAGATGAACATATGCCACCTTCCTTGTTCAGCCTCTTCAAAATATGGTTAATGGAGTGAAACAGTTTGTTTGGGTGAACAGATTCCTCTGGAATGTGTGATCAGTTTTTCCAGCTGGATGTGAGAAGAAATGTATGATTGAATTAGAACCCTAACCAAAAGACATCCATAGGGAAACAGCAAGGGTTTCCTATTGCCTATTGTTGCTGTTCCTGTCTTAATGTTCTCATGGTTTGGTCTCAGTCCCCTTACATGCCCCAGGGTGACAGTTCTTACCAGTGTTCAGTTTATGGTTTTCTTATGACTATCCAAAAGATACCTATGCTTCAGTTGTATCTTTATAGGCTTTTCCCAACTATTCTCATTAACATTAGTTTATCTTTCTCTTGCCTTATTTGGAACATGTGATTAACATTACATAGAGTGACATTTATTTATTCTCTTGTTCCTTTCACCGTGTTAGTTTTATCTCTCTAGCCTAATCAGAAGTTCTGAGTTGAAAAAATAACCATGAATACGGATCTCAAAGTGTAGAAAGCTCTCTCATCTAATCTTTTCATTTGACAAAGAAGGCAACTTTGTAAAATGGAAATGACAGTGATATTGAGTACATGCTATTTGTCAGACAGCTGTAACATATTAATATGGATACTCATTTAATCACTTCAAAGATCACACACAGTAAGTACTATTATTGTTACCACCTTACAAATGAAAAGACTGATGTGCACACAAGGTTTTGTCAGGAGTGCACAGCTAGTAAGAGAGAGTGCTAGGATTTGATTCCAGGACTTTATGGCTCTAGCTTGTAAGTTTCCAAGTTAGTGACGAAGATAGAACAGGAACCACAACATCTTTCTTCATTTCCAATCTCTTAATTGTTCTGTGTACCCCACCGTACTTCCTACACTTGTGTGATAGACTGAATGTTTGTTCCCCCTTCTCCAGTGTATATGTTGAAACTCTGTCCCCTGAAATGATGGTATTGGGAGGTGTAGCTTTAGAGATGTAACTAGGATAAAATTCATAGCTTTTTTTCCCTTTATTGTCATGGGAGAGAAGGGACAAAGGAGCTCTCGGGGGTCTCTTTTATTTTAGTTTTATTTTTACTTGTTATTCTTCTCCAGATGTATCATGATATAATTGAGATATAACATTGTATAAGTTTAAGGTGTACAATTCAGTGATTTTATCCACTTACATACTGTGAAATGATTACCTCCATAAGTTTAGCTAACACCTCCAATGTGTCCCATAATTACTGATTTTTTTTTTTTATGGTAAGAACATTTAAAATCTACTCTTAGCAACTTTCAAGTATATAATTTAGTATTATTAACTGTAGTCACTGTGCTGTACATTAGATTTTCAGAACTTACTCATCTTATAACTGGAAACTTGTATCCTTTGACCAACATCTCATTTCCCCAAAGCTCCAACCCCAGGCAATGACCATTCTACTCTGTGTATAAGTTTGGCATTTTCCCACATATACAGTACATGATATCATACAATATATGGCTTTCTTTGTCTGGCTTATTTTACTTAGCATAATGCCCTCAATGTCCATACATGTTGCAAGTAGCAGGATTTCCTTCTTTATTCCAGCTGAATAATATTCATATGTCAACATACACACCACTGCTGCTTTATCCATTCACCCGTTTGTTTTAATTTATTGGGTATTTTGAATAATGACACTATGATAATAGGTGTGCAGATAACTATTTGAGATACTATTTTCACTTCCTTTGGATATATACCCAGAAGTGGAATTGTTGGCTCATGTAGGGTAGTTCTATTTTTAATGTTAGGGAAATTCCAGACTTATTTTATAGTGGCTGCATGGGGTCCCTTTTCTTCACATCCTTGACTTCTGATATCAAGCATCTTTTTCATATACCTTTTGGCCATTTGTATGTATTTTTTTTGGGGGGGATGTCTATTCAGTTTCTTTGCCCATTTTTATAACTTGACTTTTTTGTCCCTATTGTGTTGTATAAGTTCTTTATATGTTTTGGATATTAACTCCTTATCAGATAGATGATTTGAAAACATCTTCTTCTGTTATGTAGGATGTCTTTTCATCTTGATTCTTTTTTTACTGTGCAGAAGATTTTAGTTTGGTATCATCCCACTTACTATGGTTTTTGTTGCTTTTGTTTTAGGCGTTACATCCAAAGCACTGTTGCCAAAACCAATATCAGTGAACTTCTTTCCTATGTTTTATTTTAGGAGTTTTATGATTTTAGGTCTTATGTTTAAGTCTTTAGTCTATTTCAAGTTATGTTTGTAAGTGGTGAATAGTTATGTATTTCAACTCTTATATTTTTCCATGGAGAACCAGATGTATACGGTGTTTAATTGAATGGCTTTAGGGTCAAAGAATGATTTGGAGTCAAGGTAACTAGATTTCTCAATGTGTCAAGTAGAAAGTTAACTTATCAAAACCTCTCCATTGTCCAATTCTCTTCCAACACACTATTTATCTTGAATTCTTTGGAAATAGTATGCATTATAATTTATCAGGAATGATTTAGATGTATTCCTATCCAGAGACATAAAGATGGATTTAATAACATTCCCTAAAGTCTTTTTTGCTTTTCAGTAAATGCTCTTTATCATTCTAAGCTTCTTACTCTGAGTAATGTTTGACCTTGATCCTATGGATTCCCTGGAACAATTCGTGATACTATTTCCATAGTTGATGTTCTTGGAATTGTGTTCTATGATTCAAGCTATATTCTCTCTAACTTAATATGTTCTTTTTACTGTGCTACTTTGACTTTTACCATCACAATTTTCCTCTTTACTTCCAGAGTTTATAGACTGTCACCAGACTTTCTTCTCTGTCCTTTAGCCAAGTCATTCATACGTTGCTCTTCTAATCTTCTGTTTTAACAGGCTTCCTGTTACTTATATTTCTGCTGTACACTCTCAATTTGTTCCAGATTTTCTGGTAGAGATTCCCCTCCACCAGAAGCAGTACTCCAGGTGCAGCCACTTGAGAACTGAGTAGAGAAAAATACTTACACCTATTTTCACTGTGATGTCTTTCCATCTGCTCTTCAAAGCAATACTTCCACTTGGGCTACCACTTTGCAGCACAAACTTACCTGGACAGTAACTGCTGTCTAGCCTCAGCTTCTTTCCAACAGGCCCTTCTCGGGCTTCTTTTTCATGTTTCTTTCTTCTCTGTGGATATCTGTGTTTTCATTTATTTTCCCCCAGTGTATAAGCTGGCCGTTTCCCAACTTGACTCTCATTTTGTTATTTGATCCCAAGATCTGTAACTCCTCTCAGACCATCTGTATTATTTCTCTATCTTTGCTGATGTTTTGCAACATTCCCCAGCTCACTGTCATCTGCAGATTTCATTAGCATGCTGTTTACTACGTTCTGGAGATCATTAATAAAGATGAACCAACAGCAGAGAGAACTTTGCACAGACATCTGTGGAATTTCTCGAGGCTGCCCCCACAGCTTGATGGCCATTATTTTACAGTATTTCACCTTTTGGGGTTTTTGGCCATTTTTTCCCGTGTAGTTCTCTCTGAGCACCCTGTTCTTATATCCAAGTAACTATATAATGCGTGCTTTTCCTGCACCAGTTCTTAATTGTCTAAATGATTCATCAGGTTTGTCTGACAGCATGTATTCTTTATTAAATCCAAGTTTTATAGTTTCCGTTATCCTCTGGATTGGGTATGCTGTTAGCAACAGTGTACATGCCCACCCTGCCTTCTCTCCAGTTTATTACTCTTTAAAAACCTTGAGTGCATATGGAAGGTCAAGAACATGACACATAGGTATGTGCACTTGAGAAGTTAGGAACGATATTTCTACCAAAAGGTTCAGTAGTTGTCTCTGATTTGGAATGGCAATAACAATGTGTATCTGACTTATATCATAAAATCAAATGAAGAGATTTTTATAAGTACTCTGAGTAAGAACCAGAGCTGTATTTACAGGATGTCTATGATGTGCCTGGCACTGGGATATGACGTGATATACATTAGTCTGTGATTACAGTAGCCCTGAAGGGCATATGTTTCAGCTACACTGCTAACCCACAGGGTGAATTCATGGGCACACGGCTGAGACAGTAGACAGTTTGGCTTTAGGAGACCCTTGTCCCCTTAGGCAACATACCTGTGTGGGATACCACATGTTCCCCCAATATTCATGGAAGCTCTGATTGTCTTTCATTTAAATGAAGAGGAGTAAGACACCTGTAAGAGTTAGATTTGGGATTGAAACCAATACGGTGTCCCCCATGCCTGCAGAAAGAATAAATATGTATCAACTTCTGTTTCTGTAACTGTACATTAATTCAATTTTCTGTACTTTTTGTTTATAAAAAAAATGGATTTCACTTTAATGTTTAGCCTTTTTAAAAAATCTATCCTTACCCAAGGGTATGCTATGATTTTTAGAGTAAGAGAGAAAGGGGGGAGAGAGAGAGAGAAACATTAATGGGAGAGAAACATCAATTGGTTACCTTCCATACATGCCCCAACTAGAAACTGAACTTACAACCCAGGCATGTGCCCTGGCAGGGAATCAAATCCGTGACCTTTTGATTTATGGGACAATAACCCATCGAGCCGCACTGGCAAGGGCATAATGTAGTCTATACCCTTTTATTCCAGTCTTCAGTTATGATTTTTTTTTTTTTTGCTTTAGTCTTCAATCCATTGTCATTATTATTCTCTATTACAGAACCTAAAAATGTGTCATGGAGAAAAAGTTATATTCCTCTGACTCAGAGATTCTTTTCATAGACTAGCTGAGCTGCGTTCACCTACTTCTCTATTTGTCCATCCCACACTATATAAACCACCCTTTCATGATATTAAATGCTGCTCAATTCGGTCACATGCTGCTTAAGTGTAGAAATGTGACTTAACAAGGAGTGTTTTGAATCTTTTGGCTCTCTGACTTAAATTATTAGGTACTTGTATAAAAGGGTAGAAATTTGGGGACCTGGAATGAGCATGCACACTCACATACACACATATGCATACACACATGCCTACATTTAGGTGCGGATAATACGCATTTCTGTAAAGCCAATATAGCGTAAAGAGAAGTATTTACCAAAGAACCATAACTTATCTTTTTCTCCTTTCCCTCTCTCACTCTTCTCATTTTCCTTGAGCACTGCTTTTATTGAAATGTATTTTCCACTTTAGTTACAGAGCCTTTTCTTGTTGAACAACATAGTTTTCTTGCTCAACAACTCTGACACGCAGGAAAATGGAAAGAACATGGATACGGGAGTTTGGTGTTCATAATGCCACTTCCCCACCCTGAAATCTATGCAGATAATCTGCCTGGAAGGCTTTGAGCCCCAGTGGAATACAGAACCACAGAAGCCTCCTGCATTGATTTACAGTAACTGCTACAGCGGCTTGGCTCCTGGCAGGCACTTTTCTCTGCTGCCAAATATTGTTGCAATGGCTGGGCAGATGTAGATGGAGGTCACATTTACTGGACATGTTTATAATTTTCTGAGGGATCTAAGCCATTGAGGGCTAATTTCCCAAAGATCAATGGCGAAGGGAGAATTTCAGAGGTTATCCTCTTTATCCAATTTCCTGTGTCCTTAATGAGATGGCCCAACACTGTTTGGAATCTTTCTGGGTAGATGCTTCTCTGAGAGTTGATCAAGAATATGACATTCATAAATCTAAGTGAGAGGTGACTTGGCTGCCTACACGGTGACTCATGCCATAGGCTGCACCTCTTCTCTGCCCCCAGCAGGGCATGTTATTGATGGTCGACCTGAGACAAGATCAACTTAGAAGCAAAAGACTTAAGAGGACTTGGCCCCTCCGGTCGGAGTCATAGGACTCTTTTGCGATAGTTAGATGCACTTTTTTTTTTTACCTCTTTTGACTCATTTTAATTGCAGTTCAAATCAACAGGAGTTATCTAAGTGATTATTACATGTTTTCCATCTAACTTATGAGAAAGACCCAGAAACTGAGCATTATAGTATGTGGTAAAGGGTCACAATACAGATATAAACAAAGTGCAGTAAAAGATGATAATAATATCTGACATGTTTTTGCTTCCTCTATCCCAAGCAAGGCATTGAGCTAAGTACTTCACCCCCATTGCTTTCTTGAATCTTAGGAACATAGTCCAGAGTTTGATACTTACTCACTTCTTCTGTTAACAAAATTATCCCTTAACTCCCTTACTGCTCCTCCAGCTGTCCCATGATTTCTTCCTTCCCCTTCTTAGCTAAACTTCTTTAAAAAGGTTGTGTATAATGATTACCTCTTTATCTCCCTTTTGCTCTTCAATCTGGCCCCTGCCGTTACCAGGGTCAGCGTGCCCACCTCACTGTCAAACACAAGGCCTTTTTCAGCACCTTTCACCACAGTTAACCACTTCCTCCTCAAAACAACATCCTCTCTCATTTCTTATCTTAGTCTATCTGGATGGCTCTAACTAAGTTTCACAGCCTGGATGGTTTATGAAAATGGAAATTTATTTCTCACATTGCTGGAGGCTGGCGGTACAAGATCAGGGTCAAGCATGCCTAAGTGGGTACTCTCTTCTTAGTAAGGATTTCTGGTTGCAGCCTCACAGGTGAAAAGGGCTAGGGAGCTCAGTGGGCTCTCTTTCATGGAAACACTAATCCCATTCATGAGGCTTACCCTCAACCTAAGCACCTCCAACAGCCTTGCCTCCCATGACCATCACATTGGGCATTAGAATTTCAACATACAAATTTTGAGAGGACACAAACCTTCGGACCATATCATTAGCACCCCCTGTACCGTATTCTCCTATGTTTCCTCTGACATTATTAGCGGTCACTTCCCATTTGATAGCTCCTCTTCCTTGGCTTCATTTCTCATTACTGGTGCATTGTAGTTGAAATTTTGATCCTATTTCTCTTGCCACTGGCTTCTGCCCCATGTCATGGGTTCTAAACCTTATTGGTATCATGGACCTTTTTGGCAGTCTGAGGAAGCCTATGGGTTCATGTTTTTAAAAGTACAAAATACCTCAGATATTTCTAGGTATCCCAACGTATGTCAAACAAACATGACTCTTCTTTTCCATCCCAGATTTCATTTTTCCTCCAGCCTTTTCCATCATCAATTGCCCAAGAAAACTGGAAGTTATCTGTCATTCCTCATTTACCTTCATGTGCAGATTTTACCTTATCCACCGTTCAACGAGTAGGGAAAGGTTTGGAATGGGGAGATAATGAGGCAGAGAGAATCATGAAGATGCTCTTACTACACACAGGGAAAGGCTGAAGCTAGAGCAGACAGTCTTAGTTGAAGGAGAAGGGAATATGTTTAAAAGATACCTGTCCACAGTGGAAAATACAGAGTTAAGAATTACAAATGCCTATTCCTGTGACTGAAATTCCTTGAAGTTATCACCGGAAAGTTTCTGTTTTGTTTTGTTTTTTTTTTTAAATACATATATATGGCCTCTGGATCCATGCCCCAGGAAGTCCTTTGGAGACACTAAATCATGTTGTTTTGGGATTTAGGAGTAAGGATGGGAGCAAAACTGAAAGGAGGACACTTTCCTAGATTCTGTTGACAGTGAAACAGCGTAGGGGCTCTAAGAACAAAGTGGTAAGAATCAGACAGTCTAAGTGGCTGCTGAAGAGTTCAGTGAAGGTGCCCTCCAGGCCTTCCTCACATCTGAACCAAGCAAAGGGGAAGTCAACCAGTTAACTTCTCTACTATTCTGTATTCTCAGTTTTTGTTTGTGTTGTTTTGTTTGTCTGTTTGTTTCTTGGCTGCCTATACTCTCTGGTTAACAGGGAATAATCCCTATTGTCCTCTGCGTGCCAACCCCTGTATTTCGTAATTTGTTTTGCAGCCTTATGGCATATCCTCTCCTCATCAGCGATGGCTCCAGGGAAAGCCGAGGCAGCCAGTGGTTTTGCTGCATTCACAAACCTGCTGTCTGTCAGCCTTGAGTGCGTTGGCCTCCTCAATGTCAGTTTGGTGTTTCAATAGCTGGAGAAAACAGCAGACATATGAAGAAAGGACACTGTGAAAATCATTTTCCGAACCGATTTCTATTGAAACCGCTTCAAATCTGAGTCATGGAAAATAGCGGTGAGGGTAATGCAGTACATTGCATTCGGTGACAGTTAATTCTCTTATTAACTTCACGGTAATATTTTGCTCATTCCTCAGGTCGAAGGGATTGTGTTGTAGTTCCTGTTTATTGGGAAAGTCGGAAAATAGCTGTAACCAGAAGAGAGTTCCAGATTGAAATGCGTTTGAGGCCGACTTCCCCCCCTGGAGATGCATGTTGGCCTCTTGCACTTCATCCATGCTTTGAGTTTGGGTATCCATTCTTTGAAGCCTCATCATCTTCCCTTCAGAGGGTTTCCTTTGCACCTGAGCGATCATCAGTCAGGGCGAAGTCAGTGGGGCGGCTCAGCTGTGCGGTATGTTTCACTGCCAAGTGGAGACAAAGCACCACTCAGGCCCCACGAGCTGGAGCAGGGCTGCAGAGCGGCCCTGGCCAGGAGCCAGGGAGGTGATCCCTGCTCCAGGAAAGAAAAAAGCACGGTGACTGAGATTGCGGCTCTCCAACCCTTTGCTGAGCTGATTCATACAGCAGCATTGACACGGAATCTCGGGAGAACTGTTCCCTTCCCCAGGCCGGCTAAAAATATCCAAATTCACATTTACTACGCCAGGGGCTGATATGTTTGGCGGGGAAATGCCAGCAGTGTCATTGTGCTAGGCACCCTGTGCTGATAATTTGATGAAGGGAAAGGATTTGCCAGGCAGGCCACAGGCCCATAGTGCCCCTTCCCCTGGGACGGTGAGTGGAGCATGTTTTCCTTGCCATCCAAGTCTCCTTTTTCAAGCACAGTAGGTCGCGGTAGAATGCACTAGGTTCAAAAAGGAATAGAGAAAGCAGAAAGCATCTTTTTGATCAAAGGAATGACATGACATACAACCAAATCTTATCTTCTGTAAAATATTTTTGTGCGGCTGTCAAGAAAGGCGTTTTCTTTTAAAATACTCTGTTGCCAAGATAAAAATCCCAGTTAAATAGCCCTGCATTTCAGTGGTGACCTGTAATTCAACCAGGGGTTATTAATTTTAGGATTCGATAAGCAGCAGACTGTACGTACATTTTTGTTTGGGGTTCCAGAATCTAAGCTTTTTGCTGCTGTCTGCCGCTAACCTGCCTTTTCTTTCTCTTTAGTTGGTCAACAGATTCTTAGAAAGAGTCTGTTGAATGTTCCCTCCCATACCAACTGGCATGGAATGATTTGGCATTGGCTTCAACTTTAATGTAGTCAACATTGGAAGTCAGGCATCATAATTGGCACCTACTAGAAGTCAAGTATCACAAATGGTATTTACTAAAATGAGGAAGGTACAATATATTAATAATAAGACAGACTTACATGTAATTATACTCATTATAAATCATAACAATAATATTTGACACATAAGCACTTACCAAGAGAATGAACGCAGGAAGTACTTCTGCTGGGAGAGAACCAGGGAGGCTTCAGGGAAGGTGCAGGGTCTGCACTGGGCATAGTCCATCCCAACTAATGAGCACTTCCAGCGGGGTTGGGAGGGGAAGGAGTTTTTCTAGCCAACAGAACAACATGGCACCGAGGAAGGGTAAAAACTACCTGAATCTGGGACCTGACAGGATTATTTGAAGGTTTTAAATATTTTTTTCTTCACTGGGTTTTTTGTTTGGCCCAACAACTTGCAAACAGCTGCTAAATTTGCTATAATTATTTTAGATAATTAACTCTGAAAATTACTGTTCATATTATTTCCTACCTAGACATTGCACCCATTATGTGCTGGCATCTAATGAATGGACAGGTGGATGGTACAGGTCTGGAGGTTTGTCAGACACTTGATCCTGACTGAAAAAGACACTTGATCCCATAGTCTTCACTAGCAAAACCTTGTGGATTGAAGTCTCAGTGTAATGTTCTCATGATCTAATGTGCCATGTTGTCATTTGTTGATTTATAAAGTTTTGAAGCAAAAGCAACAGGATTATTGCTGTCTCCTTGAATAAAGAACAAAGGCTGGAATGTTAATTTTATGTAGCATTTTATTGGTTTAAAAATGTTGATGTCTTTAATTCTCTGGTCTTACCTCTTAGTCTGCTTCCTTCTAGATCAGTCAATAGTTGATAGGTTTAGGGTTTTAATTTCAATAACAAAATTCATAGGAAACAAAAAGTTTACCTTTTGTGATTAGGCAGCATGCAAAGATTTCATGCAATTAAAAAATAATGCAGCATAGGTATGCATGTTGAAGTCCTTAGAAGTGGGAAAATGTTTATATTTTATTTTGATATGTGTCAATAACCACAATGGCTTAATGGATGAATAGATGGGTAGACATGTTATAAAACAAACATAGTAAAATGTTAGTGGTAGAATCAAGACTTGCAAACATGGATATTGGTTATAAACTTATTTATCTTTGTAGAATGTTTGAAATTTTTATAATATACTGTTGTTGGATAAGATAGCATACACCAAAATCAGTAAAGGTGCTTAGATAAAAATTATGATATACTTAAAATGAAGAGAAATTTCTCTGACTAATCAAAATATAGAGACGAAGAAATAGCTGTGTCTGTGAACCAAAGATACAGAGTCTTTTGTCACTGTTAGTTTGTGAATCTATCAGATCAGAGAAAAGGGCACTCTAGGAAAAAGAGGGCCAGATCTTTAGTCCACTCAGAAAATATATAAATAGATTTTGGAGTTACTTTCTGTATATAAAATGCCTAAATTCCAGGTTGCAAGCCAGGTCTCCAGCCAGGTCTGTAGCTAGAGGCAGGTGAAAGACAACCATACATTGATGTCTCTCTTCCTCTTCTTCTCTGCTTCTCTCCCTTCCCCTCTCTCTAAAAATAATAAAATCTTTTTAAAAATTTAAAAAATGCCTAAATTCTTCACAAATAAGGTGATTTTTATCTTTTCAGCCATTTCAACATTTTTTGAACACTTCGTATATTTCCAGGCTTAGCACTGGGACTTCAGGGAGGAAGTAATTCAGGACATTTAACATCTAGAAATATGGTGATAGATAATGTGAATGGAGGTTTGATAAAATTCTGTGAGTCACTGAGTATATTAGCTCTGTGGTCTTGGGATGTTGGCCAAGTTACTTAACCTTTTTGTTCCAAAGTATTTTTATCTGTAAAGTCTGGCTAATAATGTTAACCCATTGCCTGTTAAATAGCAAGTTCTAATGAAAGGTCACTAATATCTTTCACTTAGAGATGGAAACCAAATTGGTGGTGGTGGTGGTGGGGAACCAAACCCAAACATTAATCCATAAATAGCCATAAGATTTGGTGACAGGATACCCTTCATTCTCCCCCACCCCTGACCTAACATACAACACCACTATCATTGACATACTTGCAATACCACTGTCATTAAAATGAAATAGGTCTTGTCATGGATTTGGGACAGACACTCTCTTTCAACCTTCATTTAGAGATGAGACAGAGGTGACTAGAGAAGTGACTTTAGCTGGTCTATGGCCAAATGAGGAGCACCTTGGGTAATAAAGCTTTTTACTGTAGAGAAAAGTTAAAGAAGGCTATGTTCTTTCAGTAAATATATTTTAAGGTTTCTTAGAAAGTAAGAGAGAAAATACTTAAAAGTATTTTTATGCTGTTAGAAGAGAATGCATTTAGGGGTACCTAGGTACAGTGCACCTAATAGATCCCCTAGTAGACTTTGTTAACATGTATTGCGTCACACCCTTCTTGCTGACTTACCTGTATGGCATGGGTAAACCTTGCAGTGTGGGTGATTGATCCATTAATTAAATTATTTTTGATAACTTTATAGGTTGATATCTATAATCTATAGAATCTGTGCCTTTGAGCCCTACATACGTTTTATGCATAAGTAGAAGTGGCAAAGTTGGCTTCACTCTTTGTGAAAATGGAATTCTAGTAACTTCTTGATATGTGTATCTTACTGGATCTGTAGGGCATAGCACAATTCCTTGACAAGACAGAGATTATCTCTAGAGATTTGCCAATTTACAAGGTTGAATTAAAGTCTCTGGATGATCCAAGTATTGGAGCTAATGGCCTGCATTGGCTTTGAACTTAAGTACTTTGACAGGAAGGCTCAGTTCAGGGGTGAGATGGAGGATATTTCTTATCTAGAGGGGAGGGAAAGGTGAATAAAAGAAACAGAGGGAAGGGATTGGGAAAGAGAAAGGGAAAAGGAGAGAGGGAAAATGAATGTGATCAAAAGAAGAAAACAAATAAAAACTGCTAAGGTTTTTTTGCAGAAAAAAATAAATTACTTGGCTCTTCATGCTATCCAATTTTATAAAAATAATTGTCACAATACAAGGGATTGAACAAAATTAAGGTAAAATGGTTCAGAGGAAAATCAGTGAAAACAGTAGGAATCTCTCAAGCAAAACTGCAGAGTAGAGAAAAAGACTGATGGACATTTTCAACGTGCAATTCAAATCCTTCTCTGCTTGCAATGAGAAGCTGGCATCAGGAGAAAAATGAATACAGGAGTCTCCAAGTTATATGCTAGGAAACATGCTAGAGCCCATTGTCTGAAGGAGATGAAAGGGAGAACAAAGATCAGAACCATGCTATACTTGGGAACTGATAGATTTTTGCTCTGTTGAGCAGACTAAAAAGCACAATTGATTAACAAGTTAGGTCCTCTAAGAGGTGAAGACAAAGGTACCACACATGGAGTAATCTAGGCTGCCCATGCTTTGGAGAGAATGGAATCCAACCGGAAAATCAGGGTGCCCTTGTCATCACGGGGAGAAAGTGATTTCTCTTACTGTTGGCTGTTCATCCCCAGTTTCAAATGGTAAAGAGCAGGCAGCTGCTTTTGAGGAGTTTTTACTCTAACCCTAGAAAAATCTAGTTTGATCCTATGCAGTAGTCATCATTCTGTGATGGAAGGAAAATTAAATTCCTTAACTGAATGAGCTGATAAAATGACCAGCAACTGAGAGTCAGTGTTGGCAAATATAGCGTGATATGAATGTGTAGGCACAGGGTTACTTAAGAACTGCGGAGAAAAAGGAGAAGAGCTAACTTTCAGTGGAAAACTTCCATGTGTCATAGGCACTGTGCTCTACATGCATTACTTCACTTAATCCTCACAACAGGTCTGGGATTTGAACTCAGATCCCTTAACTTAGGTCCCTATTCTTTTTCCATTACATTGGCTATGTGACTTCTGGCTCATGGCTTTTTAATCATTACGTGGATGAAAGTGTAAAAGGAGCTGAAATTCAAACCAGTATACTTTTCCCAGTGTTAGCTGGTGTGACTGAAACTATCAGCTAAAATGAGGTTTGGAAAGTAGGCATCAATTTTGATTGTTCAGTCTCCCGATGAGAACTTGCCAAATCATATGATTTCCCTTGCAGGACATTTGGTCCTGTCTAAAACGTCCACTGATGCATTTGGTCCTTGATCACAGGCCATCACCAGTTAGGTTACCAAGGCAAAAAAGCTTATCATTGGCAGTACAGCTACAGCACAATTATTGGTCCAGTAACACATGGTGGTAGTTTTATGTTTTAATCCAATGAACCAGAATGATAAATAAAGGTTATGGGCTATTTGAACCCAGGGATATTTTCTAAGCTTGGATTTTTTTTGACAAGACTAATATCAAAGACTGTTTGGCATAAATCAGACATATTCATGAAGTTTTCTGAAAGGACCAAGTTTCAAGGGCCTTTTTGTTGTGGACCAGTTGTCTCAATAGACACTCTGGCTAGTATCCCTTCCCTGCTGGACAGCACAGGTCTGTACTAGGAAAGAAATCACTGGGTGCTTACTGAATCCATTTTCATGTATTCACTTGGTGTTCATTCTCTCTATTCCATTACTACATCTACTTGTTTGTACCGTAGAGGAAGTCTACCATTTCCATTTCCTCAGGGAACATGATGGATCTAGAGAGGAATAAATATGTGACTTGGTTACCTCAGAGAGGAACTAATTGTCTTCTCTGCTTCAGGAAGATTAAATCATTATCATCTCAGACATTCAGTTTGATACCTATGCATAGGCTATAGACATGATGTGTGTGTATATATATATATATATAGAGAGAGAGAGAGAGAGAGAGAGAGAGAGAGAGAGTCTTTGTCTGTTTTTATATGTGTATGTCTGTGTGCACATATATAGAGGACATATATATCTTATTAGAGATATCTTATTATTTACATCTTATTTGGAATATATATCTTATATCCACAGAAGTGGGAAAAATATAAAGTTTACAGTTATTTTATGGAAAGTATAATAATAATACAAGAATAAACTCTGCACTTCATGTACTCACAACTGTAAACCTAACTTTGCCCACCCTTTATATCCCTGATGAGTACATATGGAATTGGCACAGATTCCAGAACACAATAAATTGAAACATCTAATTAAAGGTAACTGGTAAATGAAATGAACATCCAATAAAAACTTGTTTTTATTTTTAAACAATTAAAAGATTCAAATTAGAAGGGACATCCAATGGAGTAAAAACAGTCTCTTCAACAAATGGTGTTGGGAGAACTGGACAGCAACATGCAAAAAGATAAAACTAGACCACCAACTTACACCATACACCAAAATAAACTCAAGATGGATAAAGGATTTAAACATAAGCAGTGCCACCATAAAGGTCCTGGAGAAAAATATAGGCAGTAAACTTTCAGA